>JAMPIV010019142.1:0-12500 GCA_024509875.1 Oreohelix idahoensis
TTGATTTGATATCCTTTCTATGAAGGTTTTTCCAATTCATTGCCGTAAGGCACAACTACCATTGTTAACTTCGTAAGATGTACTGTGAATTTCGCTAACAGCCAATGTTAATTTGTGACTGAAGTTTCAGTTAGCCATCTTAACTTGCCTCAATCTCCATTCTCATGCTGGAAGTTTGTTTTTCTTTTATGCCCACGCTAACGTTCGGCGGCGACGATTCTGCCCTTTATACTAGCAGTACTAACCCCAACCTGATTTCTCACCACGGATTACAGACCTGTATGTTGTTCGTCCATCACGGGTGATGGAAGACCACTCTGTTGACCTCAATTTTATTAGGAATATGTTTAGGATAGTCCTATGAGTACGAAGCTCACTGATGAGCCCGATGCGGGCCTGGAAAGATACTCGGACAGTGTGGGCAGGGAATGTTTGCATCACCACAAGGTTTTTATTACATGGTCTTTTCTAGCTTGTCTCCGCTGGTTCCGCTGCACTGCTGCTCTTCTCTGGAAGAAGATTCCACATGCCAGCTGCACTCTTTACGAAGAGATGTGCGCCAGGCAGTTTCGGTCTTGCGCAGCAGCTTCCCATGTGTCTGGGTTTTATGTCAAAGGTTTTTAATGAAAGCCTTAAGCGTGTCTTTGAAGCGCTTTTTTTTGGCCCACCATGGGAGCGTCTACCCTTCTGCATCTCACCATAAAAGAGTATCTTTGGCAGTCCGATGGTCTTGGCATGCGGACTACATGACCTGCCCAGAGCGAATCTATGAACTGCATCAGAATTAGTATCCGATGCTAGGGATACCAGCTCTGTCAAGAACGATGGTATCCGGGATTCTCGGTGTCTTGCCATTTGATGTTCATTACACCTTTCTGAGACAAGACTGTATGGAAGTGGTTGAGCTTCTTTTTACGTGGCGCCTGTATACAGTCCATGTTTCACTCACATGCATAAAGCAGTCACTGGGGGAAGCACAGCAGCTCTGTACAAAAACCTTCAGCTTTGTCTGTAGACATAATGCCACATCAGACCTATCTGAACGCACAAAGACAATCATTATCCCCGGCATAATTAAGTACCCCGTTGATTAATTTCCACTTCCATCCACTTTTTCCATTTCCCAAAGTTCCTACACTCTCTAACCAGGTCTTGATGATGACTTGCTGGTCTAGTTAATCTAGTTCTTATTCTGAACTATACTCTACTCTTCCTCATTAAATTATTTTCAATTGTGGTCACCTGCTTGATCGTTGTTTCCATGACATCCCCCTCTTTATTCTTGCTCCCTTGATGTCAGCTATGTTTCCATGCAAGGGGTGCCGTTTGTCTGTCTTCTTCTTCTTTGATCCTTAGCCACCGACCGTCAATGCAGTCAGTGGCCATCACGCCTGGTGGCGTCTTGTAGGGCAACAAGAAATTGATTCCACTATGCTCGGTCGGCGGCCATCCTTCTTACAGTGCCCCAACTCTGGTTCATTCTTTGCATCTCAGCCTCCACAGTCCTCCGCCAAGTTGTTTTTGGTCGGCCTCCTCCTTTAGTTTTCCTTCAGGGGTCCATAGCATAGCTGTTCTTGTCTGTGGTTACACGGATATAGGCTTTTGACTGGGCTATCGCATATCTGGATCTAACCAACAGCACTACCATCATGTACCTCATTGTCACAATGGTGTTATCACGGGTACAACGAAAGACTATACGCATCCCTTCATTTTGAATGCTTTCCAGTCGTTCACATTGTGTTACTTATCAGCGTTAGTATTCCAACCCAAAAACTCATTGAACTACAAATCTGACCAAATGATAATAAAGAAGAAATAGTAATCTCAGGTCCAGATGCGCCGCGGCCATTATTTTCAGGGCTACCAGACCTCTTCTGCATTTTTGTATGATGTGATCAACATGGTACTGTAATTCCAAAGTATTTCAGCTTTTCTTGCCTTTCAATTTTCTGTCCATTAAGAGTAACATATGGAAGATCTGTTTACCAAACTATGGAGTATTGTTTAAGGAGCACCACAACACGTAGTGAGGGGCTTGTTGGGATGACTTTTGGAGCAAGTTCCACGCACTCAGACTTGGATGGTAATGCCGTACACCATCAGGACCAGTCAGTGCAGTGATCATTTTTTGGTTGCTAAAGTGCAACCCACGGGAACGTCCGTCTTTGAGGATATGACGTCGAAATATATGTCGCCTCTTCTAGTCGCTATTCGCTTCCAGGATACGTTTCTTTCTTCTTCTAGTGGCGGGCAGCTTTGTCTTCTTTATCCTGTTTGAGTAATGTAACGCTGAGTAATGCAGTCACCTATAATTGCACCTGTCTTCAGGACTTTCCCCCCCCCCCCCCGGCATCGTCTCTCACTTTTCACTCCCTTTGTCCATGTGGAACTGAGAAAATTAGGAAATTCGTGTTGGCTTGTACTATTTTCCTACACATTCTGCGATGTCTAAGGACCGGAACTTCTGTAGTGTTTTGTCAGTACACCACCACTGTGGTCACAAAGGCCTCCCACACTGTTTCCCTGACTTCAGAACTTTTGCCAACCTCGTTGAAGTGTATTGATGTCCTCTTTGCTTTTTCTACTCTTAAAACTGTCCACTCCTTTCATCACTCATCGTCCTTCTGTTTCGTGCTATGTCGCCATAACTTTCTCGCTCTCTCCTTTTCCCCACAGCCATGGTGTGTCCACTGACGTTCATGCCAATTCCACCAGGGTGGTTGTGTAAAAAAAGTGTGCGAGTTGTCTTTTGTTCTGCACTTTGACGCAATTACTTGCACAGACGGTTACATTCATGTGTGTCTATAATGGTACTGGAAAGTCCTGTGTCTGTATTGGTACAGGGAAGATCTGTGTCTAATTATCCGTCTGGAAAGTCTGTGTCTATATGGTACTGGAAAGTCTTTGTTCTGACCCCCCCCCCCCCGTATGGAGACTTAGGAAAGACTGTAGTCCCCTATATGGCGATTCCCCCCCCGAAAGTCCCTTATATGGTATGTGGTCTAAAATGGGTACATGGAAAGTCTGTGTCTATAGGTACTGGAAAGTCTGTGTCTATAGGGTACTGGAAAAGTCTGTGTCTATATGGTACTGGAAAGTCTGTGTATCATATATGGTACAGAAAGTCTGTGTCAATCTCATGGTACTGGTAAAGTACTGTGACTGTATGGTACTGGAAGTGATCTGTGTCTGATATATGGTACTGGAAAGTCAATGTTTTGGTTTCAGAAGTGTCTGGTGATAACTTTCCCTACGCAATAAGTCACTAAAACACAAGGTAGGTTAACCGCTTTCTTGAGCGTGCAATACAACCCCAGCGTACAAAGGTGGCGGCATCACTAAAAATCAGTGCCAGTCTATGTCACCATCCGTTATCCCCTGGTCCTAGTATGCCAGTCTCTGTTGGGGCGCCCATCATCAATTAAAATGGATAGTCTTTGAGCTGAGTAAAGCTGAGGATCGAGGCAACACTGTCTATTTTCCGTGGAGGTTCCCACACTCCATAGATCACCGGCAATTAAGCACATCTTGTTCAGGTTCTTTTGCGATGTTAATAATTATATTGTTGACAAACTACTCCATGCCATATTGTTAATCTGCCCAGCATTGTAGTCACTTTGTTGTCCTATTATCAGTTTTTTGACCATGATCATAATTTTTTGTTGTGCCAACTAAACCTGGTAGGAACACACTCTGGTCTACCTAGCTGGTAGTAAAGGGTACAAAACTCTACACCTGAATTAGGGAAAGTCGAATACTGTTAGGAAGGGTATTAATCAAACCTAACTCAATTAAAATGCTGGACAATGTGCAATGGTAATGTATCTAACGTTTTAACTCCCCCTACGGCAGTATAGTTACTTTTGGTTTTGCCTTTGCATTTTTCTGGAACAAACTAATTGTATGACTTGTTAAATCTGTTCTAATAGAATTATCCTATAATTTCTTTTTTAACTCACAGAAGTAATGCCTGTGGTATTATATCAACACAGTTTCCTTGCTAACATGAGCTTTGATTTGAAGCACTCAGATCATACAACATCGCAATACTAGGATTCAAACACAAAATTTTTTAATCTACCGCTGAATTGAATTATTAGATGGACAAATTTTAATTGCTCTTAGTCGTTACTGTTAAAATTAATAAAAACTAAATATCAAAAAATGTGTGGAAGTTGATTTTGTTTTTGGCTATCTTTCAGCGTAGCAAATATTTATCTTTTTGGCATCTGCACACAGATAATAAAGCACAGAGCTGAAATGTGTATATATATAGTATTTATGTTCTGTTGTTGAAACTGTGAAAGTTTATGTAGACCATTTTATGTTCTGTTGTTGTTGAAAATATGGAATTTTAAGTAACATTTACGTTCTGTTGTTGAAACTATAGGACAGAAGATATTTATGTATCGCAAGATTAATGACAGCTGTCATATTTTTGAATTATTTTCTGTCCGATATTTGTAGTTCCCAGCGTAACATCCGGGTGTTTCTGGAGAGACATAAAAACAATATGACAACTGCTACATCGTTGCTAGTACCAGCACCTAAGGGTCTTTTATGTTTGGACATGCGCCCTAATATAACCGACTAGGTTGAACGGGACGCGCCTCGCCAAAACGGGACAAAACTTTATTTTAAAAAAAAATAATAAATAAATACAAAATAATGCTACATCGTAGATGCAACTATTTTGAGGTTGTGCATTGGGCTGGCTAACTCGTTATGTAAAAATAAATTGCTATAGAGAACTACCCCTGCAAAAGCACAAATGTTTTGGTGCAGGCTTCTCGCAATAGGGGGACAGCTGCTGTGGTGTCTCAATGCTCTACTGGGAGCAAAAAGGATATTGAAGATAATAATAAAGTTAGTAATGACGATAACTGGACATTCTCTATTGTTTTATTTATGAAGACCCATTAAGATAATTATCATAAAGCTTGCAGAGATGACGAAAAAGAGGTGATAGTGATGAAGATCATTGTTGAGGAGTGTTGCATGGTTTAAGAGCATTTTGGTTTTATCTTGATTTGGATGGTCGCACCATGCAACACCTCAACTAACTAGACTTCAAAGGGTACGCGTAAAACGTTGGAATACGTTAATGGAATAAGTAATAAATAAGGACTTTTGAGTCCCAAGAATATGTGAAGGCGTCGATATTAAAATGCTGATATTAATGATGGAATTACTTAATCAATTTACTAGGAAGCCTGCACACTGACGGTTGAATATATGAGTTAAGACTCAACATATATTAGTGGACTCTGCCACACATTATCCAAACACTGGGATTCTCATTCCTTCAACCTCAAAGTACACAAGCCTGATACGTCCTTATTAGGACGAGACACAGTGCAGACATTCATCGAACTACACAAGTTTTCAAATAAGTTATAAATTTTTTTTTATCAATCTCCAGTATTAGCTTGTTATAGTTAATTTCAGGTAATATGTAGCTAGAAGTGTGAATATAACTTAGGAATTCTATTAAATACGCTTGATAGACATAATAAACATAAGTGACGATGCCTTTTTAGTTAGATTTAAGTATTAGCTTATTACATTAAATATCAAGTAATTGGTGACTATAAAGTGCGTTCACCAATTGATGTTCAACTTTTAAATTTGTTTAAAAAAAAAAACTACCTGATGTAATGAATTTATATTTTGCATGTAGTATTATATTGTTCATGACGTTATGAAAACATTTTTTGCCTCCAGAAAATGTAGCTAGTTTGAGATATCTCTTTTTCAGGTTATATTAAAATCACACTCCCCTACCGGTATTAAAATTTAGCATGTCAGCAGTACATTTGTGTTGCACGGGCAATAAATGGTTTTTTAATAGAAAAAATATATATTTTAAGACAAAATCATGACATTTCGTGCGCCGCAGTTGTCTGCTGTTGAAAGCAGAAATAGTGCGACATCATTAGTGTAAATCTGTACCGTTGTAAAGTCAGTGGCGTATCGTGAAATTATTGTAAAGTTATAGCTGCATTGTATTATATTGAAACATATTTCGTTTTCTGAACATATAGAATAATATTACATTCATTATGAGTTTGAAGTGCAAATTTACAACTATGAAGAAGGTTACTGTAATGCTGTACAGACACTTCTGCAGGGAGGCTAAAAAGGGGAGTTTATATCACGACATCAATAGACCTGATAGAAGAACACAGGTTGCGCTTGGTATTATCATTCGCATCTTAACCCAATAGAGTTACTTTGGGCTAAAATCAAAGGACAGGTTGCAGCACAGAACACCATTTTTTTAACACGTGATACACTAAAAAAAGACAGATTTTCAATTCTGGAAGAAATGTGTAGATCATGTAATTTTTAAGCGTGCTTCTTGTAAGATTCGGAAAAGATCAAAGGAATTTACGGTTTTGAAGAATGCAGAATTGATATTGACTTAACAACAACATATTTGTAACGTCATGGATAATCTAAGACTACATGCAAAATATGAATTCATTACATCAGGTCGTTTTTTAGAAAACAAATTTTAAAGTTGAACATCAATTGGTGAACGGACTATAGTTAAGTATCCCTTGGAATTTTAATATAACCCAAAATTTTACGGCAAAAGAAATTAAAAATAATAGAAATTAAATATTTCCAAGCGCCACGTGGCACTTGCTTGTAGGATCTGGCAGCCATCTTGATAGACATAATTTAAGTGGCGATTTCCTGTATTCTCCTTCTTCTTTGATCCTTAGCCGCCGACCGTCAAAGTGGTCAGTGGCCATCACAAATTGATTCCACCTTGCTCGGTCGGTGGCCATCATTCGTACAGTGCACCAACTCTGGTTTATTCTTTGCATCTCTGCCTCCACAGTCCTCCGCCAAGTTGTTTTTGGTCGGCCTCTCTTTCATTTTCCTTCAGGGGTCCATAGCATAGCTGTTCTTGTGATGGCATCGGGGTCTCTTCTGATGACATGGCCAACCCAGCTCCAGCGTCTACCAGCTATGATGGTGTGCATATCCTCTTGCTTGCTCCAAGTAAGCAGATCTTGGTTGGTGATGGTATTCGGCCAAAAGATTCGGTGAATTTTTCGTAGGCATGTTGTGTGAAAATAGGACAATTTCGACGTTTCCTTCTCTGTAACTCTCCAGCTTTCTGCACCATAGAGAAGCACAGAAAGCACACAGCTCTGATAGAATCTTAATTTTGTGCTTGTGCTGTATTGAGAGGACTTCCAGATGTTGTTTAGGCTAAAACAGGCTGTTCTTGCTTTGGTCATTCTATTGTTGATGTCTTTGCTTGCCCCGCCGTCTGGTGTTACTATGCATCCTAGGTATGTGAAGGTGTCTGTCTGTACCAGTTGCTGATTCCTTACTGATTTGGGCTCAGGGTTGCTCACATTGAGCGTCATGACCTCTGACTTATTTAAATTGATGTTCAAGCCCACCTGCTGGCTATACTTATTAAGTCTATCCGTTTTTTCCTGGATGTGTTGATGTGAATGTGTTAGCAGTGCAATGTCATCTGCATATTCCAGATCTTCCAATGTAGAAAATGTAGTCCATCTTTATCCTCTTGGACTGCCCTCTGTTGTCTGGCGAACACCCAGTCTATGACTGTTAAAAATAGAGTGGTTGATAGGGGGCATCCCTGTCGTACTCCTGTCTTCACCTCAAAGGTTAGGTTGCTCTGCCCAACACTACACGTAACGTTGGCATAGAGGCTTTTTATGATTGACACTATGCAGCTTGGAATTCCATAAGCCCTCAGTATTTTCCATAAACTGTCCCTATGAATACTGTCAAAATCCTTTTCAAAATCAACGAAATTAATGTACAGCTGTCTTTGCCATTCTGAGCACCGCTCTATAATGTTCCTGAGAGTAAATATATGATCTACACATCTTCTGTTCTTTCTAAATCCTGCTTGTTCTTTCCTCAGCTTGTGGTCTAATGCTTTTGAAATTCTCTGTATAATTATCCTGCCTAGTATTTTGCTAGGAACTGAGAGAAGAGTGATTCCTCTCCATTTATTGCAGTCTGCAAGATCTCCCTTCATGAGCAATTTGACAATTATTCCTTTGTTCCACTATGTTGGTGTTGTCCCTATTTTCCAGACTTGTGCAAAAAGCAGTTCTAATAGTTCTGATGCTAGCTCACAGTCTGTCTTAAATAGCTCAGTATTTAAGTTATCATGGTCAGGAGCTTTTCCATTCTTTAACCCTTTGATTGCTGTGATGATTTCTTCTTTTCGTGGAATGTCTGTATTAACATCTAAATCGTTTTCAGCCTCAGGAACATTCAATTGTGTCTCTGGTGGTTCCTTGTTCAGAGTTTCAGTGAAATGCACTGCCCATCTTGTTGCTTGTCCTTCTTCTGTCGTGATGAGATTTCCTTGCTTATCTCTTACTAATGTAATATTGTTTGCACCTCGTTTTCCGCTGATGAATTTAGTTATTTTGTATACTGTGCTTTGTTCATTTCTCAGTGCTGCCTCTTCTGCCTGTTTTGCAAGATCGTCTAGGAAATTCCCTCTCAGGATTGGCGTTTAACTTCCTTGTCCAGCTGTACTGTTCGCTATATAGTTTCTTTAACCTGGTGGACTTCGCTTCTGTTTTCTTTCTTTTCATTTCCTTTCTCATCGTTATGGTGTTTAATGTTTCTGGTGTTATCCAGTCTTGCTTCTTCCCTTCCTGGAATCCCAAGCATGATTTGCTGCTTTCCTTATATATTGTTGAAATGGTGTTGAATTTCTGGTCTATATCATCAGACAATGTCTTTTCCTGACTTTTGGCAAATTAATATCGTTTCTTTATGTCAGCCGCAAAAGCTTTTCTGGTAAGGTTGTCCTTCAATTTGCTGATGTCAAACCTTTTCTGTGTAGTTACAGTATTTTCGTCTGTGTCGTCGTCTGTGTGGTAACGTAAATAAACTGTTCTTTAAACGTTACTCATCGTTCAACGATACATGAATCCTATGTGTGTCACTGTGATGGATGAATGCACCAGTACACACCTACTTTGAACATTCCAGGCACAGTGACAGTAGTGACATATTTACAAATAGCCCTGGGTGGGCGTGGCCTATATAAGGAGAACCCATTTTCGTCTCTATCACTGAACCACACAATATCGTCACCACAACGTCAGCATCTTACTTACCCAACACTACAACATAACATTATTCGTCAATATCATATATATATATATATTTGGTTTAGTGGAGATGAGTCTAAACATCAGCATGGAGTAGGTTTTATCGTACATAAAGATAGATTGAACTCTGTCATCAGCTGCACCCCAATAAATAGCAGGCTTATCACCATTCGTATTGCAGCACATCCAAAGAACATCTCCATCATACAGGTATATGCCCCCACTACTGACTATGAGGATGAGGCAATTGATACATTTTATGACAATCTGGATGAAGCAATTAAGAAAATTCCAAACAAAGATCTTCTCATCGTGTTAGGTGATTGGAATGCTAAAATAGGGCCAGATGCATACGGTCACTGGGCTGGTACAGTGGGGAGATTTGGGACAGGTGAAACCAACGATCGAGGACTAAGGCTACTAGAATTTGCCAGCAACTATAAACTAACCATTGCAAATACACTATTTCCTCATAAGTTATCAAGAAGAACAACGTGGCATGTCCCAAAAACTGAGATACATGGCCAAATTGATTTTATTCTTGTATCCAAAAGATTCAAGTCCAGTATTAATAAAGCCAAGACTAGGACTTTTCCTGGCGCCGACATTGGTAGTGATCACGACATGGTATTGATGACGCTCAAGCTTAAACTTAAAAAGAACTATAATCAGAACAGATGTTCTCAGTTAAGATTCAATTTAGACAAACTGAAAGATCCAGAAATCGCGGGAATCTTTGAGGCAACTGTTGGAGGAAAATTCGCAGCTCTCAACTTTTTGGAAGATGATATCAACTCAATCACAGAGAACATGAAAGACGTGCTTGACTTAGGCATATTAAACAACATTAAGTGCGAAAACAGGGAACTCGGAAATGCAGCAATATTACAGGAAGAAGTGGAAGAGGCTACATGTTAGATGAAAGGAGGGAAGTCACCGAGTGTGGATAATATCCCAGCAGAGCTCTTGAAATATGGAGGACCAGATATAGTAAAAATCATGACAACAATTTGCCAGAAGATATGGAGTAAAAAAAAATGGCCAAAAGAATGGACGCAGTCATTAGTAATACCGCTTCCAAAGAAAGGAAATCTAAAAATGTGCAAGAACTACAGAACCATTAGCCTTATTAGTAAGGTGACCAGACGTCCCGGTTTTTCCGGGACAGTCCCGGTTTTCGACCATTTTTGATAATTTGTCCCGACTTTTTTTCGATGCAATCCGGGACGCCAATTTGTCCCGGTTTTGGACGAATTTGCCAATTTGGCATAAATCTCACAGATTTAAAAAAAAAATTATTATTCCGTGGCTGACTTGAGGGAATTTTTAATTATTAGTGAACTGGCGCTGAAACAGCACAAGAGGTTGTCAGGACCGCGAATTAGTTTTTTAGTTCCAATGTGATATTCGCAGTTATTTGAAATTTTAGGTAGTGGTAAAGTACCAAGATTTTGCGTACGTTATACGTTTATTTAATTTAAACGGTTAACTATTTGTGCATATTTTGTTATTGTTGTAAGAAAATTGTATCAAAGAATAAATGCAGTTTCAATGAAGATTTACAAAAAGAGTTTCCGTTTATTAAAAAGAGTACATCAAACTTCAATGTACGATGCAATATATGTGCCTCCGGGTTTTCAATAAGCCATAGTGGACGTGGTGATTTTAAGAACCACATAAGCAGTGACAAACATGAGAGAGCCGTCGTTACAGCTGCATCAAGTTCGTCGTTAACCACTTTCTTCAGAGCTGATAAAATTGGTGACCAAGAAGAGCAATTAGCTGCTATAAAAGGTGCCTTTGCATACCATACAGTGCTACACAATCATATTTTCAGGTCTATGGATTGCACATCAAAATTACTTCAGGTTACTTTAGAGCCAAAATTTGCATGTGCACGTACGAAAACAGAAACCATTATTCGAAATGTCTTGGCACCCCATATTCTAAATGAGTTAAGGTGTGACCTAGAAAAGTCTACATTTATTTCTGTACTGACAGATGCATCCAACCACAAAGAATTCAAGATTTTTCCTTTGCTTGTCAGATACTTTGATCACAGTAATGGAGTGAAAATTAAAATATTAGAGTTAAAGTCATTGCCAGGTGAAACATCTGATATTGTAAGTAGTTTTCTTAATGACTGCATAACTGAAAATGGTTTAGACAGGAAAGTAGTTGGATTATGCGCAGACAACACAAATTCCAATTTTGGAGGTGCTGAAAGGAAGGGACAGAACAATGTTTTCAAAAAACTGCAAGAAAACCTTGGACATGGTCTTATAGGAGTTGGGTGTGCAGCATATTTTCCACAACACTGTTCGAACAGCTGCAGATGTACTGCCTGTTGATGTCGACCTGATTATTGCTAAAATTTATCTACTCTTCAAATCATACACAGTACGAGTTGAAAGACTCAAGGAGTTTTGCCAGTTTGTGGAAACAGACTTCCAGGTGATCTTAGGTTATGCTCAGTCTAGGTGGCTTGCTCTGCTGTCTGCTGTTGAAAGGGTTCTTCAGATGTTCCTGCCTCTAAAATCATATTTTCAATCTCAAGACAGATGCCCAGTTTTTATACAGACATTCTTTGAAAATCCTTGAAAAGCTGGAAATGGAAGGACTTCCAAAGGAGGATGTGAAAAACTTTCATGCTAGCGTTTCTTCGTTCTATGAAACAGCTTTCAATTATTTGAATAAATGGGCTGCAAATAATTTTCAAGACCTAGAATCCTACAGCTGGGTAACGCTGAACAGAATACCAATTTGGGCAGATATTGAGATATCATCATCACTAGTGATTCAAACATTACCTTCAGCCCACTTTACAGAAACTGAAATTTATGACGAATATGTCTATATGAAGCAGTTTGTTACTTCTCAGAAAATTTGTGAATGGAGTGCCAAAAAAAAACATTGCCACCACAACGTTGGATTGAAATGGTTTCCCACTTCAAAAACAATAATGTGACATTTTCAAATATTTTGAAGTTGGCAGAGTTTTTTTTCTGTCTACCTGGAACAAATGCTGCCCTAGAAAGAGTGTTTCTTTGATGAACAGCTTATGGGCAAGTGATAAAACACAGCTAGATGTTGAAACTTTGAAAGCTATGTTGACAACCAAAGTGAACTGTGAGGAAACATGTGTCGAGTTTTTTAAGATGCTGCTTGCAAAGAAGGACCTATTGATAAAAATCCACTCATCTGAAAAGTACAGTAACTCAGCTTCACCTTAAGTAAGGTTTATTGATGTTTTTCTCTCTTATTAGTTTAAGTAGTTTAACTTATATAGTAAAATGTATGTTATTCAATGTTATTCAAATGTATATATAAAATGTATATTATTTTAAATTGACATCAACTTGATTT
>JAMPIV010019142.1:17500-246503 GCA_024509875.1 Oreohelix idahoensis
GAGAAAGGTGTAAGCGATAGTCGCTGTTTCACGAGGATGATAGTATAGAGAAAGAACAGTCTTGGATTGAGTCATTGCTCTAATCCAGCCTATCTTTTACGACTCTATTTAAAGTAGACGCACTTTCTCACATGGTACAGATCCAAATTATACTACACTCACGTACACACAAATGTGTGGCAGAAATACGTACAGACGTGAAAAAAGCTATGGATAACATATGAAGGGCCGGGGTTTTGACCAACACTAGAGCTTAAGGTTTATTAAGTTTATTTTCACTAGAAATATCACAACATCAAGAAAAGCATTACATCAATGAATTTTTGTTTACATGTAGAAATGAAAGTATAGTCTAATAGGCCCTCCCTCTTGTATAGGGAACTAGTAAACATCCCAACAGATGTAATTAACCCAAAAAATGATCAAAATGATTAACGTGTGGGGAGAAAGGGAATAGTCAGGACGGGTAAAGGCTACGTCCTTAATTTAACCTATCCCGTGAACACCCAGATTAGTGAGAGATAAATAAAAGAAGATTGGTAAGTTAGTAACATAAGAAATTAAGTTTCTTTCTTTCCGTTCACTCACTACACTCATACAGTGGCCCACTTTCAGATTTGCTTACCCAACTGTCGACGCTGCATACATTCCATGGAATTAAATCATACAGGTAAAGCCTTATTCAGAGTCATATACTTTGTCCAGTTCAGCCCCAGACTATCCGGTTTGTTGACTTCTATTTTCTCGGAGATGCTGAAATTGATGCGTTGATTATTGTCCAGGATATTCCTAATTCTCAATGCAGGTATGGCTGTGACACTCTCTGTCGTGATGAAATGTGTAAACAGAATGTTACTCCTCGGCTGTTCTCGGAGGGAAATAGCCGAGTATGACCAGTGAGTTCTCTCGAGTATAATTCCGTGGTAAGAAAACTTTACTGTCAAATGGTTTAGAAAAATAGTGCTATAAGTTCTGCCTCGGCAGGCCAGTAATATATATATATATATATATATATATATATATATATATATATATATATATATTATATATATATATATATATATACATATATATATATATACATATATATATATATATATTTTCTGGTATTGTTCTGTTCCAGTTATCAGTTAAATTTTAGATATTGTAGTGTTCTGGCTATTCAACCACTCTCATGGATGGAGAAGGTGGACCGCACAGGGTCATAACAATCAGATTTCACAAACGATGTCTGGATGTGTAAGAACATAAGCCGTAATACCATCAGACATAAGACCGCTAGATCGCAAGGATATGACCACCTATATGTAGAAAATAGATAAAAATGTAATAATACTATAAATCATATCCTAACACCCGCGTTATTAAGTTAAATTTAAAACTCACAAGTGTCTAGCTAATCTCATCGCTTTTAACACTAGATATGAAAACTAGTCGCTTAAAATTTACACAAGACGAAATAAAAATAAATGTTATTTCGACAATTATCAATCGCCTAGCGTCTTATAATCATTCAAGCCTCTCTTACTGGGGAATAACGAGAAATTAATTTACGTTTACGGCTGGAGAAATTTTAGCTATAAGTTTATTTAATACGTTATTCAGCTTGTCGTTTTTTGGTCTGTCTTACACCACGGTCATATTTACCGCACGCAATAGTAGGGGAAAACGGACCGATACAATAGCCAATGAAAACGCTCCTTTTTCTGGTGTGTATAAGGAAACCTTTTTATGCTTAACATAGAGGGTCATTTTGTGTAAATGATAGTACGAAGTTATTTAATTTCTTAAGGACTAAAGATGTCTAAACGGAAAGGTATATAAATTTCAACAAGGGGATGTTACTTAAGAGGTAGGTGCAAAGACTTCCTCGAATAGTAGTTCATTTAAAGAGAAAAAGCGTTCAAATTGACATCTATACATCAGGGTAGTCCCCAATTTAGTTAGTTAAAGTCTGCATAGATTTAAATGCATTTTGCTAACTAAATAATTATTAGATAGAAAGGTAGAGATAAATTCACAGTATAATTCTAACTTTAAATGATCGAAATCGGTCCAGAATTAAGAGAGATAATAAATATTTAAAATGTTGCACATTGAACAAGAAGGCAGAAAGACGCCTCGTTTTTGTGGGTTATACGATTTCCAGGTTGTTGCTTATATTGAGTACGTGATCTCATCTACGCCTGTCTTGTATCCCTCAGAAGTCTTCTCTATCGATGGCTGGATCATGGTTGTGATTTGATGTGGTTATTCAAGGTCTATGCTCTCTTATACCTCTGATTGTGATATGTATGTATCTTCACGTAAGAGAAATAAGTAAGGCATAATCAGCTGGTCTCAGTGTCTGATAGACTCATGAGAAATCAGATGTCGTTAAGTGAAGATTTTTATCAATATATCCTTAAAAAATTTTAAGACAATTACAAAACACGCATGATTGTGAGGAGACAGAATCAGATATAGCTATAGAGAGAAGCGCAAGACACAATATTATATACTTCCATCCACATATCGCATACATGTTGTATTCAGCGAAAGAGTATAGACACCTAGTCATTATGCTCGTGATATCAGACAAGACTCTAACTTGACTCATGTATTTTGAACTACTAAGCATCACCAATGTTAAGTCTACTAGATAGAAGGAGAACGATTGATACGCAGACATCTCATGAACATTCTGCATGTAAGCTCATCTAGTTCAATATGTTGGATCAAGCGTGACAAGGAGACATGTGTGTTATGTGAATTCTCTTTATGCTCTTGTTCCTGTGATGTGTGGTGTGTCATGTGGCGCATGTACGAGTTAATATTGATCTATGTGTACGGAACTATAGTTAAGGTTAGTGACCGAGTCCGCTGTGATAGTCATGCTAGTGGTAGATATAATGCTACTATAGAGTCTAGATATATAGTGAGTAGAACGATGTTATCATCGCAGTGTTAAGCCTATTATACATATTTGCTGACCAGAGAGCTAGTGATGCTAATTTAGTGTTGTGTCTCTATGTTAGGGAGTATTTTATGTCAGAGGAGTAATGCTTGTGAGTAGCTTTGTGAGATAATAGTGTCTATCGCATTGAGTAGTGATAGAGCTTGAATGTAGATTTCATTAAGCTATCCTCTCACTGATAAACTTTCGAATAAAATTATGGTATTCCATTTACTGCCCGTTGATTGATATATGTGTCCTGATTCAACTACAAGGGAACCAGGAATCACAATCAATTTAAATTACATGTTATGTACAGAATGTATTTAATATGAATATTGTAGTGACATATATTATTACAAATGTTCTATGTGTGTCAGTTGTGTAGTAGTAAAATGAGGTAATACTGGTTTTGTTTTGTTCAAGCTCTGTTGGTATTTGTCATCATGACTTCAATAGTTTGTCTTTTGGGACTAGTATTGGAGATGTTCTCAGTTCCTGATATTAAGACAATTAAATTCCCCTCTGAATGTTATTCTTATAAAGTCATTTCAAGATGAGGGGACATAATGTTGAGCTCAGCTGGCCAAGTTAGCTTATCTGGCGTGATGGCGGCAGGAAAGGCCTCCTCTGCTCGAATTCTCCTCTGGGCTCAGGAGACACCTCACTGATAGCTAAAAAGACCAAGGAGTATGCTGTCCGACTCTGGATTCAGCAAAGCTCTGACCAGGTGCTGCTCAGTACCATCAAGACCACTGTCCCTGAAATCAAGAAGGATGTACCTTCTACTTCATAACTAATTTATATTTTCTTTTTACACTGATCACATACATCACAAACATTGCGTTCAAGAGAGAGTTAGTCCAACAGTCAGCTCATCTGAAATTACTTCTTCCAGTATTACCCTTCCTAATTGTGTCTATCGCATGCACACTCAGAGTACTCTCTCTCTCTCCGCCACATCAACTCCTCTAGTACTTGAACACTAATCTAATCGCTTCTACTAGAGCCCATGACGTATATATTAATAAGCTCATCCGATTCCACTAGCACGCTTATTTACTAGTCTCTTCTCGACTCCTCTTCATAGTGTTTCAGGCTTAGAGAGCAACTATTTATGTGTGCTTTTACTCTCTCCTCTGACGTTGGTTTGCCACTGTAGAGAGCTATACGATACATTCATCATCCTATAATCCATGACATAGTGTATGTAATTCCCTGACACTGGGACATCCTAGCAAAGCGCAATCTCATCTTCACGTCGAGTCTGACACATAGCATCCCCACTTGTGATATCCGGTGTCTTACAGATATTCTATGTACGCGATCAATATAATACGAGATCAGCAGAGTACGAGTGATTATTGCCGATGCTAAGTGGTCATAGGTGCATAACATGTACACCCCCCTCATACTGCAGTCTTCACCGACTCCTACACATGATCCTCACAGAGGCCATCGCTAGTGTTGTTGGGTCTCAAAAAATGGCGCCTATGTTGGACATTCATGTTCGCCGACAGTAATAGACTGTTTTATGACCGCTATCTCATGTCTAACAACGTAGGCAGAGTTTGTGACAGTAGACAACGAAGTATAATATCAGTACTACATTTTGTACATACGTTTCTGTCAACGAGGAGGCCGTTATACACAGCGGTGATGTGCGTACATAATGCAGACGTTTGAGACGATAACATCATTAAGAAATATTCATGATTACACATTTGTTCCAAGACTAGAGGCTTTGCGATCAATGTTAGACTCCATGACGACTCAGCGTGTTCGCCCTATAGAAGATGCAGATTATCCAACCGATATTATTATCATGATTATCTCTTGTCCATCTTGCGCTCATCTGTATTGACCTAATATACATAACCATAGTGTGTTCATGTCGCCTGACCTGCGCTCACGTCACCGCATCTCGCTTCGTTGTGCTCAGGCGAGATGGATATAATGATTTACCAGTCATGTTTTACCTAAACTTGTTCGTTAGTTTTCTTAGGTCACGTCAAATCTACATAACACAACGTTGGAATGTTGCTATCGGGGATAATGAGATCTAGACGGTCTACTGTACTCTAGTCCATTCGAGTTAGACTGTATATTCAGTTTGTTTTACTATATCTAGCGCTGTGTTGAGAAATAAAATATAATATCTAAGAGTGGATATCAAGGAGTGTTTGCCGCATTTTCTAGGCTCGTGCGTCAGCGCCACCGCCTCAAATGTTTTTTGTTGTTTCGGCCCGCGTATCGCCTGATCTTATACTGTGTATGTTCTGACTATTTGCATCGTATACGTTTTACATTCGCGAGATATTGTCACTGCAAGCCAAGCCCACATATATAAGCGATACATGCGCCTCTGAACTAAATACTTACATTATCAAGTTTTCAACGTGCCAATGCTACCAGATCCTATGCGATAGTGCGTACAGGTCGCGACTAGACATAGATTGTGGCACAATTGCTTGTTCTAGTCATCTAGTGTTCTAGCATCATTGTGTGTTATGTTAAGGAGTAGTGACTGTTTCAGAGTTGGCATATTTAAGCCCTTCCATCACGTCCAGGATGTCGCTAGTATACAGTAATCGACTCTTTGAATTGATATACTGTTTTTGTTTCTAGTATGATGTCTAGCTCATGTGTCTAGTGAGTACTGCTTATACAACATACGGATTGAGATCTAGATGTTCAGTTGAAGAGTCATTACGGGTTAAGATTGTGTATTGTTGTGATTCCACGTGTCAGGTAGTGTACTAAACCTGATGATCATGCTTTATTTGTGTCTTGGATTCGTGTTTTGATTTGAACACTAGAGCTTCGTAACGTAAGATGGCTAGATCATTTTCTTGCGATGGATAGCGCGCCCGCCAATAGGCAGATGTGATAGATCGTATGCTCGAGACGATTATGACTGTCTGTGCTCACAGCTCTTGAAAAGCGTTATCCTTGGTGTAGACACTCATTCGCTTATAGAGTCACGTTCGTTATTGTGTAGACGATGATTATGTATATAAAATCGTGTATGAGTATGTTATGCGATTAGAGTTTTAGTGTGTCATTTCGTACTGCTGGAGTGAGCTTTCTTCTACTGTCTAGTGTCGTTGTCGCCATCTAGAAATCCAGCAGCGATCAGCTGTCTTAATTGGTGTGTCAGAACAGAATGAGACATGGTTTTTTTCCCGTATGTGTCGACTAACATATCTATTCAGTCTATTTTGTATTTCATATTATATATCCACTGTAGTCGTCGAAATAGAAGCGTTCTTATCTAATGCATTGCTAGACTGTACTTAGTCAGGTGATGTGTGTCAATGGTGGGATAGATTCAGTAGTTCCTGCTCAATAGCACAGTTGCTGACTCGCTGCCTAACAGTATATAAGCTGGACGATTCCTCATTTTACGCTATTTGCTCTTGAATCTCTTTTATTTTCTCTATATGTTTTGTTGTGTTGTCTATGAAGGCGCGTAGAACTCTTATATATGTATTCGTCCTAAGAATGAGTTATACGGGGATAAGTGTGGCTTATATTAGCTTAGTCGAATTCTTGCACGATACTGTCTAGCTTTCCCTCGGCGCTAAAAGAGGAAACGGTCTAGGATCGCACAATAAAAGTGATACAACATATCATCTAATATTCATACTTGTACCGTTGATAGTAGAAGCATATCAGATAATGTGGTATAAGGTTATTTTTAGTAGTTCACTAGAATATAATAGCTTCTTTAATACTAGTGAAATTACTCTAATATCTCCACTCAGTCTCTATTTTCATGATCATTATTCTGGTGTGAACATATGTGGAGAAGTGCTTTGCATGCTACTCAGCTCTGACAAATCATACCCAAATGGAGTGTTGTATCATGACAACACTGGCAGAGAAGTAAAGCACCTCATGCTAGACTCGCCTCCTTCAGTAACACGCATCACATCAGTATCTCTCAATACATCAGCTTCGCATTAGGGTGATGTATCACTAGCGTCTGACCACGCTAGTCTATGCTCCTGTTGATGTCGATAAGACCAACAGACTTAGCCTTACTTAGTGTGCTCATGAGTCATGAAGAAAGTGGTTTGACTGGGTTATCAATTTACTATATGTGATAAGAGGACTGGTTCAGTGTACTACTATAGACTACGGAGAATACACACTGATCTATCCGCTGTTATCTGATATATATGAGCTGTCTGTCAAGAGATTTCTATTAGCGTATTGTTCTGAAAGGATATCTCTGTGAACAGTTCGCCTAGCTAAGCAACATCTTGGATCGATACTAACATATAATCAGATGATTCCTAAGAGTTCCCACTCTAAGCGGAAACCATAAGTTAGAAATTTTAACTAATGATAAATAATCCACACACTCGTACATCTAATATAACTTATCAATCAGTGACATGCTTCAATATGTTACTTGATCTCGTAAACCACAAGAGAACAATATAGACGAGGACAGTATAATAGATTTTTATGTTGCGCCCAGAGTGGCTTTTGTTTGAGAAATTGTCTCTTACATAATAATGTATCAGAGAATTGCACGTCTTCCTGACAGTTATCGAGACTAGAGATATTATCGAGAAGTCCAAATTGTATATACAGACAGCGCTTAGTCACTCTGATAAGGTTATAGCTCGATCTTCTCCACGAACGATGTGATAACCCGTGCCCCAACGCCAAGCTTCATGATTACTATTAACTAATATAGGTAAGAACAGAAAAATATTGTGTAATAGAATTAGTCTAGTCGCCAGAATGATATGATTAGTATAATTACCACTTTACACTAATGATCAGCACTAGTGTGGTAGGAAGTGGAATCACAATATATGTTTTGGCCCCACGAGTCCTCCTGCGATATTTTACCATGTGTCACTGTGAAGAGTGATGTGAGAATATTGTTTTGCTGACGTGACGGTCTCATCGTTGCTTATCAAGGACAACTGCTAGAGATCGTGTTTCCAGACTCCGTGATAATGACTCAGTATGTCTCCCCCTTTCTGGTTTCACTGCGTTACTCACTACTGTCGTCGTTCTCTGTGAAGCTGTCTGTTTCTTGAGATATGGAGACATAATATCGCTCGCGTCAAATACTGATAAATAAGAATCAGCATGAAATAAGAAGCATGTTACAACCAAAAATATAAGACGAACTGGTTGATCGCATTTCCATGACCTGGTTACTTATTAATAAGATACTCCCAATATCTTATGTTACCATCACATCCAGATGCTTGATTCTTTCGCTGTCTTTACTTGTAATACTTTTTCGTCCTTCTTCTTCTTGTATTCTGCTTTTAACTTAGAATTGTCGACACCCCCCCCCCCCCCCCCCCCCCCCCCCCTCCCCCACCCCACAAACCGCTTAGCCCCACCCCCCCAACCATACGCCATTCGCGTCATTGTAATGACGCAACAGAACCGTGCGTGGTTGCTCGATGCTATTTAACGTGCACCTAGTGTGAATCATTTCGTCTATATGGGTAATTTTATAAGTGGACTCATTTGCAGGTCTATAAGTCTCGACTTTTTTGCGTTTTTCGTTGGACTCGCACTTCGCTTTGTTGTGACAGTGAGAAGTACGATTGTTAGTATAGTTTAGTAACTGCTGGTTATAAAGTCCGAAGATATAGTGTTGATAATATAAATGTTACAAGATACTCGTGAGAGAACATATTTGCGTAGCATGTGTTAAAAGAGCTCGATTGCGAATATAATACCCTAAATTAACTCTAGTCACATAAGAATATGGGTTAGCGAAAGAAGAACACAAATAATAACAGGTTGCTCATAGGTTACCAAGACTAGAATCTACTTTGTGTATCTACCACTACCTCCAACGCATACTATTGTTTAATATGTTAGCAGAAACGAACTCATTGTGTACGTTGACGCCCATCCCAACACTTGAAAACGCCTATAACGGTACATGAACGAACGAGTCTTGGATGGTACAAAGCAGAAGAAGAGTTATTTTATCAAGACCGTTGCCACGGTGCAAGCCTCATAATATCAAGATAGGATTCAACGCAATTCTAGTTGTTCGCAATATCACCTATACAGCATTATGCTGTCATTGTAACAATCAAAAGTCTACACATCAAGCATATCGCTAAAATTTCCCCGGCGCCACAGCGTATAGCTCCCTAAGAAGCAATATGACTTTCAACAAACACGCGCAAGCAAGTTGAAATGTCGATCCTTATACACTTGCAGCACTGTGTCAAAGAAAGTCAACATTTCTTTCCACACAACTAAGATCTTGTCTATGACGAAGATACAACTCCTATTCAACACCAGATAAAATATTTCTCTCAGCATATAACTCATGTTCATTTTGTCTGTACACATGTGTTTGGATTTGAGATCGTGCCTATGTGACATTCTTGCCTCACCTCGTTTCTGTGACTATTAGATTGTATATACAGATCGCCGCCATATTTTTTAAGTTTTGAAAGTTAGTACATGATGTAGAGAAAACTCAAGAAGCCTCTACATTCATTTTACTAAAATATGCACGACATAGATAGATCTCGTCGTCACAACGCATAGAAAAAAATGAAGAGTATAGAGTTTCAAAAGTGATCATTTATTAAGAATGATGTTCATCAAATTTTGTGGTGAAGTAAATTCCAGTTGTCATGCAAATTAAGTATTGAGAAGTCATATAGACGTTATGATGCAGTTTGTCTCAGAAGGCTTTGATCAACGTGTAAGTGAGATGTAGAAATATTACTTATATATCCAGAATTGAATGTAGTTAGTCCGAAGAGACTGTGTCTTTATGACATGAACATACAAATAGAGCGTGCATTATATCAGCTATTCCTTTGGTCTGTAGTCAAGGACGAGGCATGACCTACACTCAAGGTCATCCTTGAGATATTAGAAAACAGAGAAATAGAAACGTGTCAGAGAAATTAGTTGTATAGATATGCATCAGTCGCATAAAGAGATTCCTGTTGATAGCTTACTAGATATAAGGACTCATTAAGAGACATCCAAAGATATGTAGGAAGATACATAGCGCAGACTTCCTATACTGTGAGAGAACAAGAGTTACACGATTGTGGAGACGAGAGAAAGGGCACATACCATCTTGCAGGATCGGCTTATGAATTAATCTAGAGTAGCATATTAACTCTCTGAGCCGAAGAGAGTTTATATATGATATCTAAGAGATATAGGAGAGATATGTCTTTACGAGGTATTGCTCTGTTTTCCAGTGTTATAGGTTTGTATTTTGCTGTCTTAGTTTTTCTCCAGCTCAGTTATATCTCTAGAGATAGTTATAGATTAGTATGTTTATGCTGTAATCTATGAGCTGGTTCGATATTCCAATCGCTGTAGTGACTTCATGTAATAATATTGATTGGTTGTTAGTTAACTATTTCTCTCCTATTATAAATTCTTTAAAGAGGGATTACTACTGTTTATTCAATTTATAACTTTATTAACCTATAAGCAGAGGAAACAAAACAGAAAACTTAAAACTAGAGAAAGAAGTACAAGAAGCTAAGAAAAAGAAATAGATGTAGATAACATTGCACGATAACAATGTCACATCCGATATAGTCTAATCTAAGCATAAGAATGAAAGATACAATACCCACAAAACTATAAACCAAGTCAACCATCAGTCTTCCTTTAACCCGCACACCCTCACGCATCAGTTAGATCAGACCGATGCTAACCTCCCCCTCACCAACACTTTCCCCCCGTGTGCCACCCGCCTCCACCTGAGGCCCGTCCCCGCCCGGTTCCAGAAGGTACTTCTAAGCAGGTTATATTTTAGTACTAGAGTTTAGTGTAGGAAGGAATATGAAGACCCAAGAATAGTATTTTATTGTAGTTCTTAACGATGAGTGAATGATGGATAATGTGTAGTTTTATAAAGAAGTAAGGAGTCTAGATTTAATGACTGTTCAAAGTGTGTCAGTCAATTGTGTTAAGAAATACTTTAAGAAGATTAGTAAAGATGAAAAGATAACCTATTGTAGGAGTTATTTCGAGAACACTTGTTTGAAGGCAGACTGTTGCTCAGTAAATAAATGTTTACTGCGTTGCTAGGTAAAACAGGAAGTATTTGAGCCTATCTTCACCTCGATTTTTTTTTTTTTAAAATATAAGATGACCTAAGTTAGGTCATGCATGTCTTACTAGGACAAAGGAGAAAGATATCATGCACGTAACGGCCACAAGGCCTTCTTCGAAAACAAACGGATAATAATAATGAATAAAACGAAGTACAATCCAATTTAAATGCATATAACGTATAATACTAATCTCACTGGAATTTACCAAAATGACATCATTCTTCCTTGTCGATTTGTACACTTTTAAAATAAATTGTTTTTTTTTTTTTCATATTGCCTTCTGATGAAGCACGAAGCCACCACTGAAGTTGGCCCCTGTTCAGAAAACAATCATCGATCAATCAAATGTTCTCAGCCATAGTTTCTGTAACAATTTGTTTTAGATGATGAAGTTTCCTAACTTTATGAACAGACTTTACAATAGTCTCCGTGTACGGAAGCAATAGTTTTGTTGTTGTTGTATTTTTTTTAACATGTATTTTAAGTTATTCTCACTGCATTTTCCGTATTGTGTTTCTGAGTCTGTCTTTGATAAATACTTTTTGATTGTAAATCAAGCCGTTGTTATGTCCCTTATCTTTTACTTTGTGTTTGTAACTCATCGTTGTTATGTCCCTTATCCATTACTTTGTGTTTTCAACTCAGACGATGTTATGACCTTTGTCCTTTAATTTGTGTTTGTCCCATACTTTGTTATAATAAATTAAAACAAGCACACCTTTAAAGAATGAACCACATTTATTGTTATTTTAAAATAATTACTCATAATTAATTATAACCAATAAACTAATACAAACAACACTTCACGTCAAAACAATCGATAACAAAAAGCAAAAAAACAACAAATGTTAATATAAATTCCCACTAGCAACAGCAATCAATTGCAATAAAACGATCGCACCAGGAGGCGATGCTATCTGCGGCGCCACTTCAGTTTGGACGAAAAGAAGTTCACGCAAAAAGCAGAAGAGAGGAGAAAAAGTAGAAAGTAACACCACGAAAGTAAGCAGTCTGTCACTTCAAGGGCGTATTTTCAGTCAGTTATGACTGGACAAGCTGTTATTATTATTGTTTCCATTCAACTTAAAACTGAAAATAAAAGGACACTAAATACCCTAATTAAAACCGACAATTAGGTTGAAGAGGGAAGACCGAAAGGTGGAGACATATGATCATATTATGATTGCCCGCTCTCATCTCATTTCTCTTTAAAAAAAAACACACTCCGCCCACATTTCCTCTCTCTCCCATTCTCCACCGTCGCTAATATTCACAATAAATTGTGTTCTATATTTCCATAGTGTACTAATTCCTATGACAGAACATCTAAATCAAGTGATATTATTATTCAACAAATAAAACGACAAATTATCTCTTTTTGTGAAGGTCTGAAAACCCATAGTAGGGATATATGCAATTATCGGGAAATTGTTTTCCTATTCTTCTCTACATAGGAGAGTGCATTTTTCCAGAATAACCAAACAATTATCACTCGCCATGGCCATCACGCAACGGCAGTTTCAAATTATAGTTTGACAGATTTATCATTACGAAGAAAGACTTTGCTGTAAGTGCATGTTATTGATACAAGTAGCATGTAGGTTTGAAGCTAAGTGTGGTCACGATCATTCATTTATTAGTATCCAATATCTGTAGGCGAATGGCAAGCTTCCTTATGTGACCATTCTTTTATGTCTGGGATAACTTTTGTTTCCGTATTTGTATGAACCCTTTCACAGAAATCACACCAGTCAAATTTATAATTTGCAGTAATAAGTCTGTGCTTTTCTTTCAGCATTCTAGCGTACGCCTCGTGATCATCACCAAGCTGTTTTAGGTACAGTGCTAAGTCTTTAGCTGAGGAGAAATTCGCCGTGTTGACGAAAACCTCATTTGGGATATATTTGTTGTAATCAAATCCTCCCCTAGCAACAGGAATAATATGAGAACGATATTGGAAATTTCTGAAGAACTTTTCAGTGACATAATCTTTACATAATGAATTTTCAAAACTCAAGTAGAACTTGTATGTTGTTGTTAACATGGTCTCGCAGAAATCGAGTTCAGACCGTTCGCAGGATAAAGAGCCACACTTCCCGTATACATCTACGTCAATGTATTTCTGTTTTGAACAAAAAAGAAGAAAAAAAAAGAATTAATTACATTCGTCATCTGTCCCTTTCTTACTATAGCAGCGCAGTTGTAGTTGCTAGGGAAATAATTCACACACCATGAGAGAAATTAAATGATGAAATATTTCAGAAAACAGTGAAATGTGAAATAAAATAGATGAATTATTAGTCTGACTACGGGAAAAAAACACGGTCTACGTTGCCACCAGACGATCCTCGTTAGAGGCAAAATGTCAGAAAACAGTACCCAACGAAAAAAAACAAGAAAAACACAAAGAAATAATGTAAATGCACAAATAAACGGATATAAAAAGTTACAGGAAACTGCTGAAGTAAAATTTCGTCTTCTTGTTATCATCTTTGGACTCCATCGCAGAAAAACAATGTTACAAGATCAGTGTTAACAAAAAGAACCAAAAAATGCAGAAAGGAGACACTACCAACGTGGAACCAACAAAAAAAAAAACGTAAGAATCTTCAACTGAAATCTAATAGCAATCCTATTGAATGACTCTGACACATGGAGAACAACAACAACCATGAAATTACAGGCTTTTATGAAAGGCTGCTTGTGTAGGAAAAAATGAACTGAAACAGTATTACAAAATCACACATGTCGAACTGATGACTAGAACAAGCCAGTGGAACAATATATGTTAAGTCGACATTAGCACTTCGCTAGGATTGACATTCAGGAAAATTGTTGAAAGCAGTACATGGCGTTGGTTGCTCGTGAATCTCGAAGGTAAAATATGATGGAAGGAGGCCGAAAAAAAAAACGCGTAGAGAATGGAACCAGATATATATATATATGAAAGGCAAAAGAAAACATTGAAGAAACACTGAATGGATGGTACAGGACAGTAGAGTCTATTCTCCCCGAGAAGTTGAGGTGTTATGAGTTGCTGACCTAGAAAATAGAATTAGGACAACCTGACTGACATTTAATCAACTGAGAGCAGAAGAATGAAGGGAGACCGGCAGGGATGATCACAAGTGGTGTATCAAGATGATGAGCTAATGGCGAAAAAATGAAATATTGGTATGTTGAAAGGTACACTGTTGTGGAGTAAGTTGATCGCCAACGCCTCTAGACATGGCACATAATGATTAATCATCATCATCATCTGCTTTTATCTTAAACTCCATAAAAGATCTACCGCTGTTTTAACGGCCTCGTTGAAGAAACGTATGTTTAAAAATTGGTATATTTATTTTTTAATGTAAAACTTTTGCCTCGTTTTGGTGAGGCGCGTCCCGTTCAACCTAATCGGTTATATTAGGGCGCATGTCCAAATATAAAAGACCCTTAGGTCTGAGACATATATTGTATATTGTGTACCTATTTGTTTTACATGATGAGATTGCCACGCCCATGCACAACCTCATAAATTTTTACGACACGATACAGAGGGTAGTCCTACTCTCTGGCTGTCTCCTAAAATGCCACAGGAAACTACACATAACGATGATTACTTTGCCATGGGGCATCCAACCTCATTGTATAAAATTAGTTGCTACAAAACACTACCACTACAAGAACAGTTCAATGCTTATGTGAACGCTTCCTACAAGCTGACTAGCAATGGCTCCATAAAAGGGAAATAACTGTAATGATATTTGAAGACCACAGTGCAAGAATGATCAGTCCACAAAGTGTATACCAGAATAACAAGTTATGTCCCTTACTACAAACTGTCTGTTAAAGAGGATAGCTATGCTAGTTTCTGGGTACAACAAAAAAATGATAGATTTCAATCCTGCATTACTTAGAAAACAACAACAAAAACAGAAACACACAATTCAGAAATAGGATGAAACTGGTGATTCATGAAATATATTACAATGTACATTATGTATTCATGCTACTCACCTATGTCATACTTAAATATCGTAACATAAAAATTATTCGTAAGGAAATAAAAATGTTCAGCAAGCTAATGAAATTATTTCCCTTTTCATTATTCATAGAGCATAGAGCTACAAGCTGTTGTTATGTCCCTTATCTTTTACTTTGTGTTTGTAACTCAGCCGTTGTTATGTCTCTTATCCATTACTTTGTGTTTTCAACTCAGACGATGTTATGACTTTTGTCCTTTACTTTGTGTTTGTCCCATACTTTGTTATAATAAATTAAAACAAGCACACCTTTAAAGAATGAACCACATTTATTATTATTTTTTTAAATAACTACTAATAATTAATGAAAACCACTAAACTAATACAAACAATACCTCACGTCAAAACAATCGATAACAAAAAGCAAGAAAACAACAAATTTTAATATAAATTCCCACCAGCAACAGCAATCAATTGCAATAAAACGATCGCACCAGGAGGCGATGCTATCTGCGGCGCCATTTCAGTTTGGACGAAAAGAAGTTCACGCAAAAAGCAGAAGAGAGGAGAAAAAGTAGAAAGTAACACCACGAAAGTAAGCAGTCTGTCACTTCAAGGGCGTATTTTCAGTCAGTTATGACTGGACAAGTTGTTATTATTATTGTTTCCATTCAACTTAAAACTGAAAATAAAAGGACACTAAATACCCTAATTAAAACCGACAATTAGGTTGAAGAGGGAAGACTGAAAGGTGGAGACATATGATCATATTATGACTGCCCGCTCTCCTCTCATTTCTCTTTTTAAAAAAAACACACTCCGCCCACATTTCCTCTCTCTCTCCCATTCTCTACCGTCGCTAATATTCATAAAAAAATTGTGTTCTATATTTCCATAGTGTACTAATTCCTATGACAGAACATCTAAATCAAGTGATATTATTATTCAACAAATAAAACGACAAATTATCTCTTTTTGTGAAGGTCTGAAAACCCATAGTAGGGATATATGTAATTATCGGGAAATTGTTTTCCTATTCTTCTCTATATAGGAGAGTGCATTGTTCCAGAATAACCAAACAATTATCACTCGCCATGGCCATCACGCAACGGCAGTTTCAAATTATAGTTTGACAGATTTATCATTACGAGAAAAGACTTTGCTGTAAGTGCATGTTATTGATACAAGTAGCAAGTAGGTTTGAAGCTAAGTGTGGTCACGATCATTCAATTATATTTATTAGTATCCAATATCTGTAGGCGAATAGCATGCTTCCTTATGTGACCATTCTTTTATGTCTGGGATAACTTTTGTTTCCGTATTTGTATGAACCCTTTCACAGAAATCACACCAGTCAAATGTATAATTTGTAGTAGTAAGTCTGTCCTTTTCTTTCAACATTCTAGCGTACCCTTCGTGATCATCACCAAGCTGTTTTAGGTACAGTGCTAAGTCTTTAGCTGAGGAGAAATTCGCCGTGTTGACGAAAACCTCATTTGGGATATATTTGTTGTAATCAAATCCTCCCCTAGCAACAGGAATAATATGAGAACGATATTGGAAATTTCTGAAGAACTTTTCAGTGACGTAATCTTTACATATTGAATTTTCAAAACTTAAGTAGAACTTGTATGTTGTTGTTAACATAGTCTCGCAGACGTCGAGATCAGACCGTTCGCAGGATAAAGAGCCGCACTTCCCGTATACATCTACGTCAATGTATTTCTGTTTTGAACAAAAAAGAAGAAAAGAAAAAAAGAATTAATTAGATTCGTCATCTGTCCGTTTCTTACTATAGCAGCGCAGTTGTAGTTGCTAGGGAAATAATACACACACCATGAGAGAATTAAATGAGGAAATATTTCAGAAAACGGTGAAATGTGAAATAAAATAGATGAATTATTAGTCTGACTACGGAAAAAAAACACGGTCTACGTTGCGACCAGACGATCCTCGTTAGAGGCAAAATGTCAGAAAACAGTAACCAACGAAATAAAAAAAAACAAGAAAAACACAAAGAAATAATGTAAATGCACAAATAAACGGATATAAAAAGTTACAGGAAACTGCTGAAGTAAAATTTCGTCTTCTTGTTATCATCTTTGGACTCCATCGCAGAAAAACAATGTTACAAGATCAGTGTTAACAAAAAGATCAAAAAATGCAAAAAGGAGACACTACCAACGTGGAACCAAAAAAAAAACATAAGAATCTTTAACTGAAATCTAATGGCAATCCTATTGAATGACTCTGACACATGGAGAACAACAACAACCATGAAATTACAGGCTTTTATGTAAGGCTGCTTGTGTAGGAAAAAATGAACTGAAATAGTATTACAAAATCACAAATGTCGAACTGATGACCAGAACAAGCCAGTGGAACAATATGTGTTAAGTCGACATTAGCACTTCGCTAGGATTCACATTCAGGAAAATTGTTGAAAGCAGTAATTGGCGTTGGTTGCTCGTGAATCTCGAAGGTAAAATATAATGGAAGGAGGCAAAAAAAAAAAAACTCGTAGACAATGGAACCAGATATTTGTATGAAAAGGAAAAAAGAAAACATTGAAGAAACACTGAATGGATGGTGTGATGAATTTACCATGATACAACGTTAAAATATCTCCCAATATAAAGATAAAAGGTAGGGATAAAAATAATGCGTAAGATACTAGGAGACATGCTCGCCCATGCCCGCATTTCCTACCGCCAGTCAAACTAACTTGTTAGACGTGCAGTCGAAACGGTTTGCCCTTTGTAGACGGGAGGGAAACGGAGATCAAAAAAGGAAAAATATGACTGAACACGTGTTTGAATCTAGCAAGGCTAAAAAGACGCAATTGGTAGTAAAAGGAAAAAAAAATTCACGTCCCTAGTTGCTACAATGTAAGGAAATGGACAAAAAAGACCTTAGCTCTTATTCGAGACAGTCATTTCTTGGACGTTTTCACAGTACTTGGTCGTTTATTTGAATTCAGCGGCAAACGCCGTAGAGAAGGTTCTCGAACAAATTTCAAAAAATTAAACTTGAGAAAAAATATGTTTTTTCTTAATAATAGAGTTATGAATATAAAACCTAGCTAGTTTGATAGCCCATCTTAAGCAGAGAACTAATCTACTTTCATTTATACAGACGGATAGATAACAAGGAAGATATTGACAAAAGACTGTGTTGTTCATATCAGACTAGCGACTGTACTGTCCATACTGTCACTAAAGTTTCACATTTTCGTCCTTGAGACACGCAAATGCAAAAATCAAGCTGTAATGTAAAAGAGGGGAAAGGTGGAGAATTGTGGCTAAAAATAACTTAGGAGGCAGATTTGTGTAGGGTATTGCTTGTAGAACCAAGTGTGTTTTTATGAAAAAACAAGTAGAGACAGACGGACCAACAGACAATAATGCACACTTGACTGAGATCTGACTGAAATTTGACTTTTGGTTGTAGATTTGAAAAGTTAGGGGGGAAGTCGGTGATTGGGTAAATGTAATCATATTAGCGGGACAGAGATGCGCATTTTTGCCATTTGATACAATACTGTCCAGGGACACAGTCGATTATTGCCTGTGGTGTTGTTCCTAGAAGATAGTACATACATTTAGAGGGACGCTATCATATAGCCAGCAGCTCAGCTGAGTTTTGCTAGCAATTAACTGTGTTCTCAATTCTGAATTCTGGTAAGAATGAAAGTATTTATTTTGTACATTTTAATATTTCCAGTGATTGATACTGCCATATCATATAAAATGATTACGACAAGTAAGTGTTCGCTCTAGGTCCCCAGCCCAAGTTCAGGGTCTAGAGACAAACAAAATATATGGACGCCTAACTAAGACTATGGAAGGCGGATCTATTGTTGAGATCAGTGGGAACATATCTCCTATCTTATTGTATACAAGGAAACTATTGAACATATCTCAGATGCAATGCAGTCTTGGGGGAACTGACACTATATGAAAACAACTGGGTAAGATGTGCTGTGTGGTCAGAGAGATCTGACCCATTCTGTGTATTGTTGATGTGTTGTGCTGTGTGTAAGAGTGGTGCAGTAAATAGAGTACTGACACAGCACAAATTTTGTTTCAGAATTGTGAGTTTCTGTTGTGGCACTAGGGTAGTGCCACATAAGTAATCAAGATTGCACAAGCAGATGTGTGTGCAGCCAAACAGTGTGTCGGTGCAGTCTACCATTGTATTCTAGCTACCGAGAGGAGTGGGCCACCGGAATCCAGCATTAGATCTTCGCAGACAAGATGAGTGATTTAGTGGCCTGCTGAGGATTCACCATACTCCTAAAGAATTTATAAATATTTCCCCTCATAAATATATTGAATTTTGGGAAAGATACATTTATTAAAGTTCTAAGACAATGGACAAAGCTTGTTCTAGTCACAGAGTGGGTGTGATGACACCACCCCAACAGCATATCCAGTAATAGTTTCCCAGAGACATTAGAAATATAATTAATATTAACCAGTCTGATAAAATACTTATGTATACACATTCCATTTTATTATGCCATATATTTATGCATTCCATTTATAACTCCATAACATTTCATATGTTCTGACCAACTAAAACATTGGTTCAGAACAAATAAATTTAAAGAAAATTTTAATATTTAAACTAAAACAGCCTGAGTTAGTTCAGTGTGTTATAGAATTTTATTAATATTATTACACTTATTAATTATCTGTGTGTGTTTGTATATTCTACTACAACACATTACATCTCAGTACCCTAGACTTTTTAACGTAGCTACATTCATATTAGTAAAAAAGATATGTTTGAGGTCGTAAGTGGTAGTAAGAAGGGCCTTCTGTAATTCACATCTACATTTATCTCAGGAGCCTTCACAGCTGACCTCATACATTACACTAGGTAACACAACAACCATACAGTACCATCAAAAACCACTACAAATATTGGGGTCTTGTCCAGGGATAATTAGTTTATCATAAATATTAGAATCTCCTGGTGGGAGAATTAAACCAGTGGGGACAGATTGTAAAAATTTAAAAAGTGTCCCTTAAAATAAAAGGGGAAAATAAAAGTTGGTGAATCTTCACAGCCAGTGGTAGTTAGTTAATTAATTAATTAATTAGATTTATCTTGGTCATTGTTATTTGGTATGATGGCTGACCTGGCAAAATTTAGATCAGCTGCTGTGCTAACGGCGAAGGAAATGGGAATGGAGGGTCAGGTTTTAATTCAGTATGAAACTGCTGAATGTGACAAGTATATTGAAAGGGAAGATAGGAGGTTAGCTGAAGAGAAGAGGTTACAAATCGAGGCTGATAAAGAACTTAAGAGGGTGCAGATTGAGGCTGACAAAGAGGCTAAAGCATTGGAGGCAGATAGGGAGATTAAGAGGCTCCAATTAGAAGAAAAAATGGCCGAAAGGGAGGAAGAAGATAAAAGGTTGACTGCCGATAGGGAGGCAGAAGATAAAAGGTTGACTGCCGAAAGGGAGGCAGAAGATAGAAGGTTACAAAGGGAGCACGAATTACGACTAAGGGAGCTGGAATTACAAGGCCATGCTCCTGATAATGGTGCCAGCCCTTTTGCCTCAGATGCTACGCCTAGTCAGGGAGCCTCAACATCAGCTATGGGGTTTCATTTAGACCATTTTGTTGAAAAAGACGATGACATCGAGGGGTACCTCAGTAGATTTGAGTTATTAGCTACTACATATGGGTTAGAGAGAGAGAGAGGTGGAGTTTAAAGTTATCACAGGGACTGAGAGGTACTTCTTATGAAGTCTTCGCTAAAATGAAGAGAGAAGACCAAGACAATTATGACATGCTAAAGCAAGCTTTGTTATTAAGATACGAAAAAAATGGTGAATTTTACCGTAAGAAATTTAGAAATGCCAAACTGTTGTCTGGGGAGACATACCACCAATTCTCTGCCAGACTGGAAACCTATTTGGAGAAATGGACTGCTCTGGGGAAGACCCAAGATCTTAAAGAGATGATCATGATAGAGCAATTAAGAGAGTCCATGGCTCCAGACTTGAGAAAATTTCTCATGGAACAAGCTGCAGAGAGGTTGGGGGAGGTTTTAAATGTCGCTGAGAGGTATCAGGCAGCCCAGGCAGAGGTAAGTGGCACTAAAAAGAAGCACATAGAAAATTTTAAAGCTCCACAGCAATTTAATAAATTTGATAATAGAGAACAGGGTAATAAAGGCAGGACAAACTTTGAACGGCCAAGAAATGACTATCGTGACAGAAACTCACAGTTCAATGACCAAAAATATAATGAAAGAAAACCGTTTAACCAAGGAAAAAGATGGTGCAAATGGTGTAAGAAAGGCAACCATAACACCGAATTTTGTAGAAGGAAACCTTCAAACATTGCTGCAATGAAGTCGGGGACTCAAAGATTAAAGGTTAATCCTAATGGACAGCAGGAACCTTATCACCCCCCAGTTTGTGAGGATGTTATTTGTAATGGGGTCACCATAAGGTGCCTTTATGATACAGGTTTGGATTATGATTCAGTTGTGAAGTCTAGCCTAGTGGACCCAAGTCAGTATACCACAGAAACAGTGGAAATACAAGGGGCGACTCAGGAGATACCACTCATGACACTTCCCATCGCAAGGATAACGGTGAAAACTCGCTATGTGGAAGGAGAAATCAGAGCAGCAGTGATAGATGAACCAATCTACGCTCTGATATTGGGGTGTAGATACGTCTTCTTGGGGAATCCCGAGAGACCTGTGATCATGGCGACAGTGCAGACCAGGTCACAGAAAAAGGAGGAAGAAGGTGAATCTATAAATGCTCATCCGGAGGAGATGAGGAAGGCGCAGGCTGAGGATAGGACACTCAAGCCATGTTTAAAAAAATTGCCCAAATGCCACACACCTCCAAGCAAGGGAGAGTACTTTATGAAGAACAAACTATTATATAAGAAGACAGGAAGTAGATCCACTGGTCACGGACAGTTGGTTCTTCCCAAGGTATATAGGGCAAATTTAATAAGGAGCTTACATGTTGGAAAAGATGGTGACCATGAGAAAGTCGGTACCATCTGCCAAAAAGTTGCTCGAAAATACTATTAGCCCGACGTAAATGTCGATATTGAAAACTTTGTAGAAGCATGTGGCGTATTTCATGAGGGAACACCCACAAAGGGAACATATGTGCAGGACCTAGAAACGCCACGGGGCAAACTTAGGCCTGGAAGGAAAAATAATCATACTCAGGTAGACAAAGTGGAATGGGAGCCCCCTTTTCATACCCAGTCTTCACTTGAATGGATTAACATGTCCACTATGCGACGAGTACAAAGAGGAAATTTACCCCAGAATAAACTGACAATCCCTCGGTCAGAGTTATACAAACTGGAGGACACTAAAAGAGAGCGAAGATCTCTCATAAGCAATCTAAAGTGGGGAGACAAACCCAAGAAGAAAATTGGTAGTGGTCGATTTGTGAGTGATGATTCTAGGAAGAAAAGTCCCCATTATAAAGCTTCCAATGGAAGGGACCCGACAGGTGCCATGAAAAATAAATATGAAAAATTAAAAGTCCAGATGTAGCTTTATTAAGGACCTGGACAGATGAGAAGGCGGAAGAGACTGTTACCTATTCGTATCAATATGTGAACGAACTGACCACTCGTCTGAAAGCTGGATGGAAACGGGCAAATGATAATTTGAGACAAGCCAGGAAGAAACATGCAGCATATATTAATAGGAAGGCAAAGGACAGAGAACTAGCTGTGGGAGAGAAGGTGCTTCTTCTACTACCCGGCAGCCAGAATAAATTACAAATTGGATGGCAAGGTCCATATACGGTTCTAGAAAAGGTGTCTAGAACAAACTATAAAATTGACAAAAAGGGGAAGGAGAACGTTTATCATGTAAACCTTTTAAAGAAGTATCTGGACAGACCACTCCAGGAAAGCACCCCCTTACTGACCTTGGCTATCGCAACTCAAATGCAAAAGGAACCACTCACCTCGCATGAATACCTATTACATCCTTGTGAAACAGCCGCACAGCTAAAAGTCAGTAAGCACCTGACTAAAAATCAGAGGGAGAGAGTTCAACAGGTTCTGGAGGAACATACAGATGTATTAACAGATAAGCCAGGACATACAAATTTGCTACAGTATGACATGAAACTGGTAGACTCAAACCCAATCTGTATGAGAGCCTATTCTATTCCGTTCGCGAAGGAGAAGGCATTGAAAGAAGAAATAGATTATTTGTTGAAGGAGGGGATTATTTCACACAGTGAATCATCTTTTAGCTCCAGTGTAGTTTTGTTGAGGAAACCGTCTGGGGAACATAGACTGTGCATAGATTACAGGAAACTGACTGCTGTCACAGAAGGACAAGTGGATCCATTACCAGACACAAAACAGTTATTTGCCAGATTAAACAAGGCAAAATACTTTTCAAATGTGGATCTTAGTAAAGGCTATTACCAGATTCCAGTGAAGCCTGAAGTTAGGCCGTATTTAGCTTTTAGCACTTCGGAAGGACATTATGAATTCAACATGCTACCATTCGGATTGAAAAATGCTCCGAGTGTATTTTCAAGGATGATGCGCAAATTGTTGGATCCCCTGAATAACCCATGTATCACGAATTTCATGGATGATATTCTCGTCGCCACAGAGACATTTGAAGAACACATTAACTCTCTAAAAATGTTATTTGATAGGCTTAGGGAGGCGAATTTAACTGCTAGACCAACAAAATGTTGTATTGGATGCAAAGAGTTGGAATTCTTGGGACACACTGTATATCAGGGTAACATGACCCCTGACCCCAAGAACTTGGAAAAACTGCAGAGAGCACCTACACCACAAACAAAAAAGGATGTGCGATCATTCGTGTCGTTATGCGGATTTTACCAAAAATATATCAAAAATTTTAACTCTATTTGTGCTCCTCTGACTGATCTGACTCGCAAGGGACATCCAGATAAAATAATTTGGACTGCACAATGTGAATTGGCTTTTCAAGAGTTAAAGAAAAAACTCACTAGCAAGCCTATTCTCAAATTGCCTGATTTGACACAGGACTTCGTGGTGAGAACAGATGCAAGTAATGTAGGCCTCGGGGCGGCTCTGTTGCAAAGGTCATCTTCACCCGATGGGGAACTGAACCCAGTCGCTTATGCAAGCCGCAAAATGAATAAAGCGGAGCAAGGATATTCCACAAGCGAAAAAGAATGTTTAGCGTTAATCTGGGCAATAAGAAAGTTTCAAATCTATCTGTATGGTAGGACTTTTGTGGTCCAGACGGATCATCAGCCCCTGGTGTTCTTATCTCAGGCTAAGCATGAAAATGCCAGATTGTTGAGATGGTCTTTATTATTGCAACCTTATCAGTTTAGTATTGAGTATATCCCAGGGTCATTGAATGTCGGTGCAGATTTCCTCAGTCGGCACCCCTGTGATCAAAATTAGAGTAGTGGTAGGCGTGAGGAGTAATTTTATCTATGTGTATCACTGGTTTTGGAACTTGCCGTAGTGCATGTTCTCAGGTGGGGAGATGTGTGATGAATTTACCATGATACAACGTTAAAATATCTCCCAATATAAAGATAAAAGGTAGGGATAAAAATAATGCGTAAGATACTAGTAGACATGCTCGCCCATGCCCGCATTTCCTACCGCCAGTCAAACTAACTTGTTAGACGTGCAGTCGAAACGGTTTGCCCTTTGTAGACGGGAGGGAAACGGAGATCAAAAAAGGAAAAATATGACTGAACACATGTTTGAATCTAGCAATGCTAAAAAGACGCAATTGGTAGTAAAAGGAAAAAAAAAAATTCACGTCCCTAGTTGCCACAATGTAAGGAAATGGACAAAAAAGACCTTAGCTCTTATTCGAGACAGTCATTTCTTGGACGTTTTTACGGTACTTGGTCGTTTATTTGAATTCAGCGGCAAACGCCGTAGAGAAGGTTCTCGAACAAATTTCAAAAAATTAAACTTGAGAAAAAATATGTTTTTTCTTAATAATAGAGTTATGAATATAAAACCTAGCTAGTTTGATAGCCCATCTTAAGCAGAGAACTAATCTACTTTCATTTATACAGACGGATAGATAACAAGCAAGATATTGACAAAAAAGACTGTGTTGTTCATATCAGACTAGCGACTGTACTGTCCATACTGTCACTAAAGTTTCACATTTTCGTCCTTGAGACACGCAAATGCAAAAATCAAGCTGTAATGTAAAAGAGGGGATGGATGGGTTTGAAAAAAAATCGAAAAAAGGTGATTCGTCTTACGAGGACAAAAGACAAAGAAAATAGTCTACGTTACGGCCACAAGGCCTTCGTCAGGAAAGGAAAGAAAGTGAAGGCTAGATAGGAAAAAAGAGTAAAAGAGGGGAAAGGTGGAGAATTGTGGCTAAAAATAACTTAGGAGGCAGATTTGTGTAGGGTATTGCTTGTAGAACCAAGTGTGTTTTTATGAAAAAACAAGTAGAGACAGACGGACCAACAGACAATAATGCACACTTGACTGAGATCTGACTGAAATTTGACTTTTGGTTGTAGATTTGAAACGTTAGGGAGGAAGTCGGTGATTGGGTAAATGTAATCATATTAGCGGGACAGAGATGCGCATTTTTGCCATTTGATACAATACTGTCCAGAGACACAGTCGATTATTGCCTGTGGTGTTGTTCCTAGAAGATAGTACATACATTTAGAGGGACGCTATCATATAGCCAGCAGCTCAGCTGAGTTTTGCTAGCAATTAACTGTGTTCTCAATTCTGAATTCTGGTAAGAATGAAAGTATTTATTTTGTACATTTTAATATTTCCAGTGATTGATACTGCCATATCATATAAAATGATTACGACAAGTAAGTGTTCGCTCTAGGTCCCCAGCCCAAGTTCAGGGTATAGAGACAAACAAAATATATGGACGCCTAACTAAGACTATGGAAGGCGGATCTATTGTTGAGATCAGTGGGAACATATCACCTATCTTATTGTATACAAGGAAACTATTGAACATATCTCAGATGCAATGCAGTCTTGGGGGAACTGATACTATATGAAAACAACTGGGTAATATGTGCTGTGTGGTCAGAGAGATCTGACCCATTCTGTGTATTGTTGATGTGTTGTGCTGTGTGTAAGAGTGGTGCAGTAAATAGAGTACTGACACAGCACAAATTTTGTTTCAGAATTGTGAGTTTCTGTTGTGGCACTAGGGTAGTGCCACATAAGTAATCAAGATTGCACAAGCAGATGTGTGTGCAGCCAAACAGTGTGTCGGTGCAGTCTACCATTGTATTCTAGCTACCGAGAGGAGTGGGCCACCGGAATCCAGCATTAGATCTTCGCAGACAAGATGAGTGATTTAGTGGCCTGCTGAGGATTCACCATACTCCTAAAGAATTTATAAATATTTCCCCTCATAAATATATTGAATTTTGGGAAAGATACATTTATTAAAGTTCTAAGACAATGGACAAAGCTTGTTCTAGTCACAGAGTGGGTGTGATGACACCACCCCAACAGCATATCCAGTAATAGTTTCCCAGAGACATTAGAAATATAATTAATATTAACCAGTCTGATAAAATACTTATGTATACACATTCCATTTTATTATGCCATATATTTATGCATTCCATTTATAACTCCATAACATTTCATATGTTCTGACCAACTAAAACATTGGTTCAGAACAAATAAATTTAAAGAAAATTGTAATATTTAAACTAAAACAGCCTGAGTTAGTTCAGTGTGTTATAGAATTTTATTAATATTATTACACTTATTAATTATCTGTGTGTGTTTGTATATTCTACTACAACACATTACATTTCAGTACCCTAGACTTTTTAACGTAGCTACATTCATATTAGTAAAAAAGATATGTTTGAGGTCGTAAGTGGTAGTAAGAAGGGCCTTCTGTAATTCCCATCTACATTTATCTCAGGAGCCTTCACAGCTGACCTCATACATTACACTAGGTAACACAACAACCATACAGTACCATCAAAAACCACTACAGATGGTACATGACAGTAGAGTCTATTCTCCCCGAGAAGTTGAAGTGTTATGAGTTGCTGACCTAGAAAATAGAATTAGGACAACCTGACTGACATTTAATCAACTGAGAGCAGAAGAATAAAGGGAGACCGGCAGGGATGATCACAAGTGGTGTATCAAGATGATGAGCTAATGGCGAAAAAATGAAATATTGGTATGTTGAAAGGTACACTGTTGTGGAGTAAGTTGATCGCCAACGCCTCTAGACATGGCACATAATGATTAATCATCATCATCATCTGCTTTTATCTTAAACTCCATAAAAGATCTACCGCTGTTTTAACGGCCTCGTTGAAGAAACGTATGTTTAAAAATTGGTATATTTATTTTTTAATGTAAAACTTTTGCCTCGTTTTGGTGAGGCGCGTCCCGTTCAACCTAATCGGTTATATTAGGGCGCATGTCTAAATATAAAAGACCCTTAGGTCTGAGACATATATTGTATATTGTGTACCTATTTGTTTTACATGATGAGATTGCCACGCCCATGCACAACCTCATAAATTTTTACGACACGATACAGAGGGTAGTCCTACTCTCTGGTTGTCTCCTGAAATGCCACAGGAAACTACACATAACGATGATTACTTTGCCATGGGGCATCCAACCTCATTGTATAAAATTAGTTGCTACAAAACACTACCGCTACAAGAACAGTTCAATGCTTATGTGAACGCTTCCTATAAGCTGACCAGCAATGGCTCCATAAAAGGGAAATAACTGTAATAATATTTGAAGACCACAGTGCAAGAATGATCAGTCCACAAAGTGTATACCGGAATAACAAGTTATGTCCCTTACTACAAACTGTCTGTTAAAGGGGATAGCTATGTTAGTTTCTGGGTACAACAACAAAAAATGATAGATTTCAATACTGCATTACTTAAAAAAACAACAACAAAAACAGAATTACACAATTCAGAAATAGGATGAAACTGGTGATTCATAAAATATATTATAATGTACATTATGTTTTCATGCTACACACCTATGTCATACTTAAATATCGTAAGATAAAAATTATTCGTAAGGAAATAAAAATGTTCAGCAAGCTAGTGAAATTATTTCCCTTTCCATTATTCATAGAGCATAGAGCTACAAACACCTCTGGTTCACTTACAGGAAGCATTACTTTTATCTCTGTTCAGTTTGTTTAACTTGTTCTTTGACAAATTCTGAGATCGAGAACACGGCTTCTTGTTTCTATTAAATTACTTCATAAATGTTCAGTAACAGATTGTTACTATTATTGTTGATCAAAAACAACGTCACTGCACTTTAGGCAAACCCTTAGGGCTTTGTCTCCCTCAGCAAATGTCGAAACGTAGAATTGCTAATTGTTCCTGTTGTGCATTGGTTGCATACACGCCGGATGAAAAAAGAGTAAAAAGTGATGCTAAAAGAAGAGGAGGGAGAGAAAGAGAAGAGTTGGCAAAAGGAGACTTAGGAATAAAGATGACAGGCTATGGCTTAAGTATATACGTGTAGGTTATTGGAACTATCGGGTTGCCAAGCAACGTGTGACTTTAATACAAAAAGAGGTGTACGATTTCGATATCCAAATGAGTAGCAGAAAACTAATACATGACGTTTTACATAATATAAAACACATCCAAGAAGAAAAAAAACCGACAGACTGAGTAAACATATCCAACAGGTCGGACTAAACATTAGTCTCAAGAAGACAGACGTCATGACACTCAATGTAAGAAATCCTGCACCCATAAAAAAGGGATCAAGAGCTAGAAAATACGGACACATTTACATACTTAGAAAGCATAGTATCATCAGATGGCGAAACAAAGACATCAGTAACCGAATGAATTTAGCCAGAATATCATACGCCAATCTAAACAACATCTGGAATTCTTCCCAGTACAGTACTTACTTACTTAGTCATTCCTCTTCTACCGTGAGGTGTAGAGGTTTGTCAGAGAGAGCGCCATACTGTTATATCGGCTGTCTTGCTCCTGGCTTGGTTCTATTCTAGTCCTCGGTCCTTCAAAGATTGTCTAATGTTGTCCTCCCAGCGGACTTTGGGTCGTCCTGGAGGTCTATATCCCTGGCCCTTAGTTTCCAATGCTTGCCGTGGTAGCCGATCTTCTCCCATTCTGCAGACATGGCCAAACCATCTCAGTAGAGACTGATCTACTTGGGTCTGCAGGGGTTGGGATTTTAGACCTTGACGTATCGTCTGGTTGCGGACCATGTCTCTTCTTGTTACTTCAACCACCTTCCTCAGATTCCTCATTTCTGAGATTTGGATCTGGCTTTTGTGGGTTGTAGTCATTGCCCATGACTCGCAGCCATACGTCAAGACTGGGACATAGGTAGAGCTGTATACAGCTATCTTCGTCTTCTTACAAACTTCTCTTCTGCTGAGGAATCCTCGATTTATGGCTTGAAAAATTCTCCCAGCTGCTGCTCTTCGGGTAGCCAACTCTTCTTTGATGTCTCTTTTCCGGTCTATGACAGCTCCAAGGTATTTAAAGTGGTCGACCTGCTCCACCCAGTACAGTACAAACACTAAACTAACAAATTTACAACAGCTTCGTAATTTCTGTACTTCTGTACGGTGCAGAATGAGTGAAAGTAACAGAAAAGCGCCACCAATCTATAACTACTAACTCGGATCCACCAAGAAGACATGCGCACAATCATGCCGGATAGACTTTGGAATAGGGTTCGGCCACATCCTCAGACGAAACCAGAGCTGCTATGATATGGACTCCAAAAGGAAAGCGAAAACAAAGACAGCCAAAAGCCACCTGGCGGAGAACTATGGAGGCAGAGATGAAAAGCATGACCCAGAGCTGCGGCAACACACGAAGAATGGCTGTCGACTGAGCCAAGTAAAGACATTTTGTTGCTATAGCACGTTTCACTAGCTTTGCCCTCAAACAAATGTAATTATCTGCTTAACCATCGAACGTATTAATGCCATTTTTTGCATACGATGTTATATTGGGTTAGACCCAACAAATATATACTTTATATCTGTGCATCTTGTCCAGTTCCCATAAACGGATGAAATCCTTTGATCTTTGTCGGCATACTAATTATTGTGTATCGAGAAAAGAAATTTTACCACTTCATGCACAGATTCTGTGAATTGATTAGGCATAGGCGTGTCTACTTAATATGTTGCCATCACGTTTGCATATGAATACCTGTTGAAGATGATTTCTTAAATGATCTGCATGCGAGATACTCGTGACATTGTTTGTCATTGACATTTAATGCGCTACCAAACTGGACCTTCCTTGATCTAATTATTTCAATGGGTATCACCTCTTTGCAGTTCATAAATATCATAATGGAACGTTGCTCCTCTAATGTGCTTGTAAATAACGGTAAGGTCATCTTTAAAGAAATTAAACTTCATCCGAATCATAATCAGATGTCTCTGAGAAATTGATAATCAATCTCGGATGAATGAAGGACACACTATCATTCTTCCAATATTCCTCTTCCTCTTGTAACACATGGTTCTCACTTTTCTTCCAATAATCCCTGGCTATATTGGAGATACCGTGTGTTGCCGGGGCCCGAAAGGAGAGCAAAGAATAGTAACACTGCACCCTACCACGCATGTCGTAAAAAGCGACTAAGGAGGGTTGGGCATGGGGCTGTTTACCCCATCCCGTAAAAACTTCGCACAGTGGGCTGATCACCTGCTTGCCAACCAATCTGATTACGGAAACAACGATAGATTGTTTGGTCTGTTTCTGTTCCACAAAGACGCCACTAGGCGTGGTGGAAACAGCGATAGATTGAGCAATTTGTTGTTGCCCTAAGACGCCACTAGGCGTACTGGCCACATACTGCTTTGCCGGTTGGTGGCTAAGGATGGAAGAAGAAGAAGATATTGGAGATGGCGGCTTTTATAAGTATTTCAACATCTTTTAATTTGAACGTTCTATTTTCTGTTGCTACTTGTTCCTTAATTTTATCCCATACTAATTCTATTGGGTTTAAGTAAGAATGGTAAGGAGGCAATCTTAAACATCTGTGACCATGTTCATGGATTGCCTTGTCTATGTGAAATATATTTGTATGCTGTGTCTTTTTTTACAATTCCAAGTAATTCAGGCTTCAGGGACATTTCGTTGAATGGAATGTTGTATATGGTCAGCCAAATCTTTATTACATCTTTAGTACTTGATGAATTAGGAACTTTATCTTCTGGTGCCACAACGTTGTGATATGAAGCATTGTCCATTATCAAACACGACGGTCTATCCAAGGAAGGAAGTACATGATTCACAATCCAATCTTGAAATATCTTGCCATTCATCTCTGCATGGTAATCCCTATTTTCTGTGGATTTTGGAATAAATATGAGTTCAGTATTATTTAGAAGCCCATGATGGCTGCTTCCTGGATGTGCAATTATTAGGCGCTGTCCTTTGCTGCTTGGTACTAGTCTCTTAGTTGTCCCATCAGATGATTGCCATTCTCGTTCATTACTGTGGTGCGCATTGATCCAAGTTTCATCTAAATACACAAAATCATAACAATCTCTTCTCATTTCTCTGACCTCGTGTAAATATTTGCTTCTCATTGCAACTATATGAGGCTTCTCACAAACAAGGTTTCTACCACCAACATATTTTCTAAAAGTGAATCCCAAACTCATAATAGTCCCCCATAGCGTAGATTTAGAAATATCAATGTCATTATTCTTTCTTAACCAAATTTTCAATTTCCTTAAAGTCACTGCCTCATTATTGTGAAACATATTGCAAATTTCTCTCCGGATCAAATCTCTGTCAAAATATCCACCACTTTTGGCCTAATTTTCGTGTGTAAAACACTAGAATTAGAAATTTCAGATGTCGCTATCCAGCGGTGCAATGATCGTTTGATTATCCCCAAGGCATGAATAGTCCTCTTTTGTGGGTTTGAAATAGAATGATATAGTTTTCCACGAGTAGCTTCATTGCAGAAATACTTAAAATTCCTATTTGTGATTAGCTGTAATGTCATAAAATGTACTCGCAGACTCATTTTCCTACTTAACCACACAATACTTTTTGTAGACACGCAACTGATTGACAATGTGTGAGTAGCACCGGATATAAACTGTTTTGTGTTCAAGAAGTGCAATTTCACGCAATTTCACGCTAAAATCATGCCAATTGTTTGATAAACCAATTATGTGCAAATGATGATGTATAATTTACTGTAGACATTTCAAAATGTGTGTGTGTGATGTGTGTTGGCAAGTAGACTTTTGATATTATATCTCAAAGAAACGAAAATTGAAACCATTCGCTGCATTTTAATGAAAAATGTAATTCATAGGATCTATACCATTTCAAATTCACACACAAAATTTCACTTATATGCGTTATATATTCGCTGAGATATAGCATTTTGAAGTAGGGCAAAGCTAGTGAAACGTGCTATACCCTACAATACGCCGCCAGGCGCGATGATCACTAATTTGTTTTGTCAGTCAGCGACCAAGGACCACAGAAGACATAATACAAGTAGTAGAACAATAGTTTTAAAACAAATGGTCAAACGAACTGTTTAGCTGGGTATCACGATCAAAGTCCCCGGACGTGAAAATTGGTAGAAAAAATATTAGTTCTTTTTCGTCTCCCTTTTGTCTTTATGGAGCACGGAACCACCAATTCAGCCGGTTCCACTGTATCAAAGCATTCATGTGCTTTTGCGGTTGTGATTTCTGATGCAATTGGTTTTACAGGATAAGGTTTCAACCTTTCAGGGGAGGTTAAACCCCCAAAATGAAAAACACAGAATTATAAGTTAATATCTATATCTGGTCATTTATACTAGCAACATGACTGAAAAAAATACAAAACATTGAGGTATATACTAAAAACTTGCAATCTATGGCGGAAAAACAGTGAAAAAAAGGCAAATTTTAGCTTTTTTGGGTATTTTGTTGCCCAAGATATCTCAAATGTGAGTATAACTTGAGTTATGAAATTTGGCTGTTTCATTTGTTAATATATGATAATGATTGTATACTAAAATAATTTTGATTGGTTTGATATCTGAGTTTTGTTTTGGATTTTAACATACCAATCGAAAAAAGGTTGAAATTTTTAAGGGGGGTATCTTAGCTATTTCTCAACAGTTTTGTAGTTTGTTAACATATATCCTTTATTTTAGTTTATTTTAATGAGCACTATGTGTACAGCATGTAGCCTAAAATTTACTGCTGTATCACTAATAGTTTTTGAAAAATCATGGGCAACGTGCCCACATTTGTGTGAAAAATGAGGTTTTGAGAAAATTAAGAAAAAAGGGAGGAATTACACTTTTACACAAAACGTATTCACCTCAGTATCCCCCTGCTATGTAGGAATTATCTCTGGTATTTTCCTTTATTGATTCCATGTTCTGTGTCATACTTTGCAGCTTACTTTTCATTAAATTCTTCATTTCAGCAGTCTGTATGCGCTTTTCGTCAGTTTCCGAAAAAATACATCCTTTCTCTGGTAGACATGTACTATGTGGGGGAAAGCGATTGCTCTACCCTCAACAGACTCAGTACATGTAGGAGAGGCTTTGCTCTCAATATTCACAAGATTAGGATACCCTTATCAGATATTAACTGACAATGGTTCACAATTCAGAGGGAAACTGTTTTTAGGATTTTTCAAAATATTCTCGTCCGCACATTTTATCATCCACAATCGATTGTACAAGTGGAAAGATATAACGGGACTCTACTTACAAATTTATGTAAGCTCGCACAGGAGAAATCAGAATCCTGTGATTCGTTCTTACCTGCAGCTTTATTTGCGTATAAGGAGGTACCCTACCACTCTACTGGAATACCTCCAGCCACGTTATTATTTCGATGACCCATCAAAGGACCCCATGGTTAATAATAATTAGCCAGTCAAAATTATTTTTACACATGAAACTATGTTTGAAAAACTTGAATTCTGTTTGCTTCAGGGAAATGAATATGGTACCGAAAATTAAAATCCATGCATTAGAAGCAATATAGCATCACAAATATACCAATTTGTATATTTTACATATATAATTAGGTAAAAATACACTTACCTGACATACTTTAAAAATTTATATAAAATCATCCACAAAGGTTTTAGTGAAAATAAACATACAGAAATGTGGGCAAATGAATGTACTTTCCAGTGCAATATGTATCTAAAATTTGATATTTTCAATGAAATTCTTCATTTTTGGGGGTTAAACCTCCCCTTCAGGCACAACTTCACAGTAGTCGTCCCTTACGACATGCATTAGTTAGCGGTAGTCCTAATCTTTGTCTCATCAAAGCCCCCCTCCCCCGGGACAGTACACGGAACAAAATGAGTAGGCTACACTGTATTCAGAAATTGACAGATATTCACACAGGCGTAGATACTTACACAAGACTGCGAAGTCTGGAAACAAAACATTTAACAGAAAATCCTGCTCCAGCGACCACTACGGTTACAGCAGAAAAGAAGGAAAGTCATAAGCACAGAACATACAAGACAATATCTTCACGTAACAGCTTGTGGGTTGGTTTGGTTGTAAGGACCATCTTCATTGTACTCGGATAAATCTATCAGTGCTCCGATCTCCTCCCTTAGATCACACTAGGTGGACCTCAGCACAGTGTACGAACTCCGTAGCACGGGCGAGGTTCCCAATGTGTTTATACAGGAATCACTCATTCTATAAATACTTTTGTGGGGCGTAGTTTTTCCTAATTTTGTAAATGTTGCCAGTGCTGCGGCCAAATGGCCTACTCTTTACGATTTTCAACTGCTGAGGGATTATTTAACGTACACAACTTGCACACAGGACCTCCTAGATCTACCGGGTCTGAAAAAATGTCCATCAAATATATTCCCTGTACTGGGAACCGACCCGGTACCTTTAGGGCCAGAGGCGAACGCCATATATCTTAGTGATTCCGACCCACATGCCAGGAAAGCTGAGACAGGCAAGATCAGTCAGAAATTTTGGCAATTTTACTGATTTAATTCTGCGTAACAGACGACCTTTCTTTCATGCAAATACAGTCATTCAATGTTTTTTTTTTTTTAATGTCAGCTGCTCAATACATAATGAATAATATCACAGCTTACTTGCATTTCCTTGACGTAAACCTCTCGTTTTGCTTGAGTGTGGCAATGACTGACAAACCAAGCCGCTGATTTTGTTTTGTTCTTTGCTATCTCGACTGAAAAGTCAAGTAAAATCTATTATTATATGTGCATTTTCTATCATCTTTTCATCTGACTTTTGAACAAGCATCTGCTTGTCTAAGTCTTATTTATTTGTGTGTCTTTATTCAGTTTACCTTCTTTCTGTCAGCTGACGACCTATTATCAATCAACCCGTCTAATTGTGTATATAACAATACATTTGCCTATCTGATTCGTATGTGTACATTTAATGTGCATATATTGGGTGTCCATGACTCGCTTCTATATGGAAATGAGTCATGGACAATTAGTAAACAAGAACTAGATGCCATAGAGGTGTAGTTTTGACATAAGAATGTTAAAAATATAATGGACCTCCAAAAAAAAAAAATAAGGACACCATGAAAGAGGACAACGCGACAGGGACTCTTGTCTTTCATTGTCAAGATGTTTTTGGGGTTAAGATATATGTAGTTGTTAAAGAGGGATGCTCCATCTGGAGGTTAGTTAGATCGTGTAATTGTGAGTTGACTGAGAGCTCAGAATAAATGTGAAATGTTTTCATTGTGGTATAGAAACGTGTGTGAGCTGTCATCAACTAGTTTGTTGTCAATTTACACCATGTTGCGAGTTCCTGTTCCTTGTGTGCAGATAAGCGTGAATTGAAAATGGGTCAGTCGTGGAGAGAAATGACGGTGTTAGTTAACAGGCAAGTGGAATTTTGGTTTTCAGACAGGCAGGTCGTTTTGTGAATTGTGTTTCCTGCTGTGTGGTTTTTGCTGAAGTCTGAATGGAGGTTTCGTGGCTGTTCGAATGTGAGAGATGTCACGATAAGTTTATCATTGTTGAACACTGCATCGACTGGTTATTGATATGACGACAACAGATTATCTGTCCAGTAACTGATGTATAACTATATAATGCTGAATTTCTGCTCATAAAGTCCGTTTAAAGTTGACAAATTAGTGTCGGTGACTGAAACGTGGAGTTTGTTTAATCATTTCAATTACTTGTGATGTGTTCAGTCGATGTGTGGTGAGCCTAGACAACGTAGCCAAGAGCACATCCAATTCTAGTACATGTCAGTAGAATTAGGGGCGGTACACCCGTGGTAGAAGACCACGATCCACTGTCTTCTGGCGTGTTATGGGAAAGTGAAAGCTGGAATATATTGTGACAACATGAAATATATTGAAGGGAAACAGAGATCGTGGACGACAAAGACAGAAGATACTGGACATTTTAAGAATATCGCATAGAAAGAAGTCAATGAAAAACAGTACTGGAGACAGGAAGCTGTAGCGAGACATCATCGCGTGCGACAAAAGGCATGGTACTTACAGAAGAAGTATTTGGGGTGTGAAAGCTCTGAGGTGATAATTGCTTTATTCTTTCGTATCTGAGAGGCTTTCCCTAGACAAAGAAAGAATAGGTTCTCTTCCGTTATCAGGCAATCCGTTAGATTTCACTATCGTAAAGTTGTGCACTGGGCTAGCAACCTCTTTATGTAAAATTAGTTGCTACCGAACCCCAACTGCAGGATTACATTCAGTCCATTTATTGAGGCTTCCTCCGTGAGATTGAACTGCAGCAGTAGAGCAATGCGTATTTATTAAAGAGAATAAAAAAAGTACATTGATTTATTTTGTTTTGCACTTTCAATTACTTTAAAAATCAATATCTCTCCATGTCACGTCCCAATTTAAGCCTGGCGTAATCTTCTGTGTACACTGGTAACAAGCGTTTCACAAGTAAATATTCGCAGTCTTAGACTTTACATAAAAGTACACAGCTATTCAATGCTTACGATACAACTTGTCTGGCAACAGTTCATCGCTGTTTCTCCATGCCAGATGGTTAATGGGTGCAAAGATATCTGAATCCGTTCTGTAGTTCAAAGTCCAATTGAAGGCGTCTTTCCAAGGTTCGTATGGGGCTGAGGACACAAATGTACATTCCTTTTTTACATATATGTTCTCTGCGTAGGAAACTTTATTTCAGTATATGGATGAATGTGCATTCTTCAAACACAAAATTATGTCAGAATTATTTCATCTGTTCGCTCACTTCCTAGGTTAGTTAATTAATTACACTTTACTTTTAAACAACAGATGATAAGGTCTTTTATATTTGGGCACGCACCCTAATATAACCGACAGACCCTGTGTCTGGGATGACTGTGACGCGCCTCACAAAAACGAGCAAAAGTTCACCAAAAAAATTGTTAGGTAATTAAAGAAGCACAACAACTGTGCTATTGATACACACATTGTGCAAAGCATGCCAAACCTGGACATTAACCCGTTTGGAGTCAAGTCAGTTGGTACACAAGTATCTAAAGTTTATTGTAACAGATATACACGTTGTACATTTTCTGGCCTTTGTCTTAATCTACACGCTGATAGCCAACTATAAATACAAGCAAAGTCTTCTTGTCCTATGCCATCTGTTCAAAATCTGTCAATGTCTTCTTTATCTTTTTCATCACGTCAGTCTAGCTCCATTCTTCAAGTGTTTTTATGAACTCCCACGGACTGCTCTGTAATGCCATCACGAGCTTTCCCCAGTGTGTCCAGTCTAACAACGTGTATTTTCTTCGCCAATTGTTCCACTGGTTCGTGTCGTCTGGTCTGCACTGAGAATTGTATCATGCCATTTTAATCCTTCTCTTCCACGCAAGTACTCAATAATGACAGTCTGTAACTTCTTTATTGTGTTACCTTAAAATAAAAAAAGGTAAAGGATCCCGTTACATACGCATTGAGGCATATTGGGAATATGGTGTTAGGCCCATATTATCTTGACCATACGCGCACCAGGGATGATGTGGGCAACATCACGCCGGCCGCCTTAACCTTCCCAGAGTTGTACTGGTACCCAATGTATGAGGCTGGGTCGACCCTGGAGCCGTTAGCGGTCTAAAAAAGCCCACCTCAATTGGGGATCGAACCTTAGACCACCGAGAAGGTGTTAGTGACAATACAGTAAGACCGCCTTAGCGTCCGAGTCGAGGAACCGTACTGTTGTATTTTTATTTGATTGTTTGCTAAATCTTTAATTTTATCCGTATATATATATATATATATATATATATATATATATATATATATATATATATATATATATATATATATATATATATATATATATATATATATATATATATATATATATATATATATATATGTGTGCTTTTTTATGTCAGGATAACTACAGTTACAATTTTCACAAACTTGACCTGTTTTGTTACACAGTTTTATAAATATACAGCAGATGACAAATGTAAATGAGACATGATAGACATGGTACGTGATGATGGTGATACTTACTAGGGTAACTATAATGAGCTGGAGACTCCCAGTACGTTTTCACCCATATCTGACCAGGAGGTCTAGATGGCATTTTTTCCTTGCCAACGTGTCCAACAAAAACCAAAAGAACATCAGCTGTGGTCCGACTTGCTCCATGATCAAAGACACATTCACTGTATGGACATGCCTTGAAGTCGCGGTTAAAACAATGACTAGGGGTCTCAAAAAACCATTTTGGACACTTAAAACAACTTATCACTTTAAACTTTCTTGTCGTATCGGACAGCTTCCGCGTTGAATTATCACCGTATATTTTTGGAACTATAATGTAAGGTGATCTGAATGCATGATCCTCTGGTAATTCATACATACGTTTTTTCACCTCGTCTCTATACATTGTCATATAATTGTTCGGATCATTAATGTGTTTACTCTCTTTACACTGCGGGAATGATTTAAACGACCTGCCAAGAAAAGCTGTCACATGAGGCATGTATAGTTTAAATATAATCGCATCTAATGCAGTTCCAATGACTAAGGAGACTCCCAACAGAACGACCACAGTTTTTTTAAATAAAGACCAGGAGCAACTTCCCGTAAAGAGAAACATATTGTGCCTAACAACACAAATAGCCAATGGTAACTGAAGACTGTGTTCCAACTTGATATGTCACGAATATCTATGCCACTGAAACAAAGACCTTCCAGTTTGTAGTAAATAATTTCAAACATCGATATGGTATTTATACTTTAACTTTGTTTAAAATGTATCTATATGTTCGTTTTTTGTTCTTTTCTGACAATCTAAAGGCTTGGAGGTCGTAAATTTTATGTGAGTGTCCGAGTGGCTACCCAGTTAGGGAGATGTCCACTCGCGGACCAGTTACGGGGTTTCCAGATCGAAACCTGGTAGGGTCATGCTCAAGTCTATCTAGATAAATTGGTACCTAACTTTACTCTTGGCGTAGGGAAGGTATGGACAGCGAGGAAGGAAACTGGTTACTCAGCCTCATAAAAAACAGCTGGGTCTCTTATGGTGAAGTCTCTAGCACATTCACTTCACAACGGCAGTATCTGCAATAGGAACTAACTTTATCTTTTTTTTTAAATAGAATTAGTATTTGTTTTCGATAGATGCTGTAGAGGTACTTTTATTATAATAATTTTTTTTTTAACGTCAACTGATTCTTTTTTTTTTTTTAACGTCAACTGATTTTTTTTTTTTTTTTAACGTCAACTGATATTTTTTTTATTTTTTTCAATGCTTGCTTCAACTGATTTCGGCTCAGCGCGCCCTGCTAGATGCAAGGTTCGTCTGTTGTACCAAGTCTATGTTAAACTATAGTCTCTCGGGTCGGATATCAATGTACCAGAGTTGATTTAAGCCAAACGTATTAAACGATTAATAAAGACTGTTTGTTGTTATAGTGTTTGTTATTTCGTGTAAATTATTATTTTAAAAACCTGTATTTGTTTTTAACGACGACAATGTCTGCATCTCCTAAAGCTATCACTCTAAAGTCAGTTTGACTGGAACTGGGCTTTCAGGCGCAGTAACCACAGTGCAAATACACTTAAAAATTGAATGAGAAGGATGTGTGGCAAACATTTACTTAAGACTAACATTGCCTCAATTAACAGGGTTCGCAGGCGTGGTGATTGTTTTGCAAATAATCCGTGACAAAAGGTTGGTTGCCCACTCACACACATTAGCGTATGCACAGGTCGTGTTAGTTTATGTATGGATTTTTCCAAAGTGCAATAACGTCTGTCCCATTAGAAAAATGACCTGTAAAAAGCACCTGAAAAAAAGAAAAGAAATAATGTTATTAATTGATTGTTGGTAAGACAAGTATATTTTAAAGACAGTACAGTTTTCTTCACAATTTTGCTTTCAAGTTTTACTTCAGCAATCTATGTGTACTGGAGAAGAGAGCTAGAGACATAAATGAAAAAGGATCAGGATGACATGGAAATCTGATGGCACGTGACAGGAGGACGTAGAATGTGTTTGTTCGTCAATGGTCCTCGGTCAGCTGAAGGGTAATACAGAATCTTTCTCTTCATTGGTCCTTGGTCGCTGATTGACAAAACAATCAGTGACCATCACGCCTGGTTGCGCCTTGTAGGGCAGCAAACATGTGTCTCCACTTTGTGACAGTGAGGCTTATTACCCCAGCATTATCCGTGTCAATGAAATAAGTGTATACATTTGAGTAGCACCAATCACAACCATTGACGGTGACAAGAACTCACAACACCATCGAGCTAACTAAAAGTTAACATCTTAAAGGAGAGTTCCATACAGCAGGCCTCGGGGAAGGTTGTGTTTTGTACTTGTGAGTTGTTGAGGAGCCATGTTTGAACTGTCTCATTTTTGCACAACCACAAAGACATGTTCTAAGTTGAAATTCTTGAAGTCTTTCAGAATGAAGTATATTGTGTGTAAAGTTTAATGATATCGTTTTCACAACAGAATATAAGCGGTCGGTATATTTCTGTACTAGGAGTAAAGACTATGTGAAATTGTAACACAAGTACGTCTCGATTACTTTCAGTCCCCAGCTAGAATTGATTTGTATTAATAGGAAGAAAACCGAGAAACAGATATAAATGTAATGAAGGCTCAGAAACTGAAGAAGATAGCACCTTTAAGTATTGAAGGAAAAAGGCGCAATTACTTTTACTGAAAAGTTGTGGAAGTAAAGGTCAAAGTGACCTAGGTCGTGAGCCGTACGGGAATTTTGGGTAACTGTCGTAGATTTTTGATAGGGGAATTAAGACTTGGGTTGGTCCCTTCTCAATAGGTTAGAATAAGTGATAGTCACAGTGAGAAGTAGTAATAGCAATAGATTTCCACGAGTGAGATGGTAGAAATGCGATAGAGGCTGTCTCTGAAATCAAGGAATCTTCTCTCTTTCACCTATCTTCTACGACAGATTTAGATTGAGTCTGACAGTCTACACACATATATATGAAATATATATATATATCCACTCACATACATACACACATAAGACGACAGTTAGACGTACAGACGTGGGAAAAACTATGACAATGATTATATAAATATTCTAGAACGAGCTGACCAACACGCTGATTAATTTCAAGAGAAATTTTAATTATCATCTAAAATCTCTTCACAACACATAGAAATTACATCAAAACATATACAAATAGTCATTAAAAAATCAAGGAATTGCTACACGAAATGATAGACCCGTTGGTATGATCCTTCCCTCGAGGTATAGCTCACCGTCCCGTTAGAAGAAAGTGATATCCCCAAAGAGTCACAGATACATATGATTTAGTCTAAAATTCTTCCCCTTTAAGGTATGAACAGACTGGATACTCTGATCTAGTTTAAGGGAATATATATATATTTAGTTAGCAAATATCTTGCATAAAGAAATGTTATGACAGCAAAAAATGAATGGGTGTCAAATTACCACCATAAACAGATCGCTCAGTCCTGCATTCACTCTATTCATTCAACTGAGATCACGTGCATTTTTCTCATACTCACAGCTTTGGTAGCCACTTCGGGAACAAAAAAACAATATTTTAGGACTTGCCCATTGATACGAGCAATATTGATAAGCGGTGTTTTTTTGTTGTGATGTATGATGTTATTGCTTTCATAAGGTCATACTGGACATGTATATGAATGGTCAACTCGTTCCGACACAGTGCTGACATCGAGTGAGAATGTAGATGTAAAGGACGCGAATGTGTGTACTGTTCTGTTGAGTTGACAAGTCACTCGCTCAATCATAAGCAGAAGTCAATAAAGGGTAGACTGCTGATGACGTTTCATACATTTAATAATGGACGTATTATTCAACATCACGATTACAGTCACTTGAACAGGTTGGCAAAATATCATCGTATACTTGGAAATTGGGTGACAGTATCAGATGTACATTTATGTGGCATGTCAATATAATGGAACGATAGTAGGCAAGCACTCAATATTCTGGTTGTCTATCGTCTCAGGCTTCAACTGACTGATCGCGTCAGTTAAGGTGGATACATAATCATCAACAATGGTTCACTGTCAGAACCTTCTCCTGGCTAAGTTTCTCAATCCGTAAATTCATCGAATATTTATAACAACAATGTTAAACCACAGTAGTGGGTTTTCATCATATATAGATCTCTGCACCATCATCAGATAATAGGACCTTTTCTGTTCTCCGACGATAATCCGCTTACAATGGCGGGAATCCAAAAATGGCTCTCCTCCGTGAGCTTCGCTCACCCAGGATGATAAATTATGAAGCAGAATTACTTCGTTATTCAAACGTAAATGTCCTCATTGGGCTTCTATACATATCTGCTATCAATAAGGCTGGTTACATCAAGTGATCTAGTGCTGCTAGATAACACGTCATCTTCGTCGATAATCAACAATCCTAGATGTACGATAATACGTCTCCCATCTAGGCTTAGCAAAAAGTTCAGCAAAAAAGGTTGTGGTTTTACCTGGCTTTAGGAAAACACACACAAGCGAATAACGCACGCCATTCCTTGGCGTTAATAATGAACATTAGGAGAATCTCTGATAATACAGTCATACAGAGAAACAATCTCCTTCCTAGAATAATTCACAGAGATCAATCTTCAAACTTTCTAATCGACCAGCCCATAGTAGGGACGACATGACAGCCGCTTCTTGTCGACACCCCAAATCGACGCATGCGCAGAAATGCCCCTTTGACCCCAGAGTTCAACTCAAAAAATAGGCCGACATAAACATTACAAAGATACAAAGATATAAGACCGAATCACTTTAAATAGTCAAGGAATAAATATAAATTCAGGCCATAAACATTTTAAGCAAGACCAATCTGTTTCTGGCCATACCAGACGAAAAATGACATAAACCTAGTATTCATACGCCAGATTGAGACACAAGAACAGATAACCCATAGCACCGAATACAACATCGACCATTCAGGGTTCTGTCCCTTAGGCTAAGAATCATTGATTCTCAAATAAATATGTTTCATCAGACAAATAGTTATTCTTTACATTTGTATGCATACCAACAGTAATCTGTGCGTCACATAATTCCACACAAAAGAATATGTGCGCAACACCCATACAGAATCTTCAATGGTAATCTTGGCCAAGAAAACCCCAGGTCCAAAAAGACGGGTTGAATTCACTACTTCCGGGACCGTTCTCTTGGGAATACTATTGTTTTTGGATGTCTGTTTAAGTCACATAAAATTGTTCAGGCACGAGCGTTAATAGCAAGCACAGTGTCAACATCTTAGATTTCAAACGAATGAGGAATGTCAGGTCGGCACCTTCTCTCAGTATAGGAATTTAGTTGGTCACACCACCACTTGTCAACAGTGTCGGGAAAGTTACTGATTAAAATATGTTACTTGCCACAAAGGCTGGAAAATGACTAGAGTGTTCTCAGGAAGAATCAAATCAGGCTCGATGACCCGTTACTTCTTTAAAACTTTAAAGTTCTTGCAAAAGTTATACATCAAATCTTTAAAGTAAGAATGTTTGTTGTTTTCTTCACAGATTTATCTCTTACTCAAACGCTGGCAAAGTTTGGGTACCACAGTTTCACTATATATAAATGGAAAGAACACATATCAAATAATTATACATACTATAACTGATAATTTAAACTGCAAGCGTAGCTTGTCTTATAGTTTAACCCTTCCCGTTGGATAAGTTATATTTAAAAATCAAACATCCTGAATTAGGAATACCTACGCATCCCGTCAATACTCAAGATGTAGCAGTCCTTTAATAAGTTAGTTTTAAAATATTCTTGACTGCGTATTAGCAGTTAAATTAAATCCATTTAATTTAGCTACAATGAGTTTAAAGCTAGAAATTATAATTTATTCCGCTTTCCACTGTAACTCGTCGACTAGAGAATATAACAGACTTAATAATTTAACTCTCTGCACAAATCTAACTAGCAAAATGAAATAAGCGATTTAACACTTTAACACTCACAAAATACTAGATAAATAATAAAAGATTTACCTCAACACAGAACTACTAAGAACTTAAACCACTACGATCATACTAAATGACATCTCTATTAACAGAGATTCTAGAAATCGAACGAAGGCTAGTTCTAGTCTTGACTGCGAAGTTACTGAGTGAATTAAGTCTCAAACTCTCGTTTAAGATATATGAAACACACACAAAGAATGTGCCCTATTTCCAAAACCACGCAATCTTTCGTCTTTCCTAACACTTACGTTTAACACCTAAACGCATGCCGTAACTGCCACCTACTGATCGAGAGGGCGCGTGTCAATTGCGAATCTCAGACAACTCGTCTCCAGTGCAGAAGCAGTTTTTCTCACCTCCCCGAGAAACTCATCCTGAGAACCATAACTGACACTTTGCTTTCTCGCCCCTTACGCTAAAACTGGCCGTGGAGCGTGAGTGTCATATCACCTGACACTGAGAATCTACCTTTGAAACTACATGTCAGATGCAAACTACCAGACAAATGTCTCCTCATCATGTCTGACGGAGTGAATTCTCACACTTCAGGCCCAGAAACTTAGCCGAAGAAACACTGTCCCAGGGGAAACTGTAGACAGCTGTCTTCTCCCCTGTCTGACGGAATGCATTCTAACACTCTGCGTCTCGTGTAGGGGCTGGCACGTTACGTCATAACTGCGTTCTCAGTTTTGAGAAAAGAAACAGGTAAACGTTAGAATGGGAAAATAGTAATGTATATAGTCGCAAACGAACGAATGCGAAAAACACAAAAAGGATAAAACAGTGATAATAAATAGAGGATACGGGTGAAAGAAAAAGAAGAAGATATCGGCAATTTATAGATCATAAATGTCTACGTGACAGAACGTCCCCCCTTTAAGATATGGAAGCACTCCATGTCTACGTTATGGAAATAAATTTCCTATATCCGTAGCTTCAGGGTGTCTGTCCTCTTCCCTCTCATCTCCCCTCCATCTCTCTCCAATTCCTACTCAAGTCTACTCCCAAAGTTTCCTTCCTCTGGAATGTCTCCCATGCGCGCTTGAAAGAGCGTCGCCGCATCTGACATTTTTGAAAGATTTCGTGTGATTGCAGTGGAATATCCCTGCCACTATCGTCATCTTCGTCAGTTTTGGCGATCGTCAGGAGATGGTCGGAGGTTGGCACCGGTCTTTCCAAGTATCTCTTTAACAGATTTAAATGGAAAACGTTCTCCTTTCCTTGAATAGAGATCTGGTAGTTAGCCTTAGAAATCTTTTTCAGGACGGTAAACAGCCCTTGCCATCCGATCTTCAGTTGGTTGTTTCCGGTAGGGAGTAACACCAAAACTTTCTCTCCTGCTTCCAGTTCTTTCTCTTTCGCGACTTTCCTGTATCGGTTAGCGTGCTTTGTGCGTGCTCGTTTAAAGTTTGTCGTTGCTAGGTCCCATCCTAGTTTCAACCTATCCTTTAAATCCGATACGTATTTACTGGCTGAGACAACTGTCTCATCAGCCTTCTGGTCTGTCAGCGACCAAAGTAAGGCTTGAAGCGGCCCCTTGATAGGTCTGCCGAATAAAAGCGTAGCTGGCGGAAATCCTGTGGAAGTATGAGGAGATTCTCTGTAGCCAAATAAAGCTGCCGGAATGCAACAATCCCAATCTTCAGGTTTCACTTGTGCCAGTCTACTTAACATCATGTTGAGGTTTCCGTTAACACGTTCTACTAGCCCATTTCTGGCCAGAGTATAAGGCTTAGTGTAGATGTGCTGGTCGCTCAAGATCTTCACGATCTCATCCGTCAACAGGTTTCGGTATGGGGATCCGTTATCCGTCAGCACTTGCTGAGGGAATCCCAACCGAGTGAAAATCTGCACGAGTTCTTCTGCGACATGCTTGGCATCTGCGCATGTTAGCGTTATAGCTTCTGCCCATAAAGTGCACGTATCGACTAAGGTCAGGATAAACCTGTTCCTTCTTTTAGTCCTTTCGAAAGGCCATAAAATGTCGATCACAACCCGTTCGAATGGTGTTCCCACTATTGGCATTTCACCCAACGAGACTGGGGGTGTCCGTTGCTTGGGTGGTACACGTTGGCACTGGGCACAGGATTTGACATACCTGATAATATCAGTATTTACTCCTGGCCATCAATAATGAGTGGTTATTCGTTAGTTTGTGGCGTTCTGTCCCATATGTCCGCTGAAGGGAAGAGAGTGCCCCATTTCTAGGATTTGGCTTCTGTACTGTTTCGGTACTAGGAGCTGGTTGTAACCTTTGTCAGGCTTGCCCGTTCTGCGATAAAGTACGCCATCCTTAGAAAAAATGTCCCCGTGCTGTCTGGGTTCCTTAGCCATGGGCAGTTTCCTAAAGCAGGGTGCTAAAGTAGGGTCTTTTTGTTGCGCTTCTTTAAGTTCCATGGGTAACAAATTAGGCGCAGGCTCCCGTTCCTTCTTGGTTTGCCCTCTTGTAGTTACTGCTGCCACAATCGGCTCTTCCGGTTTCCCAATACACACGTATCTACCGCCAAGTATGACTGGGTAGATGGGGTCATCCATAACAGCTGCTTTGATCACACCTCTGACAAAGTCAGAGTGGATCTCCACCAAAGCGATGGGAAGCGCTGTAGGTGCATCACTCTTAGAAACTCCACAAAGTTTGACGGTCTCTCCTGTCTCTTGACCGGGTTTAACCAGGTGTCTGGCAACAATGCAATCATAAGAAAGCCCCGTGTCAAATAAACAAAAAGTTTGAGAACCGTTCAAAGTAACAGTACCTCGCGTTGAGGGTCTATCCCCAACAGTTTGGGAATCACTGTCAATAATTCCACCTTGCGAGACGGTTAATAAGCATCCGATGCGTTTTGGCTCGGTGTGCTCACTCTGATCATTAGTCCCGTGCTCAGGGGTTCTCCCTTTGCCACCTTGTCCTTTCTGGCTGCACTGTCATGTAGGGCGGTCGGGTTGATCCGACTGTTTACTGTGGTTGGGGTACTTGTTTTTGTAGAACTTGGATTTTTCAGGAGGTGGGTTTTGAGGTCCAGTTTCTCTGTGGTTATTTTGGTTAGAAACATGAGGAATATGAGAAGATTGGTCTAGATTATTTTTCCGAAAATGCTCTTCTTTCGGTTTTCGTTTTGTGGCCGGTAGTTCAGCCAGCGCATTGTGATATCGCTCAGACTTTTCTAAGATGTCTTCGAGCTTTTCTGCCCCCTGCTCAGCTAGAAATCTCCGGGTATCAGCAGACAAAGTGTTCTTTATTTGTTCTGTTAAAACAAATTCCTCCAGACCTTCATAGGTAGAGGGGAGCTGTGAAAGCTCAAGGCACTTTGTCAGATATCCCTTCAAACGAGATGAAAACTGCTGGAAAGTTTCAGAGCTCTCCTTCCTGCTGTTGCGAAACAGTTGCAGACACTTTCGCGCATTCATTTCAAAGCGCTCAAGCAAAGCTTTCTTCAACAAGTCATAGTTGTCTAGTTGGCCACCTTCCAGTTTAGAATAAACATCATAAGCAGAACCTTTAAGGGCCTGGGAAAGTTTCATACACCAACGCGACCTCTCTAAACCGTACAGAGTTGCAATTTTCTCAAATTTTTCTAGATACGTGTCAATCTTCTCATTAGGACAAGGGAAAGATTCCAGAGTGAAAGACATAGCGTTGAGTTGAAGAGATTGAGTGTTAGAAGGATCAGTTAATGAAGAATGAGGAGAAGACTCTCCATTGCTGGAGGTAGAGGCAGCACCACGACTTTGGAATTCTAGAGTTTTAAGAGCTAACTCATGCTGTCTCTGTTTCTCTTTTTCCTCAAGCTGTCTCTCCTTCTCTCTTTCCTCACGCTGCATCCTGCGAATTTCCATTTCCTCGCCCATCTTCTTCTGCTGTAAAGCTTCAGCTGCTTCTTCCTTCCTCCTAGCTTCTGCTTCTTTCCTCTCCGCGTCATATCTTTCCAGTTCGTCCCTGACAAAAGCTTTCGCTTCTTCTCCGTCCAAACCTTCTTCTCTCGCTTCGTCCCCGAGGAGTTGTCTAAGCTTTGCCCTTTCTGCCATAATAAGTCAGTGGCTGAGACTTAATCCAGAAGAAATAGGGAAAAGAATGCACTGGTTCCTACCACTTACGAGAAATTACCCAAAAAAAAGATGATATACTTATAACCTGGGATACCTCCTCCAAAATAATAGTATCTAACTATCGCTGCTATTAATCGACAATTAAGCACCTAATGCAGACGACTACGCCAAATAAATGGTAGTAAAGATTACTCACTGAAAAATAAGTTGCTACAGTGGAAAACAAAATAATTATTGCAAAAATTTTCGGAGGAAAAAAAATCCCATTAATTTTTTTTTTAATCGACTATAAGTTCACCCCTGAAGATAATTAGGATAAAAGAGGCAATTACAGGACGTATAGTCTGATTGCTCTCCTTAGCTTAGCTTAAACACCTACTTCTTCAGAACCCTGTGAATGTTATACACTCACAAAACTTTACCAGCGTTTAGTATTACAAAATCAGTAATTAACATATATTCCGACAAAATCAACCTGTAAACCAAATGTATAATGATCAACAATGCTGTGGAAAAACAATTATTAGCCCATAAACAGATCGTTACGTCTAGGGGATAAATTATTTTTTTTAAAGTACAAAACTCACAAGACATCACACTCTTACTCTATATCAGAATAAAGAAAATAATCCTGCAAACGAGCTGATATTCGTATTTGCTCAGGACTAGAGTTCAATTCCCGGAAAAACGAGCCACCATTCTGTCGTAGATTTTTGAAAAGGGAATTAAGACTTGGGTTGGTCCCTTCTGAATAGGTTAGAATAAGTGATAGCCACAGTGAGAAGTAGTAATAGCAATAGATTTCCACGAGTGAGATGGTAGAAATGCCATAGAGGCTGTCTCTGAAATCAAGGAATCTTCTCTCTTTCACCTATCTTCTACGACAGATTTAGATTGAGTCTGACAGTCTACACACATATATATGAAATATATATATCCACTCACATACATCTACTCAATAGACAGTTACAAACAACGTCGGCCCCCCCCCCCCCCCCCCCAGGGGAAATATTTTTTTTATTTAACAAAGACTTGTGGGGGGGGTATACTACGACAATCTTCAGTTCAATTAATTAAAAAGATACGAAGAGCTGACCAACACTATCTGAACTGGGGAACGACTGATTAATTTCAAGAGAAAATTTTTTAATAAAAATCAATCTTCTTCACAACACATAGAAATTACATCAAAACACTATGACAAATAGTCATCAAAAACAAGGAATGCTAACTACGAAATGATAGGACCCGTCCCGTTTGTATGATTCCCCTCCCTCTGAGGTATATCAACCCTGCTATCCCCCGTTAGAAAAAAGTGATAATATCCCCCAAAGATGTCTACAGAAAACATCAATGACCACCATTAGTCTAAAAATTCCAATTCCATTCCCCTTTAAAGTTTAAATTAACATCTGGAAAAACTCTCACAACATAAGGGAATTAGAAATTACATCATATATAAATACATATACAAATATGGTATTCATATAAAATCAAGGAATAGCAAATATCTTGCCTACACGAAATGATATGAAGAAATTCCCCCGTTGGTATGCAGAACAACCCTCCCTCGAGGTATATCCACCGTCCCGTTAATGGCAAAACTTCTCAAAAAAATTGACCCTAAAAATTAGCCAAATATACTCATCAACATAACGAATTTGGCCCAAAAAGAGTCATTTTGGGGGGATTCGTATACATAAGATTCTCTCATTCTAATTTAATTCGAACTTGCCCCCCCTTAAGGTAAATTTCTAAACAGACTGGATTCTAAACTCTTGATCTAGAGTTTAAGGGAAATATATAAAATCCACATATATTATATACTATTCCTTATAATTCTATATATCTGCATTCTATTAAATATGAAAAATTCTATACAGAATTTGAATAATCCCAGACTTTCTTTCCACTTAAGATATATTTTCATCGTTTTTATAGTCTAAAATAGGATAGCCAAACGTATCTTATTGCTTCTTTAAAGAAATGGTTATGACAGCAAAAAATGAATGGGTGTTTCAAATTAACCATGTAATAATCAGATTTCGGCTCAGTTAATACTCTTCATTAAAATTGAACCTTCCTGAATGTTATTACTTCACTCTATTCATCAAGCCTAAAAGAGAGATCACGAGCATCATTTTCTCATAATGATTACTCTGACTCACAGCTGTTGCACTAGTTTAAGGGTTATATATATATCATATATATATATATATATAGATATAATATATATATAAATATATATAAATATAAAATACAAGTTTAGCAATAAAAAATTTGTTAGGAAAAATTTAACCCATAAATGGGATCGCTCAGTTCAGGAATTCACTTTTTTCTTCAAAATTGATCACGTGCATTTTTCTTTTTAAGGACTTGCCCATACAGAATCTTCAATTGTAATCTTGGCCAAGACAACCCCAGGTCTAAAAAGACGGGTTGAATTCACTACTTCCGGGACCGTTCTCTTGGGAATACTATTGTTTTGGATGTCTGTTTAAGTCACATAAAATTGTTCAGGCTTGAGCGTTTATAGCGAGCACAGTGTCAACATCTTAGATTTCAAACGAATGAGGAATGTCAGGTCGGCACCTTCTCTCAGTATAGGAATTTAGTTGGTCACACCACCACTTGTCAACAGTGTCGGGAAAGTTACTGATTGAAATATGTTACTTGCCACAAAGGCTGGAAAATGACTAGAGTGTTCTCAGGAAGAATCAAATCAGGCTCGATGACCCGTTACTTCTTTAAAACTTTAAAGTTCTTGCAAAAGTTATACATCAAATCTTTAAAGTAAGAATGTTTGTTGTTTTCTTCACAGATTTATCTCTTACTCAAACGCTGGCAAAGTTTGGGTACCACAGTTTCACTATATATAAATGGAAAGAACACATATCAAATAATTATACATACTATAACTGATAATTTAAACTGCAAGCGTAGCTTGTCTTATAGTTTAACCCTTCCCGTTGGATAAGTTATATTTAAAAATCAAACATCCTGAATTAGGAATACCTACGCATCCCGTCAATACTCAAGATGTAGCAGTCCTTTAATAAGTTAGTTTTAAAATATTCTCGACTGCGTATTAGCAGTTAAATGAAATCCATTTAATTTAGCTACAATGAGTTTAAAGCTAGAAATTATAATTTATTCCGCTTTCCACTGTAACTCGTCGACTAGAGAATATAACAGACTTAATAATTTAACTCTCTGCACAAATCTAACTAGCAAAATGAAATAAGCGATTTAACACTTTAACACTCACAAAATACTAGATAAATAATAAAAGATTTACCTCAACACAGAACTACTAAGAACTTAAACCACTACGATCATACTAAATGACATCTCTATTAACAGAGATTCTAGAAATCGAACGAAGGCTAGTTCTAGTCTTGACTGCGAAGTTACTGAGTGAATTAAGTCTCAAACTCTCGTTTAAGATATATGAAACACACACAAAGAATGTGCCCTATTTCCAAAACCACGCAATCTCTCGTCTTTCCTAACACTTACGTTCAACACCTAAACGCATGCCGTAACTGCCACCTACTGACCGAGAGGGCGCGTGTCAGTTGCGAATCTTAGACAACTCGTCTCCAGTGCAGAAGCAGTTTTTCACACCTCCCCGAGAAACTCATCCTGAGAACCATAACTGACACTTTGCTTTCTCGCACCTTACGCCAAAACTGGCCGTGGAGCGTGAGTGTCATATCACCTGACACTGAGAATCTACCTTGGAAACTACATTCCAGATGCAAACTACCAGACAAATGTCTCCTCATCATGTCTGACGGAGTGAGTTCTCACACTTCAGGCCCAGAAACTTAGCCGAAGAAACACTGTCCCAGGGGAAACTGTAGACAGCTGTCTGCTCCCCTGTCTGACGGAATGCATTCTAACACTCTGCGTCTCGTGTAGGGGCTGACACGTTACGTCATAACTGCGTTCTCAGTTTTGAGAAAAGAAACAGGTAAACGTTAGAATGGGAAAATAGTAATGTATATAGTCTCAAACGAACAAATGCGAAAAACACAAAAAGGATAAAAGAGTGATAATAAATAGAGGATACGGGTGAAAGAAAAAGAAGAAGATATCGGCAATTTATAGATCATAAATGTCTACGTGACAGTAACTTACATGATTACGGAGAGAGGAAGGTAAATACGGACACCTACAGTAAACTACCTTCACAACAAAGAATACTGATTTGATTTCCAGATGCATTTGTTTATTTATGTACTCTGTAAAAAAAACCGTTTTATATGACTCAGCTGAGTTTATGCAGATTTGTTTAATTGAATGCAAAGTTACAACACTGTTAGAAGTATACCACTATAGCACCTTAACAACAACTATCGAGAGAAGAACGAACCTGTCACATTTCTACAAGAATTTACAACTCTAGCGGTGGGCTGGTACATAACTTGTAGATAGTAATATAATACTAATTGGTGCCGTGACTTACCCACGGATCTATCATCAGTAGATAACACGGTCACAACTTTGGTCCTTGGTCGCTGACTGATAAAGCAATCAGTGACCATCACGCCTGGTGGCGTCTTATAGGGCAGCAAAATATGTCTCCACTTTGGTCCTTGGCCGCTGACTGACAAAACTATCAGTGACCATCACGCCTGGTGGCGCCTTGTAGGGCAGCAGCAAACTGTTTCCACTTTGCTCGGTCATCTTTCGTTATAATGAATGACTGAATATAAATGTATTCTGCCGGTGATCTAGATTTTTATGTCCCATAATCGTAATAAGATGGAAGACAAAAATAAGAATACTCGATGAGAGGACGCATTAAGTAGGTCTGAAAATACACACTGGAAAGACAAGAATAGTGAGAATAAATGCAGGAACCGTTAACAATATTGCACTTGATCAGAAACCCCACAAGATGTAGATGTACATTTATCTGGTTAGCAATAAAAACAGAGTTGGAGGAATAGATAGTGATACTAAAATAAGAATACAAAAGGATAGACGATTCTTCAGTGCAATGGGAAACATATGGAGATCCAGAGAAATCAATTCCAACACAAAAATTAAAACCTTCAACTCAAATGTACGGTCAGTCCAACTGTATGGCTGTCAATCATGGAGAATAACAAAAACAGCAACCACGAAGCTACAGTCCTTGTTCTGGAATCCTCTTGGTAAAAAGGTCAAGGATCCCGTTCCACGCCCATTGAGGCATATTGTGAATATGGTGTTAGGCCCATAGTTTCTTGACCATCGGCACAATAGTGGTGATGTGGTCAGCATTACGCCGGCCGCCTTAACCTTCCCAGAAGTTGCTCTGGTACCCAATACATGAAGCTGGGTCGACCCTGGAGTCGTTATCGGTCTAAATAACCACCTCAACTGGGGATCGAACCAATGACCAGCGAGCTAGGAATCCAGCGCACTAACCACTGCGCTACCGCTGCTCCTAAAGTAAACGGTAGACTGCAAAATGGAGAAGAGAACTGGAGACAGAAGTGAAAATGATGCAGAAGACTTGAGATGACGGCACATAACAGGAGGACTTGACGTGTGTTTGTAGATGACGGCACATAACAGGAGGACTTGACGTGTGTTTGTAGATGACGGCACATAACAGGAGGACTTGACGTGTGTTTGTAGATGACGGCACATAACAGGAGGACTCGACGTGTGTTTGAAGATGACGGCACATAACAGGAGGACTTGACGTGTGTTTGTAGATGACGGCATAACATAACAGGTTTGGATGACTTGACGTGTGTTTGTAGATGACAGGAGGCACGGCACATAACAGGAGGACTTGACGTGTGTTTGTAGATGACGGCACATAACAGGAGGACTTGACGTGTGTTTGTAGATGACGGCACATAACAGGAGGACTTGACGTGTGTTTGTAGATGACGGCACATAACAGGAGGACTTGACGTGTGTTTGTAGATGACGGCACATAACAGGAGGACTTGACGTGTGTTTGTAGATGGCGATTGCTTCTGGGGTAGCCAAAGAGTTTTTTTTTATTGAGTGATCTAGTATTTCAACGATCTAAGTTTTGATTTTAAAAAAATCATGTAAATTCTGTAATGCTATATTTTTTGCTCATTCACAAAATTGGAAAATATCTCGGTCCTTATTTTTCCTATCTTCGCTTCTAATGCTATTTCATAATTTAAAATACCCAGCAATCTGGAAAAATAATGTACAGTATATGATACAAGAAGCTTGCTGTGCTGAGTGTTTACAATATAATGAATCTTACTGTGCTGAATGTTTACAAGAAAATGAACCTTACTGTGATGTGTGTTTACAAGATAATGAACCTTACTGTGCTGTGTGTTTACAAAATAATGAACCTTACTGTGCTGAATGTTTACAAGATATTGAACCTTACTGTGCTGTGTGCTTACACGATAATGAATCTTACTATGTGTGATGAGTTACTGTCATTTTTATTTTCAACTCGCCCCATTTTTTGGTTCCATTTATTTATTTTTTGTTCTTTAATTATTCTTAGGCGTTTGAGTGCGTTATTAATTAATTCTGGGTTAATTTTATGGCTGTTGGATTAATCAGATAACCTTCACCAGCCCTTTTATTTGGGGGGAATGGGGGAAAGCACGACCCAGGTGGTAACGTGGAATCGGTGAGTCATTCTGGTAGATAGGAGGTTAGTAACGTTACATAATATTACGTATAATTTTGACGAGTGAGCAGAAATAATTTTGCGATGGCTCGGTCAACAATGAGTCAGAGGTTAGCTTTTAATATGAGTGGGTGGGTGGGTTCAATTTAATTTATGTGCAGGCATGATAGTAGGTCAAAGGTTGGATAGAAGAGGTTCCTGTGAGATGATATCAGACGCGACGACTCACCGTGTCTGTCTTGCATCAGACTATTAGCAATATAAATAGTGAGCGCAAAAAGTAGTTATCGCTCACTAGTCCAAGAATTTTGTGCCGTGAATACACATCATTGCAGTCTGCCCGGTTCGGAGAAATTCTGTAAAGTTGGGTATGTTCATAAATTAATAGTTGTGTAGGAAGTTTTTTCTATAGGATTTTAGCACGTTAGAGTAAACTTTCTACTGGGATTAAATTTAATTTCTATTAGTCAGGAGTTGCCATCAATGGCTGACTTATACAAAACTAGAGCCAGTGTAGTGTAAGTTTTGTTTTTAATTATATTACGCTAGCAGTATCTATGATTAGTGTAGCGGTTTTTTAGATAATTAACTGTATGAGGTTAGGTGCTAAGTTAAACGGGAGCTCTGTGTAATGTAATAATGAGGTCCAAGTAACCGCATTTGATTATGATAATCTGTAGTGAATATACGCGGGTGTGGTTTGTGTGTTAATAAGTTGTGCTATTTGGTAATGTAGTCAGAAGACAAGGGGTGAAGGGGGTATAATATTAACATAGATGAGGTACGTATAAGTGTGTTAAATAATTCTGTCAAATTGATAATCTTCCCGTGGCAGTCTTTAAGAAGAATAGGGCTGGGAAATTATTCAGTACCGGGAATATAAGCTTCAGTGAAGCGATGTTGTGACGCCTACCGGCGAGACACGCACACAAAAAATTCAGGTCAGCCCGCGTCTAGGTTTAACGTAACAGACAGCGAGTACTTTATGTGGGAGAGAGATAGGAGGGAGCTGTAAATTAGTCTGACCCTCGGGCAGAAATATCTGTTTTATTTCTTGCGTGTAGGGGAGATTTATTAATTTAGGGGACACCAGGGTGTAGATAAATGTTGGGTGTTAATATGTTATGTATTAGGTAATTTTGAATTGTTGTATAGATGTTGTTATTTTTGTTTTACAGCGATTCACGGCAAGGAGGTTGTAGATAACCCTAAGCCTACCACGGACTTAGTCTTCTCAGGAGAAGGAGGCACGAGACCTCAGTGTAATTGAAGAAAAATGGGTACGCACTTGTACCTGGCGCCCAGTTACGTCTGCAACACTGAGAGGAATTAGAAGTTCTCTTGACGTGAAGAAACCTATGCCTCAACGGGGGACTTGCCTCTAAATAGGAACTCTTAGCTCGTAAAGGCCAACACCAAAACAGGCTACGTTGACTGGTGGTGTTTACATACTGCCACAATAATACAGTAGGCCAAAACCCGAAGCGGGTTAACTCGGCGGTTTGAAGAATTGAGTGTCATCAGCAGTGATAAAAGCTACAGCCTTAGGCAATTACATCTCTATCTAATTACCAAGGCCCTCTTCATCAGTATTCGGGAAAGGAGAGAGGGAAAACATGCTTTTCTAAATGCTAATGGGAGGAGATGCGTGACGAAAAGCAACATCAGAGCCTCAGATGAGGACGATAGCGTCAGAGAGGCACTGAACAGACCCAGAGGAGAGAGAGAGAGAGAAGTTTAGCGAGGAACAGTATGGTTAGATAGAAATACTCAGAGGACAGCCTCTGAGTTATCGCTGCAGAATCCATTAGTGTAGCATTTCTTCGTCGTGTATTAGTTAGGTGTGCAGGACCGCCTAGAGCGCCTTTGAGACAGTGTGGTCATTTAGTTTATACATCTTCAGCGCGACAGTGTGTTTAGTTAGTAACAATAGTGTAGTCAGGAGTGGTGGCTCTTACTTAGAGACCCCCACCAAGAATATTTCTTTATCCTTAGTTGTTTTTGTGCAGGTGTGAAAGAGAGTGTTGTAATTTTTTATATTGTGTCTTTCACTTGATTTGTTCTTTTTTCCAGGTTGTGCGAACTCGCACGTTATTTTTGTTTGCTGTGGTATTGATTTGTTGTTTAATAAACTATAAAATGTATACTGGATCAGTTTATCTTTAACTGTACTGTACTTATATGCTTTGACTGTATAGTGGTGTCTGTGGATAATTTAGTGTAACCTTATGTCCTTTCTGGTAGTCAGAGGTGGTGAGACAGTAGCTAGTAAATAAGTCACAAGTGGCGAGGGAGAGTCAATATAGGTTCTTACCCTTGAAGCCATAAGTCTCATCTTCCCACATTCACTGTAATTCTCATCTATCTTCTCAGACTTTCCTCAAAACTGGTGTCTTGTCTCTGTACTCAGGCAAATTCTAATTAAAGCCATGTTGTGACACTAAGCTGAGTGTTTACAAGATAATGAACCTTACTGTGCTGTGTGTTTACAAAATAATGAACCCTGTTGTGCTGAGTGTTTACAAGATAATGAACCTTACTGTGCTGAGCGTTCACAAGATAATGATCCTTACTATGCTGAAAGTTTACAAGATAATGAACCTTACTGTGCTGTGTGTTTACAAGATAATGAATCTTACTATGCTGAGTGTTTACAAGATAATGAACCTTACTGTGCTGTGTGTTTACAAAATAATGAACCCTGCTGTGCTGAGTGTTTATAAGATAACTAGCAACAACCCAGGAAAATTGGCAGGTTTTTAATTTTAGTGTGTTGTTTCTGTTACACGTGTTACAGTACTGCTTCTTCTAGAGTCTCGCTTGCTTGCTGTGAATGACGCGATCGTTTCTTCCTTTTACCCATCTTATCATTTTAATCCATAATAATAAGTTTGCAATACTTTAAATTAAAATTGTGTCTTGAAACAATTCAAAAACTTTCATTTTAATGTTATTTTTAAGAAAAATGATGAGTTAAATCCGTTTCCCGAATGAAACTGGACAGAAGACTATCTTGATTGTCTGATGATTTAATGCACACAGTCACACTTTGCTATTTTCGCGAGAGGACATATAAGGGGAAACAATACAATTATTGTCTAACTTTCAAACACAGTTGCACTACTTAGCTTTGCTCGAAAGTTAATGTACTCTCTCGAAAATAGAAATAAGTACGCAATTGACGGTCTGCAAAGTGTGACAGACCGACAGACCGAAGTACCTTATGGCGGGAATTATGGTATTAGATGAACCTTACTGTGCTGAGTGTTTACAAGATAATGAACTTTACTGCGCTGTGTGTTTAAAAGATACTGAACCTTACTGTGATGAGTGTTTACAATAATGAACCTTAATGTGGTGATTGTTAACAAGGTAATATTATAGAGCACTTCCTTCTAAACTGTAAAAAATGTAAACAGCACATGATTCCGATATTTTAATGTTTACACATTTTACTGTAAATACTAGAAATGATAATGCATTGTATTTTATAGAATCTAATAAAACTTGTTAATAACATTAAGGTATGAATTACATGTGTGTTATGGTTAAAATTCATAACATTTATGTCAATATTATAGGCAGCTCAATAGGGCTCCTTTTTTTGTATTTTATACGGAGTCATTTATTAATAAAGGAAGTGACGTCATGCCTATATGGTTTACTAGCAGACGTGAAAAAATTAGTAGCAGAAATTAGGAAATCGTCTGCAAGGAGAGATGCGGCTTGTGTTCTGAAGTGAGCGGACGCATGTGTTTTGAGCTCCTGCAGTATTTTGTGTTTTCCCTGAATTATTCGATCACCAGGACACGAAGATACTTGGTTAAGGTGTTCCTGACTTTTTCTAGTAAGGAAATGTGTGATTATTCATAATGATGTCCAGGGGACGATTTTAAATAAAATTTGGAACGAGTGAAAATGACCAGCGTTTCATGGAGAACGGACTGGACGAAACTGTCATACTGCATTTGCCTTTGGGCCTACATAAGTATAATTGGAGCTGTTTAATAGAAATATAATAAACTGTATTTGTGTATAACTGTGAGAAATGTGTCGGTCCGCTTAATACAGTTATACTGACTACGTGTTGTTGGACTACCCCTAACTTACTTTGGCCACGGAGACTCTCTCCGAAACAATAGACAGAACGATACGTATCAATGTGCTGTCATTAAAACATTATTAGAGGATATGTCATTGTTTTCTTACTGCAAGCTGTAATTACCCTTGTAATGTTTGACATGTGAATGAGTAAATAAGCTAGAGTCGGCTATAGCAATTTTTTAAGCAGTGCGAGGTCTCGTGGTGGCACCCCTTCACTCCCCCCCCCAATCCCACCCCGACAGTTCCCCTGTACTGCATTGCACTCTTTACAAGACTCAGTTTCATGCTATACAGGTGAATCACACAGTAGCATCCGCAAGTGATGTTCGCTGTTATGACCGTATTGCCTCCACTGCTCCGCTGTAGTGGTCAAGCAATGGCCAAACGTAGAGTATAATGATGAGTGTATTCATGAGTATTAATCTTTGCTCAAGATTACTCTTGGCAGAGATAAAAATAGAACAATGATGCTTCTACTTTAGCGAGCGTCACAGAATTTTAATAACAAGCAAGCACAACAACGGAGATCATCTCAACTGTCATGAACTTATTATTCTCCAGCCCCTTCTGTGACGAAATAAATTAACTCGTATTCCTTAGTCCCCCAGCAGACATACACTTCACTCAATAGTCATTGATCTAACTATACATTTAAAGTTCGAGATAAACAGGTTTAATAATCACTTATGGGTTAACAATTTAAAATAAAGTTGTTAAAAAAATGAAGCACTGATTTTTCCTCTTTGGTCAATCTAAATTGTAGGTGAATATTCTTTTGAAAACAAAATTGTAAGTGTCCATGTGCTACGCTGTTATGGTACTTAGATGATGGTGTGGGGGTCAGTGTGCGTCTGCTTCAGTCGGTGTTGGTTCCCACAGGTGCCTTGGACTGGTCATTTTCCTCAATAATCAAATATTTTTTTTTTAATGTTTTCGTTTGGTTTTATTTTATTGTTGCGAGGCTAGGAATTTTGTTATCTAGTGTTGGTGGGGTGTCAATAAACGATGACACAATACTTCAAATCGTAACGGCCAAACGCAACTTGATCAACAGTACTCTTGAACTTCTAGATCGTACGTAACATTTTTAATAACGTCCACTTCAAGTACTCTTCGTATAAAATCCTTGATCATAATTATATCACATAATCAACTTAACTTTAATTCAGTATCCATCGAACATCTCAATGCTTCTCTGCACATAAATATTTTATACACATATTCCATGCCAAGACCTCGGACAGGTTATTGTTCAGTATTAATCAATTTCAATGATTCTGACACGTCTTTATTATTTCTGTTGTCCCTTTGTATCCATGTACATGTATCCGACACTTTCCTCAAATATTATATCATTGGAAGACGTCTTATTCATAAGGTTCAACACTGCCTATAACACAGCCGATCCATAAGGACATATTCCAAACAATTCTCAAACACAGCTAGTCCCGACTGATATATTCCACACAATGCTCTCGTTGCTACTGCAAATAATTTCACGTCACCCTCACAACCACGCATAAACACATTCGCATCCATGCCCTTTTGTGCATCATATAGCTTTCAAATACAAGACCTTATGTGTGGCACAAAAGGCTAATAACCAGTTTACCTCCCTCTCTTAAAAAACCGAAGATTTTCAGCAGGAAGGACAGTAAACTTCACACATACCAACTATTCATAATGTTCTAGCTAATGTTAAGTAAATCACAGCTTGTCACAGAAGTTCTGATCATTAAATTGCCTATATCCTCTTCTTTTTCTTTCACCCGTATCCTCTATTTTTATTATCATTCTTTACCTTTTTCCTATATTTTTCGCATCCATTCGTTTGCGAAAAATATTTTTTTTTCCCATTCTCACTTTCGCCAGTTTCGTTTCTCATTTAGAAACGCAATTCATGGCTGATTAAACGAGTAACTTGTTACGTAACGTGTCAGTCCCTCACCAGACGATTTGACGTGAGAATGCATTCGGTCAATCGCAGCAGATTGACGAAATAACTGTGAATATTGGGCTTTTCTCAGACATAGGGCCGACATATAGTCTGCATTCTCACCTGTCAAAACGTAGTTTCTCGGTGAGCACTGAGGTGAGGCGTGAATCCTGACATCTCCCCAGCGCAGTATTCAGACATTTGTCTCGTATTTTTTATCTGACACGTAGTTCCCTCGGTAGATTCTCAGTGTCAGGGTGGAGAAGGCGCCATCATGCATTCGCTCAGAATCGTCATTTCGCGGCGTAGGTGCAAAAACTGCCCCTGCATTGCAGACAAGTTGTCGAGGCTATTGCGTAGTTTTCAGAAATAGCGCACATCTTTGTCTGGTAATAGATATTAACCAGAGATTGAAACTTTCATTCTCCAACTTGCAGTAGACAGAATCACCCGTGCTAGTGAATGAAGCTTGTATAGCGAAGTCATTAGTTTCTCATCAAAACTTTGCCGAGCTTCTAAATACCTATCTAGTGAATTATCCTAGTCGTTGTGAAACTGTAATTCTGTTTGGAGGTAAAATATCATATATAATATCTAGTATTTTGTGAAGTGTTTAAAGTGTTAACTCGCTTATTTCATTTTGCTAGTTAGATTTGTGCAGAGAGTTAATATATACTTAAGTCTGTATTATTTTCTAGGGACGTGGTCTCAGTGGAATGCAGAATATATTATATTTCTAGCTTTAAACTCATTGTAGCCAAATAAAGGAATTTAATTTTACTGCTAAAATAATCAGACGTGAATAAATTTTTCTAACTAACTTATAATGCTAGATGCTTCATGAGTGGTGACGGAACACGTAGGTATTCCTAATTCATGATGATTGATTTTATGTATATAACTTATTTCTCAGGAAGGTTTAAGTGATAAGTCAAGCACTACGCTTGCAATTTAAAATTATCAGTTATATCCGAGTACATAGTATGTATAATTATTTGATATGTGTTCTTTCCATTTATATATAGTGAAACTGTGGTACCCAAACTTTGCCAGCATTTAGTACAAGAGACATACCTGTGAGAAACATAAACAGTTTTTATCTTTTTAACCACGTGGGTTTACAAGTTAACACCTGTCTGACAGTGCGTGGGTCTCCATAAATAGACAGAGTACAACTCTCACTAACGTGTTTTATTAAAGACTAACTGTTTTATACTGGGCCTGTGAGCCAGATCAGATTTTCTGCACAAACTCTATGTACAAATGTAGCCGTTGTGGCAAGTTACATATTAACGTCAGTAACATTCCGACGAAGTTTTGACAAGTGGTGGTGTGACTAACTAAATTCCTATACTGAGAGAAGGTGCCGACCTGACATTCCTCATTCGTTTGAAATCTAAGATGTTGACACAGTGCTCGCTATAAACGCTCGTGCCTGGACAATTTTTTGTGACTTAAACAGACAATTAAAACAATAGTATTCCCAAGAGAACGGTCCCGGAAGTAGAGAATTCAACCCGTCTTTTTGGACCTGGGGTTTTCTTGACCAAGATTACCATTGAAGATTCTGTATGGGCAAGTCCTAAAAATATTGTTTTTTTTGTTCCAGAAGTGGCTATCAAAGCTCTGAGTATGTACATGTGCACGTGTGCTCGGCTGAATGAATAGAGTGTATGCAGGACGTAGTGATTTCTTTATTGTTATAATTGGGCACCCATTTTGCTGTCTTAACTTTCTGTAGGCAAGTATTGCTAATCATATTTCCCTTAAAATAAAGCAGAGATACCACGTCTGTCCATACCTTAAAGGGGGGGGGAATATTTGACCTAATCATATGTATCTGTGACGTGTCGGGCTATCATCTTTCTCCTGACGGGACTGTGGGCTAAACATCGAGATAAGATCATACTGTGGGTCTACCATTTTTGTAGCATTTTTATTGACTGTATGACTATTTGTATATGCTTTGATTAATTTTCTATGTGTTGTGAAGAAATTTTCGATGATAATTAAAATTTCTCTTGAAATTAATCAGCGTGTTGGTCAGCTAGTTCTAGAATATTTATATAATCATTTGTTATAGTTTTCCCACGTCTGTACGTATAACTGTCGTCTTGTATGTGCGTGCACGTGAGTGGTTAGATATATATATATATTTAATATATATGTGTTTAGAATGTCTGACTCCTCGAAAGCTGTCGTAGAAGATAGGTGAGAGAGAGAAGATTTCTCGATCTCAGAGACAGCCTCTTAATCACATTCTACCATCTCACTCGTGGAAAATCTATTGCTATTACTACTTCGCACTGTGACTATCACTTATTCTAATCTATTCAGAAGGGACCAACCCAAGTCTTAATTCCCCTATCAAAAATCTACGACACAGCTTAAGTCAGCTTAACTATAAATATATATTAACATAACCACGCGTCTACTATTAATTTATCTCTGATAAATTGATCACAATGTTCAATGTTCATAAAAGTCCGCTTTATAATTTGCATTAATTAGTCTTCTTCTTCTTCGTACACTCTCAGACGTCTACTTGAATGTTTTCAAAGAAAGCAGTAGTCAGCTTAGGGCTATTTGAATCTCCGTAGAGCTTTTCCACGAGTGGTACTGCTGTCGGCCATACGCGCTTTCTCTGTTCCCATATTTTAGGCATCTGTGAAGCAGATGTTCAGCAATCATTTTATCAGCGCCACAGTTACATTCATCGGTAGTTCCTATCTTTAGATTGTTGAATAGATGGTATTCCAATCTGTTGTGGTCAATGCGGAGTCTGAAGATTACGACTTGTTCTCTTCTGTTAAGCTGGTAGTATGCATCATTGTGTGTGTGACCTGGATACTCTACATCCTATTTGTTTCTGTATCTGATTCTGATAAAACTCTTTGCCTCCTCGAAAGTTATGCTTGCATCAGGCTAAGGTAGCTTTCCATGTTCCTTTGCCATTCTCTCAGACTCTTCATTGCCGGTAATATTACAGTGAGAAGGGATCCATTGGATCACAACACTTTTGAATCGTTGACATAGTCTGAGAGCACCATTCTTAGGTCATCAAGGTCTGCATTATTTTGGCTTTTCAATATTGCAATTGCTGACAGTGCATCGGTAAAGAAAGCAGCTTGTCTCTCTGTGCTTTCCTCTGTCATTATAACCTATGCTGCAGTTTTCAAGGCCTCTGCATCTGCTCTGAAGTTACTTGAGAATTGTCCTGTTTCTACTGACAGCATTTTTTTTGCACCGGTGCTTAAGGTCAGAAAGAGACCTCCACCTCCATTTTCTGTCACATTTGTTGCTGATCGATCTGTGTATGCATGGGTCCAGGTGTTGCGTGGGTAATGTTTCTCTATGTATTTTGTCACTATGGATTTTCTATCTGTTGCAATTTGGCTCTTCTTTCTTTGAGTTCCAGGAATGTTTTTTTATCATTTTCGGGAAACGATGTTGTTTCCAAACTGTAAGCTTGTGTCCATTGTAGATGGGTTTAATAGTTGATATTGCATTTATGGAAACTGCTTTCATCTGTGGTTTGGTTCCTTCTACAAAGTTGCTTTGCTTGAATCTTTGCCTTCTAAGAGCATTCATTCTATGGCATTTTTGATGGTCTCTTAGTCTCTTGAATTGTTGAGCTTGTTGCTGTCTCTTCTCTACTCCATTGGCAGAAGGCATGTATTCTTTCGGAGTTCATTTTTAGGGGTTGTTTTCATGCCTTGTAATCATGTTTTAAGTAACAAGAAGAGGCATGGTCCGCTACCAGACGATACGTCAAGTCATAAAAACCCAACCCCTGTAGACGCATGTGAAATAGTCCCAGATAAGATAGTTTGCAGAATGGGAGAAGATCGGCTACCACGACAAGCATGGGAAACTAAGAGCCAGTGATTCAAACCTCCAGGACAACAAAGATTCGCTGGGAGGACAACATTAGTCATCTGCAAAGGAGGCATTGTATGTTACTTTTAGAATATTTTCTGTTATGGCATTTATGTATGCAAGGAAGAATGTAGGTGACAGGACTCCCCCTTGTGAGACCCCTTACTCCAATATAAACTTTTTACTTTCCTTGTAGCTATACTCTTGTGGTTCTATTCTCAAGGTAGTGGCTAATAAATTTGTACATTCGCCAACACATACTACTTCTGTGCAGCTTGACTTTCAATCCCTCTTTCCATACTTTATCAAAAGCTTTCTCTAAATCTACCCAAACCACTAGCGTGTTTTCTTTTTTCTTAGAAGGCATCTTTTATTTCCTGAGCTATGTATGTGATCTGATCTTCAGTGGATCTGTGTTGTCTGAATCCTGCTTGTTTATGAGTTAATAGGTGTTTGTTTCTCATTTGTCACTTCAGTCTGGTATTAATCATGCGCTCCATCAGTTTTCCTGCACAACTTAGTAGGCTGACTGGTCTGTAACCATTTGGTTCTTTCAGGTCCATGTCTGTCTGTGGCATAGGTATCAGGATATCTTCCTTCCATTCCTGCGGGACTATTCCTCTTTTTCCGGCTGTAGTTTAGCACTGCAAGAGGCTTCTTTTTTGCCTCTGTGCCGAGACCTATTAACATTTCATTAGTTATTCCATCTTTTCCAGGTCACTTCTTTTTCTTTTATCACCTTGTTGCCTCTCCCATGTCTGCGATTGTCAAATTTGTTATCATATGCTCTTCTTGTGCAATTTTTGTGTTGTCGGGAATCAACTGTTCATCTGTGATGACTTTCTTCCTGTCAGCAGGGAAATCAATGTGATTTGCACAAGCAAAAGTGTTCTATAAACGTTTTTGCAGTTTGTTTGTCTGTGAGCATATTGTCGTCCTGTTTAAGTATTTGTTTTGTAAAGAACTTCTTTGTTTTTCAAGGCTCTAACCAGTTTCCATAGCTTATTGCCATCTAAGTTTATATTTTCTGGTTTATCTTTCCAGCAGTCTATTCACAAGAGAACAGAAATTATTTTTGTTACAACCGTAATTCGCATTGGGGTATTGAGCCGTCTGTAAATACATTAAAGGCCTGTGGTCTGTTAGGATAAGGAATCGTTGTCCTAACAAATATCTTTGGAGTTTCGTAAGACACCATAGTACAGCCAGAAGTTCACGCTCGATTACTGGATATCTGACGTCTGCTTGACTGAGCTTTTGGCTCACATAAAACACGGAAGCAGACCACCGATTCCTTCTGATGACGCATTCGTTCTAAGAAAAATTCGTAAACTAAGATTGGACAGTCGTAAAATTGGACTACTTGAAAAATACGACTTAAGTTTGTGAAGTACGTCACTACATTGGTCTGTCCAGGAGATTTCTTCGTGGCCATACCCTTCTGTATCAAAGATGAAAGGACAAACAACAGCATAATACTTTGATAACATAAGTCAAATTGACTGAAAGTATGTAACCCACGAAATGTGGCAATAGATCATCTAATAACGGAAAGGGAACACCGCCAATAGTGATATTATAGACGACAAAAGTCTCTACAGATATGAAAGCTGTAAAGAAAATAAATGCTGATATAATTCCAGCTTAAAGAAAAAGTATTGATAATGTTAAACTTATATTTACCATTCAACTTCCAATAGATTTTCATTTAAAACAAGTATCCCGTTCAACCCATTTATGGGTTATAATTAGGACATATAGTGTAATAAATTCAAGACAATAAAATAATAAGAAATAATTGTGTATTAATTATTTCTTATTGCCAGTAATAAGAAACTTCTCAGACTACAGCTGGGAAAAGGCCATTTCAGAATAGAAGAACCTTACTGTGCAGGATGTCTTCAAGACAAAAATATAGAATATTTCTTGTTAAAATGTAAGAGGTATGAACAAATGAGAATACCAATATTAGATTATTTGCAGGCATCAAACTTACCTATAAATATAGAAGAGGTGTTAAGAATAGACAGACCTAGGGAACTGCATAATATAGTCAAACAATATTTAACACGAACAAATGTTAAAATATAGTGGCTGGGAATGTGAAGGTCTGATGCTGTTCTTACAATGTGTCAAGTGCTTAGCCGTGAGTGCACATTGACAAATATATATATTACGGTATACATGGAGCGACAAACATTGCTCGTTATACACAGCTAATGTTAACTCACTGAACTCAAACACATAGGCACGATATCCGACGACTTTATAACACAAACTTTATCATAAACACAATGACACAGGCAGACTGCCGCTTTGGCCAAGAATCATAAGAAATGCACAATGTATGAGGTGCATAATAGGAACATCATCCAATGGAACGAATTTCACTATAATCAATATACTTTCTACTGTTTACTTTCCTACATCCAACTCTCCTTCACTCCCCACACAATCTCTCTTCGCTCCAATCTCTCTCTCGAATGCATTCCCACGCATGACCCTTTTCACAACTGACCAATCTTCACCACCACTTCGTTCACAACAACTCAGTCATGCGCGTGAACTCGACATTAGCGCTTACTGTTACAAATGCATTCATGCCCACAGTCAAACACCATTCCCTCACTTCAACTCACAACTTACATAAACACATCTAGCTCTCACCGGAGCATAAGTACTGACATTCATTCTATAACCGGCTCATGACACAATGCATATGTCTTTTAACAGATGAAAGTCAATTAAATATCTGTTAAAGTCAGTTATATAACTGGAACTACCAGGCCTTTACACCCCTCCACTTGAATATTATTCTTGTTCAGAGTTTCTTCTTGATTTTGTTCGTTTATTTTTTTTTATTTATTTATTTTTTTTTATTATTTAACGTATAAGCATAATTGTGATTGTCTCTATTTACAATGATTTGACAAATGTGATGCCACTTTCTCATATCGGCAGTTGTTCATATTATTTGGAATTGAAAACAATATATATCATAATTATAACCCATCAGAGGTTGAACGGGATATTTTTCTTCATTAATTTAAAAAAAAAAAGACAATAAAATCAGATTTCCGATATCCAAATAAGTAACTTCTTCTGCCCTCCACTCAGTCCAAATATAGTAGATCAAAACCAAAATTGTGTGAATCAATGTGTGTGTGACACCCCCTGTTGAAGAAACAAACAAACAATAAAAATAAAAAACAAACAATAACCAACAAACAAAAAAACAACAACAAACAAAGTACTGTCTCTCACATCTGCCTTGCTGTTAACAAAGTGCAAGGAGTTGAGAAAGCCTGCAGATGTCTGAGATTACATCAAATCCATCAACTATCTGCCATCATCCACTCGAGCTTGTTAAAGTTACCAGGGCAGACTTCATGAGCTGTGGTGCAAACAACCGGAAGAACGCATCCAAGAACGCAACTATGTACTGCGTGGTGCGGAGTTGTGCACCAGTCTCTCATCGAGAAAATGATGTGCAAAAGAAGACCCATGTTTCTTCTTCTTCTTCCTCGTTCGCCCTGAAAAGGACGGTGGTTGCGTTGTGTCTATTTACGCCTAAGCTGTGATATCTGCACCTTTCGATCGACACATCCTACTTCAGCACGGCATTTTTTAGGGACCCGGGTTTTCCTTCCCATTTCGATCCGTACTCGCTCAGCCAGACTGCACTGCTGCAGACTGTTTCCAGGACCACCACGTGGAGGTGGTAACTGGAAAAATACGCACAAATGTGCAAAGCTTGCTGAGCGAGAAGTATTATTAGGGGATATTAAGTTTCATTGTGCATGTTGTAACTGACTGATCAAGAACATTATTGTTAATCACTGCCAAGTTACTATTCTCATTGCCTTGTGCCTTTTAACGTGCCAAAGATGAAAATTGACACTCATCATTATCATGTTTGTTTTATCATAATATTTGCTATATCTCGTTCTGTGTTAGTTTTTTTTTTTTTTTTTTTTAACATCCACGCAAAATTTGTATTTTTGATTTGCCCTATTTACAATGATTTGACAGATTCACGTATCGCCAATTATTCATATTATTCGGAATTGAAAACTGTAAATGCCCTAATTATAACCCATCAGAGGTTTAACGGGATATTTTTCATCATTAAGTTAAAAAAAAAACCTTTCTGCTTGATAGATAAATAGACAGACAGACGAACAGTCAGACTGATCGAAGCACAGATAGATGGACGGACAGACTGGTGGATAGATGGAAAGAAAGATAAAGGAATGGATGCATAGATTGAAAAATAGTCGGATGGATGCACGATACCCCCACTTAAATACGTTGTATTGTACGAGCTGTGAATTTGCATCATTGGCTTTTGCTTTTTTTTTTTTTTTTTTTCAATGCCTTTGGGTAATTTTTTTTGGGGGGGAAAGAGGAGGGCACACACAAACATTCACACACTCTTAAAGTTTTAATTTACTATATTTGGTCCGAGTGGAAAGAAGGGGGGAGAAGATACTTTATTTAGATATCAAAAATCAGATTTTGTTAGATGAATCTATCACATTATATATCATAATTATAACCTATGAAGGGTTGAACGGGATAGTTTGTCTTTAACAAAATATAAAATCTGAACCTTACAATAAATTATACATAGACCTCTCAACAGGCGCATCTGGACTTTACAATAAATAATACATAGACCTCTCAACATTCATTCATTCATAACCCTCCACTCCCAAAGGAGCATAGGCCTTCAACACACACATGCCAAGTCATCCTGTCACGTGCCATCATCTCTTTCCACGTTCTCCTCATCATTTTCACCTCTGTTTCCAGCTCCCTTCTCCATGTGCTTCTTGGTCTATCTCTGCCTCTCTGTGATAAAATCACTCCTTTTAACACCCCGCTCAATTTCCCCTATTCAAAAAAAAAACCTAGTAACGTAAATTTTCCGCTATAACCCCACTAGTAGATTTGAAAATCGTTGAGGACAAAAGGCAAAACGTCTGCTAAGATTTGGACACAGTATTTGAATTTTCTATACTATTATCGTTTAAAAGGGTTACCACCCGCAAACGCATTCACCCCTCCTATTATTTAGAGACAGGTTGTAACTAAGGACGTAGATAATGTATTGTATTCTAATAGAAAGATAAATAAAGGAAAGGACAGAAACGATAATATTGTTTATTGGAATACCATATTAATAACTATAATATGTTATCTTGCTTTAGAGTAAAAGTATGTTGTTTGGAATAAAGAAAGAAAGAAAAGTACAAAGATGAAAACTATGATAAAGAAGGAAATGAAAACATACCGGCTAGATAAAGGATAATTGTCCGGTCAATAATCACTTTCAATTTTTAAAATCACTTCAGTAATAACGGAGATATCGAGGAAAATAAAAATTGAAGACAGACAGACATACACAGTGGTAACCGCTCAACTTTGAAAATCTTCAATAGTTACATTTTAGGGGACGCGGTTTTGAAACAGTCAAATTTGCTTGACTCGTTTGATTGGTTAATGATAGTTTAGGCAAGAGGGGGATAAAACTAACGCGTTACCAGAATACGCTGCCACTTGAGAAAAATATTTCAACACTGTAGATTAAGATCAGACGCATAGTAGTTGTGACCAAATGCCTTTGCGGTCTGGGCGACAGCGATCTGCACCTGTGCCATTGATTGCTAGTTAATCTTACATTTGTGTGAAATATTTCATTGATTGCGGTAAGATAAACAATTTTATTTATATATATATATATATATATATATATATATATATATATATATATATATATATATATATATATATATATATATATGTCTATATATATATATATATATATATATATATATATATATATATATATAATTATAATATGTAGAGGCCAACCCAGATAGGGCGCCCACAAAATTTGTGTTGTGCGACATTTGCCATTTTGGAAGCTTGCGACATACTAGGAGCACAGGCATGCCTAAGTAGACTTATGAAGCAAATAAAAGTACATTGTGTTGGAAATGGATATATATAAAATATTACGACTGTAAGACCAGAAAGCCACTGGCAGTCTCCTGCAGATCACAGTGTTATAATAATGTTGAAAAATAAATAGAATGTCATACTACCAGAGTTAACAACTCACCAGAGAGAAAAGAAAAGATTGTACCCCAGATGATGATACTGACGATAACAGAGATTATAGTGACAGGGGCGTTGAAACCATGTGGGGAGAAGAAGATACCCCCTGAGTATGAAGCAGTCACAAATTAAAATTAGGGACTGTAGCTATTGGTTAGCACAGGAAGCTGATCGCAAACTGTTTGATGATGTTTACTTACTTGTTGTGGAGATACACATATGTATATAGAGTGCTTAGGGAGGCCTGTTCCTCTTGTTGCAGGGTTGAGTCATATATTACCCAGTGCGCCACAACCTGGAGCTGCAGAGTTTCGAGGCAACATGCTGATGGTTTGAATGTTGAAGTCTTACCTGCCTCCAGAACACACTGTAGTGAACGAGTGTGTATTTTCCAGCAAGTCATCTATCTTCAAAGGAACCACAAGATAAGCCATCAGATTGCGGGCTTATGTCAGTTCATCACGTTGCATTCTCCACACGTCTAATAAACTGTTTTGTGAAATGATGAAACACCCAGTCCCTCCAAGTAGTGACACTTCATAAGACAGTATTGTTTCATCAGGGAATAACATTCTATAAACATTGTAGTAGTAACATTTATGGACAAGATGTCCTTCATATTTATTTAATGCTGTACATAAACACATTTCACTATAAGTTTTAAACATTCCTATCCCAAAAGATTTGCGGTACAGGAAATTAAAATTGTAAGATAATATAATAACTTTAATCCCAGTCTTGTTGATTTAATTTTCATAGAGTTGAAGTTGTGTTTGTTTTTTTCAGGCATTTTTCACTATATTTTCATTACCCTAGACACGTAGCCTTATAAAACAGCACACAATAGAAATAAAAATATTGCACAGCGTGAGATCTGAGGGAGGTAGCGTTAGGTCCCATGAGAACTCATCAACACCACTTTCAACTATTAGACTTTAAAGCTATTAAATTAAACTTATCTCAAATAGTTCCAGTGGAATAGGTAATGAAATATCTATTATATTATTTCCCAAAATGATATATACTTAAATGCTTAAAGTAACATTTAAAGACGCTAGGGAATTTATAACTAAATTTAATTGAGTTTAGTTCTAGTTTTTACGTATGTTTTAACTATTAAATTCGCGTGGAGTTCTTCCTGAATGTTATAAAAATTATAGACGCGAGTGTATAAATAGTTAACTGTAAATGTATCGCGCTTTGGAAATGATACTTGATTTTCGGTATGAATTACATGTTTTCTATCTTTTATCTAGAGTGATCGTTACCTTAGCGATCCCAGCAAGAAGAAGTACAACCTGGTAAAGAGTGCCCAGACTCAGTTCTTAAACCCCCTTCCAGAATCTGATGAGACTGTGTATTAAATTTTAAATCTTTGAGGGGATCCTATGTTTGGGATCCAGCTATCTAAATTAATAGAAAGAAAGCACCCCCATTGACAAATTTAAACACCTCACCAAGTGTATTCAGTTGTTACTGGAAGAAGAACAATCGCCAGAGTTTTTTTAAATTAAAATTACTGCTACAAAGAGAAGAGAGAGAGAGAGAGAGAGAGAGAGAGAGAGAGAGAGAGAGAGAGAGAGTACATATTTACCTGAACTGTGACGGTACCTAGTTTTTCCTCACCGGATTTAAAACCTACCTCAATGGACAGTTGTAGTCACCTCGGTTTTTTTAAAGCAGAAGGTTCACCACCAGCGGTTAAATCTAAGAAGCCACACCCCATTCTCACCAGTATCTAACTGCGACGGTTCCATCCCATAGACTTTTTTATATCAGAAAAATAAACCACAAGAACATTTAGTCTTCACGACCGGCGATAAGCGGGAATATTTGCTACCAGCCAAACCTCGCTAAATCTGGGGCCGGACATTGAAGTAACAGACACTCTCAATATGTCAAGTGTTAATTGATGAGTTTTTTTGTATAATTCTATGGATTGCCTGCTTCCAAAATCGGTAAGTCTGTGTGTGTGAGTTTGTGTGTTGGCTAGCACGTGCGTGCATGACTAAAAGGAGATTTATGTGCAACTATTTTAATTGCTGTACCTGGTAGACACTTTGTTAGTTATTCCTTACATGGTTCACTTTATAAGTGGGATTTCTTAACCTCTATTATTTCCCCTTCCTAGTCTGCTTAGTAGAAGGGAAAACAGTTAAAGATAATAGGACTAGTTTCCTAATCCCTCTTTTCAGGATAGATTAATTGACTGTTGGGTTAACTTATCTACTTCTGTTAACTACCTGTCATTTGGACCGGGTTCCTTTTTCCATTTTTCTGTACAAGAGGGAAGGGCATATTGAACACTACTCTTCAACAACCCCCCCCCCCCCTTTTTTTTTTTTGTTTTTTTGTATTTTTAAACTTCGATTTCTGCATGTAAATTGATAATTGTTTGTGACTTGATTTTTTTTTTTAAATGCTAAATAAAAGGAATAAAACTTTTAGCATTTGTGTTGGCAGGCCCAAACCCAAACTTTCCCATATTCGTTATCGTAGTTTGTATTCACGTGCGTCTGTGTGTCTGAAGCACCAAATCGGTGTGAGCGCAGTTGTGAGTCTGGAAACTGGCAAATAATTGTTTGTCCAGAAGAGTTTTTTTTTAAGTAGAATTGAGAGGCAAATTGTCGTAAAACAGTCTGTCCTTACTCTTTCCAGCACTCTGTGAATTAACTACTTACTTCTAAAACCATTACTATCACATAGCCTTTTCCATCATTCTCCACTCTAAACTGGACCACTATTTCCAAGACTCTTCCTCTCAAATAAATTTACGACAGTTTTCCTCCCCCGCAGTAATCAACTACCTTTATTGTGCGTATTAATTATGTGAACTATTCGATTGTCGGCACATTTTATTTTCCTACCTTTCGGCAGTATTTCGTATTTTCGAGTCAATGTTTACACTCCTTCCATTTGTTTATGTCGTGTTTGTTTACCTGAGAGTTTTATACAAATCAGACCAGATTGGCTGGTAATCCAGTGTTATGTGTCACGAAGAGCACCAGTCCATTATCGAAACTTGTGACAGTTTACAGACACATGGATGATGTAAGAAGTTGTAGTGGTAAACATTACCTAGAATAGACGGATATAGCAACTCCTTATACGGAAAATTGACCGTTTTATTTTACAAAGGCATAAGTCATGCAGAAAATTCATTAAGGAAAGTTGTCATAACATGAACTTTTTGAATGTATTGGCTTAGCAGTTTAGACGCTAATAGACATTCACGTTGATTGGAAGTTTGTCGGAAATGCCCTGTAGTAAACAACATATGACCGTGGGCCGAGAACTACAAAAAAACTTAGAACATTTTAGTCATACAACGCTGCTTTCCTGAATAATCACAAGTAAACAGCTCGGACTGAAGCCATAAACAAATAGAAGTAAGGATTCTGACTGGAAAACACGTGCTGGGGCACCTTTTGATTAATCATCATCATCTCAGCCCGTAACCCGTCATGGGTCGTAGGGGTGCCATAGTGGAAGCATCAGCAGACAGGGTCCTCCACTGCTCTCTATCCTCAGCAATGCGTACAAGTGTGGAAAAACCGTGTCCTGCCCATTCTTTGATGTTATCAGCCCAGGATTTTCTCTGCCTTCCTCTTCTCCGTTTACCTTCGACTGTTCCCTGAAGGATCGTTTTCGAAAGGGAGTCATGACGAGTTACATGCCCAAACCAGGCAAGCTTTCGACGTTTCACTACTGACAAAAGTGATTCTTGGTGACCTGCATAGGTGTTTATCTTCTCTCTAACATAGACATTTGTTTTGTGCTCTTTATAGCAAATGCGCAAAATTCTTCTATAACATTTATGCTCGAAAGCCTGAATCCTTCGCTCCTTATCTGCAGTGAGTGTCCAGCCCTCACACCCATACAAGAGAATAGATAATACAAGTGATTTGTATAATTTGATCTTCACAGGAAAACTGATGTTACTTTTCCAGATCACATTCAACCTTGTCATGGCAGCTGAGGCCATCTCAAGTCTTGTCTTGATTTCTTTAATTGATCTTCCATCACTACATATAGTGGACCCGAGATATTTAAAGGTGTTAACTTCTTCTAACGTTTGCCCATTTAACGTAATGTTGGTCGGAACATGTTTCTTATGGCTATTCACCAATATCTTGCTTTTTTCTATATTAATTTCCATCCCATACGTTCTTGTTACTTTTTTCAGTCTAGAGGTAAGGTCTTGAAGTTCTGATTCTGATCCAGCTATCAGATCAATATCATCAGCAAAACGAAGGTTGCACAGAGGTCGGCCTCCAATCGATATGGTTGATTTATAATCGTAGAGAGCCTCCTGCATAATATGTTCTAGATATATATTAAAGAGCACTGGTGACAGGATACATCCTTGGCGAACTCCTACAGTTGTTTTGAACAATTCTCCAATGTCGTTGCTTACAAAAACAGCACTGCTTGCGTCCTTGTATAGTGCTTAAATGATATCTATGATGTTGGTATCAAAATTGAATTTTCTCATTACTTGCCATAAGCCTTCATGCCAGACTCGATCAAAGGCTTTTGTGAAATCGATGAAGTTATGGTATAAATCGTGTTGATGTTGGAGATGTTTTTCGATAAGTAATCTAATATTGAAGATTTGTTCTGAGGTACTTCTTTTTGGTCTAAAGCCAGCCTGTTCCTCTGACAAGATTTCTTCTGATTTCTGTTTTATTCTGTTCAGAAGTATCCTTAACATTACCTTACTTGGATGACTAATAAGGCTAATGGTTCTGTAGTTCTTGCACATTTTTAGATTTCCTTTCTTTGGAAGCGGTATTACTAATGACTGCGTCCATTCTTTTGGCCATTTTTTTGTACTCCATATCTTCTGGCAAATTGTTGTCATGATTTTTACTATATCTGGTCCTCCATATTTCAAGAGCTCTGCTGGTATATTATCCACACCCGGTGACTTCCCTCCTTTCATCGAACATATAGCCTCTTCCACTTCTTCCCGTAATATTGCTGCATTTCCGAGTTCCCTGTTTTCGCACTTAATGTTGTTTAATATGCCTAAGTCAGTGTCAAGTTTACAGTTATATAATTCTTTACAATATTCTGTCCACCTTCTCGTTACAGCTGTTTTTTTCATTGAGCAGAGCCCCATTGCTATCTTCTATGACAGTTACCCTGGGCTGTTGAGGTTTTGATAGTTTTCTTAATGTGTCAAAAGCTGCCTTGCTGTTACCTTTTGTTAGCCCCGTATTAATGGACTCACATTGATCAGCTACCCATTTTTCTTTGGCCTGTTTCATTTTCTTCCTAATATTTTTGTTCACCATACTGTATTGCCATGCTGCTTCAGGAACCTCTTTCTTAACCTTTTTCATTTCCCGCCGTGTATCACATAACTTTAGAATGTCATCTGTAACCCATGGTTTGTTTATTTTCTTTCTTTTACCAAGTATTTCTGTTGCTGATTCAATGAGCACGTCTTTCATGTTCTCTGTGATTGAGTTGATATCATCCTCCAAAAAGTTGAGAGCTGCGAATTTTCCTCCAACAGTTGCCTCAAAGATTCCCGCGATTTCTGGATCTTTCAGTTTGTCTAAATTGAATCTTAACTGAGAACATCTGTTTTGATTATAGTTCTTTTTAAGTTTAAGCTTGAGCGTCATCAATACCATGTGGTGATCACTACCAATGTCGGCGCCAGGAAAAGTCCTAGTCTTGGCTTTATTAATACTGGACTTGAATCTTTTGGATACAAGAATAAAATCATTTGGCCATGTATCTCAGTTTTTGGGGCATGCCACGTTGTTCTTCTTGATAACTTATGAGGAAATAGTGTATTTGCAAGGGTTAGTTTATAGTTGCTGGCAAATTCTAGTAGCCTTAGTCCTCGATCGTTGGTTTCTCCTGTCCCAAATTTCCCTACTGTACCAGCCCAGTGACCGTATGCATCTGGCCCTATTTTAGCATTCCAATCACCTAACACGATGAGAAGATCTTTCTTTGGAATTTTCTTAATTGCTTCATCCAGATTGTCATAAAATGTATCAATTGCCTCATCCTCATAGTCAGTAGTGGGGGGCATATACCTGTATGATGGAGATGTTCTTTGGATGTGCTGCAATACGAATGGTGATAAGCCTGCTATTTATTGGGGTGCAGCTGATGACACAGTTCAATCTATCTTTATGTACGATAAAACCTACTCCATGCTGATGTTTAGACTCATCTCCACTAAACCAAATTTTGTGACCATCATCCGTTAATGATTCACCTAATCCTGTCCATCTGACTTCTGCTAGGCCCAGGATGTCCCACGAGTATCTAACAAGTTCATGCGTTAGTTCTTTGACTTTTCCACACGCATATAGCGTGCGTACATTCCAAGTTCCAACAACAAAGCTTTCTCTTGGAAGTTTCAAAACAGGTGTTTGTACCCCATTCGCTGACTTATCACTCTCAAGGGGCAATGAGAGCGCGGTCGTTGTTAATCCGGGCATCGGCCGATCCGGCAAATTATTACTGAGTTGACTTTCCATCATAGCATTTCAGTGGGCAAGAGGTTTGCTTGGCGGTGCCCATCTCCTCTCCAAGTATCCTTGCAGGTACATACAAAAATGTACCTGGAGCAGTAACAATAGCCCTCAATAAATCTGTAATGTTTTGAAACACTGTCCGATCGACACATCACAAAACCGCCATCTTGGCTGCTTGTATCAACACAAACAGCGAACTCACATGATAGGCAAACTTGATGTTTTCATCTTTAAAATACTTAGCAACATAATCCAGAAAAAGCCAAACACACTACAAACTCATACAGTCTTAATAAGGGCTGTTACCACTGATGCAGCCTCCAAAACGACGACATGAAATGCACAACACAAAAGTGCGGCCTACCACGCCGCCATCTTGGCCTACATTAATACAATAAGGAAACTCCACCTTCTAATACGGAAATCGGAATCCTACAGGACCTACTCACAAAGCCACAGAAGGATTCTGTAATAGAAATAATACCCCAGACGTGTGTTCGAAGCAATTGTACCAAGTTGCTGAGACTATTCACACTGAGCAAGAAATCTATGATCCCAGTATTAGGGTTAGTTGTAACATAATTTTATACTTTGAATTTGACATTTTTGAACTTGCTGATGGTTATACAGTGTGACGATACGGTTGTGCGATCTCCACTCCGTCAGTATAACTTTTTCTTTCGATTTTCTCTTCCTCTCACTCATCGCTTGTTTTGGCATAATTTTTGCCCTTTAATTCATTATTACGTGGCATATTTTAAGCACCATTTTTTACTCTATATGCTGAATCTAGTAGAGGAAAGTCTCAAACACTCCACTCCCCTATGGAAGTATTAGCTATAGGACTGTCTTTATCTTGTTTACCACTCCTCAAACGTATTTACGTTTCGCCAGGTGAACTGTGGTATTATCGTAACAATACCCAATTATCAGACCGGTCACCAGCTTATCTCTTTGAATCCATCTGACCACCTTTGGAAACGTGTCGGTCCAACATTTGACCCCAGTGAAAAGCTGCTGATCGTGTTGACACAAGCTTATATTGTGCGTACGATGAAAGAAGACAACATTGTCTGACCAGACATCGGTCTGGCAGAGGCACACAGATAAAGGCGATAATTGGATAACCTGTTGGGGTAGACATTGGCGGAAGACATTACGCCAGGAAAACATGGTCATAATATTGAGGGAGGCAGATAGGTGCTGCCAAAATAATATTACGTCTTATTATAAAGAGGTCACGCGTGGATATTAAAATTAATATTTTAAACAAGCGAAGGGATATTTAAATTTTCCCCCTCCAAACAGTGTTAGAGAGATTTGATTGGTTTGATTTGAGATGCCGGAATACACAATGCATTCTATTGGAACATTCGGCGAAAACACCATCTTTGATTTGAACTGAGAATGAAAGATATAATCTAGCGAACTCAGAGTCACAGAACAGACAGCTTCGCTACTTCAACCGAGCAACTCCAAAGAAACCAGAAAGAGAGGATCGGACCTAGAATTCCTATATCAAAAGTGACAGAACGACAGTATTTGGGCAACTCTGAAACCTTAAGAGTAAACCCGCCTATTTAAATACACTGACTGTAAAACTTCAATAACAGGACTTTATAAATACAAGACTGGAAACCTAGGAATTGGATCATCAGTCATAAGAGAAATAATATCCCAGACCCCATGTATAGCAGAAAACCGTCAAAGAGGAATTACCAGTTTCCCAGGCCAAGTATAAGAGGAATTTCTCAGACGAAATTGATTCGAGAGCATATGCACCGAAATTGCTCGCGTCCGTCTGAAAATCTACGCAAGGAGATTGTGTATTCCCAAAAACTTGGGGTAAGTTGTGAACATTTCTATTACAAAAGTGCATTTAACATGTTTTCTTGCTAGTGGATATAAATGTGACTGGCAACCTCAACATATGAAAATAGTATATTTATGAACCACTACAGCAAGAGCTGCTAATTGTTTCTGACTAGTCGTGCGGGAAACCCGACAGCAGAGCGACCCCAGACTCCGACTGGAGTAGTGATGAGTGATGACTACATCATATGTGCCTCCAGTGTAACATATTATCTTGTGAGAATTATGTACCTTTTTTAATTGTAATTCAGGCAAATCATTATTCACGCACTCCGGGCGCAATTTCCTAGTTAACACCCAGATGAATATGGGTGAATGTTCATCATATTCCCGGAGTTACACTGTGTGCTCGGGAATTTAATTCTTCTGAGAGGTTAATATTGGTGGGTGGAGCGCATGACAATGGACCTGTTAGTTTGCGGCAAATAAATGTACTCAGCATGCATTTGTTTCTTTCTATTTATCTAAAGTCCGTGGTTACAAGGCATCAGACGATTTGTGGTTCTAACACCTCTAGTGTGAGAGAAAAGCATCCATCATAACCGCCTACAGTGGAAGAGAGTGTGGAGAAGGCTCTCGTCATCACATAATTGATGAACCACAGCTGCAGGATACAAGGTAAGTGCTAATTAAAAGGCACCAGCAAAAAGGACATGTCAGTTAAACTTTAAGTATAAAGTTATAATTCCACCTACGTCTCAATGACAAGAACTTTATAACTATCAAAATTCCACTAATCTTTCCACATTTATTTTAACCTGTTACAGACTATTTTACTATTAAATTTGTTACCTCTTGTTTTAAAACTAAACAATAATAGTTGATTCAGTTATATGTATGAAAGCAAACGAATGAGTCAGATTATTTAACACACATATATATATATATATATATATATATATATATATATATATATATATATATATATATATATATATATATATATATATATATATATATATATATATATATATATATATATATATATATATATATATATATATATATATATATATATATATATATGAGGGACGTTCAGAAAGTAATGCACCACATCATTTTTCTCAGCTAATAATAAAGATAGAAGCATGAAACTTTTCACACTTTAAATATAGCATGTGCCAATTGTGTGCACCAAATTGCACCGCAACCGGCCAAATATTACGGCTGCCCTAAACCGTTGAAATGGAGCGTGTTAGCAACTTGCGTTATAAACAGCGAATTGTGATAGAATTTCTCGTTGCAGAGAAGGAAACTGTTGTGAATATTCACAAGCGTCTATGTGATGTGTATGGAAGTTTTGCAGTCGACAGGAGTACAGTCAGTCGCTGGGTTCACAGAATCAAAGAATCAGGAAGTGGAGATACGGATCTGCTTGATCGGCCGCGCTGTGGACGTCCTGCCACAGCCACCAATGCAGAAATGTTGAAATGCGCTGAGGGTATTATTCTTACTGATAGGCGAATCACTACTCAACAATTGGCCTTACAGCTGTAAGTCAGCATTAGTAGTGCAAATGCAGTTATAAAAACTCTCGGATTTTCTAAGGTTTGCGCAAGATGGGTTCCTCGAAGTCTCACAAATGACCACCGATTGCAAAGGAAAGCAATTTCTTCTGAATTGTTGGAGCGTTTCAATGCTGATGGATAGAACTTTTAGACTAAGATCGTTACATGTGACGAAACCTGGGCACATCATTTTGAACCTGAGACAAAAAGACAGTCGATGGAGTGGCATCATCCGCAATCACCAAGAAGAAAGAAATTCAAGACAATTCCTTCAGCTGGAAAGGTCATGATCACTGTCTTTTGGGATATTGAAGGTGTGATTCTTGTGGACGTTATGCCAAGAGGAGAGACAATCAATTCGCAAGCTTACATTAAGACATTGAAAAAACCCAATCAGCGTTTTCGCAGAGTTCGGCCGCACAAGAATCCAGCAGACCTGCTTCTCCTTCACGACAATGCGCGCCCTCACACAAGTCTGGCAAAACGGGAAGCAATCACCAAATTGGGTTGGACTGTACTACCCCATCCACCCTATAGTCCCGATTTTGGACCCTCTGATTTTCATCTATTTGGTCCACTTAAAGATGCACTCCGTGGGACAAGGTTTGAAGATAATGAAGGAGTGATTCATGCAGCGAAGAAAAGGCTACATGATCAAGACAAAATCTGGTACGGGCTAGGAATACATGCACTTGTTTCGCGCTGGCATAAAGCCGTACAAGTTGATGGGGATTATGTTGAATAATACCGATGTTTACATGACATATCCATGTATATTGTGTATAAATTTCATGCTTTTTGAATAAACAGCTCCTGAAAAAAACGATGTGGTGCATTACTTTCTGAACGCCCCTCGTATATATATATATATATATATATATATATATATATATATTTATATATATATATATATATATATATATATATATATATATATATATATATATAATATATATATATATATTATATATATATATATGTGTATGTGTATGTGTGTATGTATGTATTTATGTGTGTGTATGTGTTTGTGTATGTGTATGTGGATGTGTATGTGTATGTGTATTTGTATATGTATATATATGTATATATATTTATATATATGTATATATGTATATATATATATATATATATATATATATATATATATATACATATATATATATATATATATATATATATATATATATATATATATATATATATATATATATATATATATATATATATATATATATATATATATATATATATATATATACACACAAGGGGATGGACATAAGTCTTGGGCCTAACCATGAAGGAGTCACAGGAGGAAGATGAAACTTAGCACATTTAAAGTTCATCATATTTGCACTGAATGTGTAAAGTACATGTTTGTTTCTTCAATGGGTTTTCCCGCTACGGTGCACGGCGCAATGTAACCTATTGACCGGATCTGCTGCTCCAAAGATTTGACAAAACAATGGAAAAGAAGGAGGCCAGAGCTGTGATAAAATTTCTGATGTTTCAGGGAAAAACACCTACAGAAATACACAGGGAGATGGAACCAGTGTTTCGTGATTCTTGTCCTTCATATACTTCGGTAAAAAACTGGTGTCAACAGTCTAAGTGCGGCCGCTCAAATGTTGCTGATCTGCCAAGATCTGGTAGACCAGCCTCAGAGTGCAACGATGAAAATGCAACAAAAGTGAAGAAAATCATTGACCAGGATCGAAAAATGACAATTGTGGAGATAGCTAGTAGAGTAAAACTAAATATAAGAACAGTTTATAGAATTTTACACAACAGACTGAACATGAGAAAAGTGTGTGCACGCTGGGTTCCGCGACTGTTGACACGTGAACAGAAGCAAACGAGGGTAAATTGCTGTCAACAGTTGCTCAAAAAGTGTAAGTCAAAAAATTTTTTGGAGACCATGGTGACAGTAGATGAGACTTGGGTATACCATTATGACCCCAAATCCAAAATTGCCAGCATGCAATGGAAAACCCCGGGCCCCCCAACACCTGTCAAGCCGAGGGCGCAGAAATCTGCAGGAAAAGGGATGCTGACTGTTTTTTGGGACGGCAAAGGTGTCCTTTTGACAGATTATCTGCCTCGTGGCAACACAGTTAATGGACAGTACTATGCAGATCTTCTCACCAAACTAAGAAAGGTTGTGACCAGGAAACGAGGGATAACGCGCACTCAAAATCTTCCTTTGCTTCAAGACAACGCGCCCTCTCACAAAGCACGGCTTTTGCAGCTAGCAGCCAACGATTTGAATATTGAAATTCTTCCACACCCACCATATTCTCCAGATTTGGCTCCATAAGACTTTTTTCTATTCCCAAATCTTAAAAAACAGCTAAAAGGAAATTATTTTGACAGCGATGAAGAGGTTATACTGACATGTGATGACTGGTTTAGTTTGAAAAATAGGGTGTTCTACTCCCAAGGTCTTTTCAAGGTCAAGCAGAGATGGCAGAAGTGTGTCAATTCAGACGGTGGCTATATTGAAAAGGAATAAACACTATACAAAATTTCAGCTCTCTGTGACATCTTCTTCTTGGTCAGGCCCAAGACTTATGTCAATCCCCTTGTATATATATATATATATATATATATATATATATATATATATATATATATATATATATATATATATCTATATATATATATATATATATATATATATATATATATATATATATATATATATATATATATATATTCTTAGACATATATTTACACTAAACAGAGCTATACCTTATAAGAGGGATTTTGTTGGATTACACCAACTGTGGGTTTGAACAGGCTAAACCATTGCTTAAACCCTTCACAAAAGGCGACGGACCAGATAATAAGTTAACAAATTGCTCAGCCCTAAGCAGCTTTTGCTCTTGACTTCTGGGAATATCTTGTGAACGCTCTCTTAAGGTAGAAGTGTCATTAATCTTCTATCTACATCTCTGCCAAGAGTAATCTTGCACGCAGGTAGATACCTTGTAAGCCAATGTTAGATACTCTCTTTAGTTTTGTCACTGTTGGACCACTACTGCAAAGCAGGGGAGGCAATCCGTGACATACAGGTTCTTAAGAGGCTTCCCACCTCAGCACGTGAAAGTGAGATATTCATGAACCACCTCAGCAAAGCGCTGGTGATTGCTTCATGCGAGTTCCCACTGGGAACCAAAGGCAGAGGTAAACCCAAACTCCACGTGGAGCAGAAGGTGGATGGTGATGCCATCATATGTATATATTTATTTTATCATTCGTAATAAGTTGTACGTATGTTTAAAAATGTTCCTTCAGGCACAAGCCACTTGCCGCTGTCCAGTCGCAATTTGTCCATGAAAGTAACTAACAGAATGGTAATTTTTCATCATATCCCATGAATTATGTGATATAAGTTCAGGGAGAGTAAAAATTCTGAGAAAAGATTCGGTTGACGGACAGCAGGAAAGGCGCCTGATTAATATCGGGGAAACAAAGACTTAGCTGCTGAATTTGTTCTTGTATTCCCTCTAAATGTGGTGGTACGTGTTTACGAGACCATTTGAGGTTCGATTCTACGATACCAGCTGTACTGATATTCTGTGGTTCAAAGTTTGCGATCGACACTAGAAACCTACAATCAGCGGGTTGTGAAGATACCTGCCTTGACCAGGAGAAGTAACCTCGCCACAGAGACGAATTGACGGAAACTGCAGCATCAACACTTCACCAGTTTGGAAGCTAAGTGACATTTGTAGCAAGCCAACACAACAGAACCTATTGATCTATATTCCACATCTAAGCTTCCTAAGCCGATGTCAATGACGAAACCTATTTTTTAGTAATCATCAGTTCACATTTATTTACATTTATTCCAAAGTAATTGATCCTTAAATTTGTGATATGTTGTTCTTACAAATTCATAGTTGATTTAGTTATTACAGAGAGAAGTGCACACGGATGAATCAGCATCTTTAATATATCTATATCTACATCTATAAAGCCAAATCATAAGGAGAATGTTACTGTTAATTCAGTTGGGTGCTTGTACGAGCTTAATTAAATTATATAAAACGTCTTCAAAAAAGTTGTTTTGCAGATAAAAGTTAACATTGCTAAGAAACAATCGCGCAGTGTACTTGACTTCTGAATATCTTGTGAACACTCCCACGAGGTAGAAGCATCACCATCCTTCTATTTGCATCTCTGACAAGAGTAATCTTGAGCGAAGGTAGATACTTTTAAAGACCCTCATTAGATACTCTCGGTTTTGGCCACTGTTGTATCACTACTGCAAAGCAGGGGAGGCAATCCGTGACAGTCGACATGGGCTTAATATGATATAATAAATACATCATACCAAATAGGAGAATCAGTAGAATGTATCACTGCGCAATACATCTCATATAGTTCGATATTGGTATTGTGTGTGTATTTTAAATCAAAAATGGTCCTGTTCTTTATTTACGTATCAGAATCATTGTTCTCCATAAAATACTTCGATGTATACTAGCAGGATGTAATAAAATACAACATGGCATATAGGAGAATCATTACAATCTACATAAGTGTGGAAGTCGTTACATACCTAAGATGCATAGTAACACCAGACGGCGGTTAAATCAAAGACATCAAAGAACAGAATGAATAAAGCGAGAACAGCCTTTGCTAGTCTCAACAGCATCTAGAAGTACTCTCCGTACAGCACAAACACCAAATTAAGATTATATTACAGCTGTGTACTTTCTGAACTTCTCTATGGTGCGGAATGCTGGAGAGTAACAGAGAAGGAAATGTCGAAACTGTCCTCCTTCCACACAATCTGCCTAAGGAGAATTCTCCGAATCTTTTGGTCGTGTTCTTTCACTAACCAAGAACTACTTACTCGGAGTAATCATGAGGACATGCACACCATCATAGCTGGCAGACTCTATGCCATCACAAGAACAGCTATGCTATGGACCCCCGAAGGAAAGCAAAAGAGGCCGACCAAAAACAACTTGGCAGAGAATGTGGAAGCCGAGATGCAAAGAATGAACCAGAGCTGGGGCACTTTACGAAGGATGGCCGCCGCCCGAACAAATTGGAATCAGTTTGTTGCTGCCCTACAATACGCCGCCAGGCGTGCTGGCCATTGACTGCTTTGACAGTCTGCCGCTAAGGATCAAACAAGAAGTGGGAGACATCTTAAGTAATTCAATGTCGGTGTTTTTACAATGACATTTTTTGTTACACATATATAGCAATCTTTAAGCTTTGTAAAAGAAATTGACATTTAATGAAATGATTTAATACAACATACCAAAAAGGAGTATTATCAACATTTACAGAATTTGTGTGGAATACGTTTCAAGTAGATCAATATGGGTGCTTTTTACATGGGGGTTTTGTAAGAATCTTTCTTTGCCATAAAATGCATTGACAGCTAGTGTAATGAGATACTAAATAAAATATCAAACACAATAGTAGTTTGGTGTATTAAACAGAGCATAATTGAGATTAGACTTAATAAAAGTATGGAAAACAACTCCAGCAATTTAAAATGGATGTTTTTTACATTGAAGTTTCCCTATTTTGTAAGATCCTATAATTGCACTAATGCTGACGTATTTACAAAAAAAAAAAACACTTTGGCTTTAGAATTCCGCAACCCCAACAACATTAATCCACTCACATACTTTGCATGCACATTTCCCAAACTACTATTTATCAGTACGATCGCATGTGTACGATAGCCTAATTCGTTAATTTCTGCAGTCAGTGGATAGTACATACATACACATATACTTACATACATACATACAGTAAATTGCAGCGGGTAAGTCGACCTCAAGCTTTCAGCAGAAATTCTGGTTTAATCGTCGTACAAGTCCGCCCCAGAACATATGGAAGGTCACACGTAGGCAAGAACTGAAATGCGGATACAGTGTTGAGTAGCATATGGCAAAAGACTATAATACGGCCAGGTCATTCTCATCGATCGACCTAATTGGATCACAAGCAAAAAAAAAAGAGCTGGTTCGTTGGTGACATGTTTAGATCACATGTAACAGATGATATCGAGAACCATCTACAACGAAACAATACTGTTACTTCAGCAATATCTAAGGAGGTTAACGCGTGTGTTTCACCCACTCAGTGTGAGCCTGGATAAGCCATTAAAGGACAATGTTTGTTTGGAGTGGAATATATGGATGGCTGACGGAGAAGTCAGTCACTAAAGGTGGTAATGTACAGGACTGCCTAGTGCCAATTTAACATATTCGACCAAGAATAAGAGAGAGACCGAAAAATAAAAACACAAGTGGAGAAATGAATTAGCAATGGAGAGATGGAAAGACAGTGAGCTGAGAGCACTCGACAACAGTGTGACAAAACGGTTTTGTTCATGTACTTGTGTGCCCCTCTCTCTCTCTTTAATCCGTTTATTATTTGACATATTTCATGCATCTCCATTTTTTGCTCTAAACCGCACCCAGACATATTTACGTTTCACCAGGTGAACTGTAACAATACCATGCTAATTATACAGGTCAGCGGTAATACGTTTATCTCATAAGCCGTCTAGCCAACCTTTGATAGAGACGATCCTCTATTGACACAAAATGGTCGAGCACGATCGTTGAATAGAATGCCATATTTTCTGTCTGAGAGACCCGTCTGGATGAGGGATGGGCAAAGACACAGGTGATAATGAATTAATAGCTTCCGCCAGCCTATCCATGTGTAATTATTAAAGATGACCTGGCAGATGAGACAATCTGGGCGGAAGTATTACAGCACTATTAGAAAGAGGTCACGCGATGGAATTTTTAAATGAAATATTTTAAAACACGCGGGGGCGATTATGAATTAGACACCCCAACTCAGATAGAGGTAAAGAGCTTACCATTGGTTTGATTTGAGAGCAGGAATATACATTGACATTTATTGGAAAATTCGTCTGAAGTACAACCTGGGATGTGAATGGGGAAATTGGAAATATAATCTAGCGACATCAGAGTGATAAATCAGATTGCATCGCCACTTCAAGCCAGCAATTCACCAATAGTATATTCATAAACTACTACAACAAGCGCTGGTGTTTGTTTTAAGCTAATTCGCTCAGAAACGCGAAAACAGCAGCAATCCCAGACTCCGACTGGAGCAGTGACGAGTGATGATTAAATCACATGTGCATCAAGTGTATAGTAATATTATATGATATATATGTACCTTGCTAATTTTAATTCAGGCAATTCATTGATTTCGCGCTGTCCAAGCACATATTTTCCCAGTTTAATACCCAGAAGAATATTTGTGATTTCTAATCATCTTCAATGAGTTACGCCATGTATACTCAAAAGAATATAATTATTCAGAGAGACTAACATTGGTGGGTGGACAGCGAGACAATGCGCCTGTTAATTTGCAGCCCACAAATGTACTTAGCAGAGGCATTTGTTCTTTCTGTTTTGTCTAAAACGTTCATGGAATGAAGTTTTCAGACCGTTCGAGGAACGAAGCTATCAGACTGTGAAGTGTCATCATCACGAAAGAATTGACGAAACCAAGGCTGCAGGACTCACATATACCAATTAAGTGCTTGTAAAAGGCACCAGAAAACGGACATTACATTTTAATTTTAAATTTAAATCCTCAACCCAAGTTTCAATGACGAGAGGTTTTATTTAACTAAAAGTCACCATCATTTCATCGTTATCTCAACCTGCTAAACTAATTGACTATTAAATTCGTTCCATGTTTTTTTAACATAACATTAATTGTTTATTCAGTGGTTATAAGTACGAAAGCAAACGTATGAGCAAGGTTCTTTAATATATCTACATTTAGACAGATATTTATATTTATAGAGCAAATACCTATACACGGAATTTCGCTGGATTTACAACAGCTTGGGTGTTGAACGGGCTAAACCATTGCTTAATTCTTCATAAAAGGCGGCCGATCGATATAAAATTAACAGTTACCCTGCCAATGCAGCACTGTTCTTGACTTTGGAAATATCTTGAAAAGTCTCTTAGGATAGAAGCGTAATTACCCTTCTATCTACAACTCTGCCAAGTGTAATCTTGTGTGAAGGTAGACACCTTTGACGACCCATTTAGATACTCTTTGAGTTTTGGCTACTGTTGGACCACTACTGCAAAGCATGGGAGGCAGTCCGTGACAAACAGTGTTAATTTGTATTTGTTGAGGGTCCGTGTGTTAAAAAGTAGTGAATTAATGAATGGGTAGAACTAATTTTAATGAAAGAAGCGATTCTCACTTTTAAAATACCATTGAAAGTTACTTTGGTTTTGCAGAAAATGTTGACCCCTGTGAAGCTAACCAAACAACACGGTACAGCGATGTGGAATGTGTGCATATGACACACATGAGAAAACATTCCGTCTTCTTTAGTGGGGTAAGCGATCACGCCTGCCCACGTCTTCCTGAGAGTCAGTTGTTACTTTTTTTTTATGCCATGATGGTACTCTGCTCCATACATTTCCTCGATGTCCCACCTGATTTTTTTCCTGATATTGTTTCTTCTGTGTGGTCAGGAATCGAAAAGGCATTCGCTTTCATTTGTAAAATTTTAGGAAGAAGTAAATCAAAACACAGTGTAACAGCCAGAAAAACATGCTGGTAAGACATTGATGACAGAAGGTAACACAAATATACGTTCTGGAAGTTTAACAACAGCGCGCAAGAAATTCAAGAAGAGAATTCGTAAACCGCACTAAGGCTGGATACTGTAGACGTACATTATCAAGAGTTTCTGTCTCTACAGCTCCTGGATATCATATTTTCATGGTACATCATGTTTATTGCTTTAATACTACAGTTAGTGCCTACTTTGCTATGAAGGAGGAGTAAGCTAGGAAAGACACTTAACCAAGGATTTGCAAATTAACTAATTTTAAAATGTCAGGTCATGTCGAATGCCCTAGATCAGTGTTTCTAAATTGTTTTACTTTGCCGGAACCTATCAAATAATTTTCCATGGCCAGCGAAACCTCAAACTGCAATTCTGTTTCCGTAACATATGCTGAGAAAATTTACTGTAAAGAGATGCTATCTAAATCTTATATACTGTGACAAAATCGGTTAATTAGTTGTGTCATTTTACATCATTTCCGTTCTCTCCTGCATTATCAACATTTCTTCATTTTCCTCACTCATCGTCCTACTATTTGCCATATTTTATGCACCTACGTTCTTGCCTAGTCCCTTCCAGACTTGTTTACGTTTCAACATGTGAATCGTATTATTACAAGGCTAATTAAACAAGTCAGCGGTTAATACTTCTATCACTTACATCGTCTAGCCACCTTTGATAGAGACGGTCATTGTCGACACGATCATGTACGCAAACAGAGGTGATAATATGTAATCGCTTCCGATGGCCTATCTCTGTATCAATAATACAGATAACCTGTCTTTGGAGATTATGTTCGAAAAGGTATTAGCCTGGACATAAGTTCGCCGATGTGTTTGTGAGTTTGACAAATGCAATCGGAAGTATTACTTCCATATCGGAAAGAGGTCACGAGTTTAAATTTTAAAACTGATATTTTTAAACACGCGGGGGATAGTAATGATTTAACACCCCAACCCACATAGTTCTAAAGAGACAGGATTAGTCTAAATCGAGAGTCTAACCTAAATTTTAGCTCTCATTGGAACGTTTGTCGGAAATACCATCTGGGACTTGGTCTGAGAAATGGAAATACAATCTAGCTTAATCGGAGACGCAAATCAGACTGCGTTTTCAAAAAACGTCAAGTAACAACTCCCATTAGCCAGAGAGAAGGATTGGTCTCAGAATTCCAGAATTAACAGTGACAGATCGAAATATTTGGGCGTCTTTATAATTTAAAAGAGAACCCGCAACTTTAAATATCAAGACTGGAAACGTTAGGAATCAGAGCACCCGTCATAAGAGGAATACTAAAATTTCCCCGATCAAGTGTTCGAAGCATTTAATTAAAGTTGCTGTGCCCATTCACCTGTGCCAGGAGATTGTGTTCCCAAGTAATTTGAGGTGAGTGCAAACATACCATGTGAATTTTGACATATCTGTATGTGCTAAGTGATTATACAAGGCACAGGAGTCTGGCAATCTCAACAAATGAAAATGGTATGTTCATAAACCTCTACAGCAAACACTGGTGTTTGCTTTATGCTAGTTCGCTTATAAAAGCGAAAGCAAACACGACCCTAGACTCCGAATAGAGCAGATTACATCACAATGTGAATAAAGTGCATAACGTCATTTGGTGAGATATATGTACCTTGTTAATTGTAATTCAGACACCAGCTATTGCACTCGCGCTGTCCGGACACATTTTCCCCATTTAAGTAACCAGATTAATAACGGTGATTTCTAATCATATTCCCTGAGATATCCTATGTATACTCAGGGAAAATAATTATTCAGAGGGGCTACCATTTGTGAGTGGACAGCGAGACAATGCGCCTGTCAATCTGCAGACCACAAATGTGCTTAGCAGAGGCATTTGTTCTTGTATTTTTTTACAAAAGTTCGTGGTTCGAAGCTACAAGACGGTTCTTAGTACCAGAGCAGTCTGAAGTAAAAATCTTTGCCACTGTCTTGTGATTCAAGAAGCTGGGTTCTACACCAACTACCTGCAGTGTACACGTTGTGAAGACACCCACCTTCACATTAGGAGTGAAGTTCATCTAGACGCCTCTAGAGAAAACTCCTCATCCCAACAGACCTGAAAACGACCCATTGCAGTACTCAGCCAGTTACGTTTTTTGTAACAGGTTCAAGCAACGGTCAATAACCAACAGTCCCCAATTAAGTCTAAGGGAAGAACATTTTTAAAACCCTCTAAAGTCACTTTCATGCATATTCATTTAAATGTTACAGACTATTTGATTATTAAATTTGGTATTTGATATTTTACAACGTTATAGTCTATTCAGTTCTTATAGATAAGAGAGCACATGTATGATCGAGAATCTGTAATATATATATATACCTATAGTTACAGCCATAGAGCCAAAAATACTTATAACAGGAATTTCGCTGGATTAAACCAGCTGGGGGCTCGAGCAAGCCATACCTTTGCTTAAATCTTCATAAAAGGTTACGGACCAGATATATGTTAATTGTGCTCTGCCCTGTGCAGCATTGTTCTTGACTTCTGAATGATCTTGTGATCCATTAACCTTTTATCTACAACTATGCCAAGAGTAATCTTGTGCGAAGGTAGGCAACCTTGAAGATCCATTTTAGATACTCTTCAGTTTTTGCCAGTGGAGGACCACTGCTGCAGAGCAAAGGGGAGGCAAATCCCGTGACACATACACAGAAATACACACGCACTCGCACCCAAACAAAAGATGTATACTGTATATATATATATGTGTGTGTGTGTGTGTGTGTATGTTTGTGTGTGCATGTATGTATATACATACATATATACTGTCATTGTACGGAAAAAAAAGAAGATAAGTCGACCATGTTTTAAAAAAAATTGTAAAACGCACTGTATAAAAGACATTAAAGAAGGCTCGCAGGAAACAAAAGCGAGAGAGATGGAAAAAAAATATCATAAATGTCAAAGTATCATATACAAAATGAGTAAAGTGTGACCAACAGAAGCCGACAGACAAAAAAAAAAGGTTTTGGTTGATTCTCGAGTATAACGTACGCACATATTTTCATACAGCTTCCCATCATGGAGAGTTATAAAACAAGATGTACTCATTCGTGCGATATACCGTCTTCTATATTTATCTGTTTTGTCTTACTGTTACTAAGATGGATGCCTCTCTCTTTTAAATTTAAATAAATAGGAAGAGTGCTATTCATCATATCCACGATTTCAAACGTTTAAATTATTGTATGAGTTAAATATTATGTCTATGTTCGTTTCGTGTTGTTTTCCTAATATTATAGCGTGACTAAAAACAGACCTACAGTATACGTGACCCAAAATATATTTCTGACCTGGCGCTTGCTCGAAACTAATACCAAGAGAAGGGAACACAGTGGCGAATTTACTCTTCCTATTTTCAAGCAGAACATCAAACGATAACGAATATAGCAATACCAAATCTGAGGACCCGAAAACGAGCCCCCACCTGACACAGTGTATTCTACATGGAACACAGATATCTCTTAGTCTTCAAAATACTACACAAGAGAGCAAAGGATGGAGTGGTACACACTGAAGTAATAAATAACACAAGTCATATTCCCAACTCTGTCCAATGTATTCAAACACTGTGGCCACAAAGTTACAATAACAAATAGTCAGCGAAATGTATCACATTCATGAAAATCCAGATCAGAAAATATATTATATCCACACAAATAACTACGTTCTTGCACTCGACAATTCAAGTCGACCATCCCCACCAAAAAACCTCCCCTCTCTCCTTTCCACCTACTTTCATCCCTGCCCCAATCAGAACTCTCCTTGCATTCACCCCTGACCCACTCTACTGACTACTCCTCATACGCGACTGACATTACATACCTGCTCCCAGCGGAGCACAGACAGTCCACTGCTTATTAATCAAGCTGTGACAATCTTCAATTGCTCTAGGTTTTAACGTTAAAATTGTTCCAAAGCTAAATGCAACCGCGTGAGGTTCTCCTTGGTAAAACCCAACCACAATTTAATTTAGATCATTATTTAATGTTAACGCCAAATGGAAATTAAGGTGTCTTATTTTAATAAATTCTCCCCCTTACCCACCACCATGAACATTGACATATCCATAAAAGGTCCTACCAACAAGATTAACTTTTACAGAAACACTTATATCACATTCCTTATCTTAATTTCATCATCTTGTTAAGATATATTTGCTTAAAACTATTACGTAATGTGTCTGGTGTTCAGAATGTTACACGCAAGCTAAACTTGGAATTTGAATTTTCTGCAAATCATGTCCGCCAATTAGACACATGTTATCTTTAATTCAACGCCTACAACCTGGCTGACAAGAAATACTTACGCAATCAACATGCGGCGTCTTTACACCTTATTGCTGATAAATATACGTCCAGCCTATCGTCTTGAGCTTATATTACAAACATCCAAACCTTGGCGGAAGCAATATTTGCTTCTATCAATACTCCTTCTAAACAACACAGCTGGCGTCAAACGACCCACTGAATGTTGACTTAATCTTATTGTTCCCTCTGACTAATCATTGTCTGTCCACGATCAAAGATTAACATGTCATGAGCGTTCAAGCCTAAAACGTGTGAGTGCGTCGAAGTTTTACCTACCGAGCATAAAGTAATATCGGTATGCGAAGGCGTAAAAGTAAGATAATGAGTGGATGAAGAGAAAACAATGAATTATCCAATAAATTCTGACCGAAAGGAGTGAAGACAAAAATTGGATGAACGGATGAAGAATTTGACGTTTTTGGGCAACCAAGAAGCATTGTCATTGATAGCACAATGAAGCATGACTCCAAAATCGAATGCAGGTCTATATTAATCCATAACATAGAATAAAATCTTAATTGCTATTAAGTGTTTATTGACGAGAAGAAGGTCACAATGCAAGCTCGAATTTTTTTTTTAAATCTCCTGAATATGTTCTGCCCCAATTGACTAAACAACAGTGCCTTCTACATCTTGATCCAGAAATACGTTTTCAACATCTACAGAATCTTCTGCTAACCAGTCGTATGATAATGTAGACCGCTCTGTATCTACAAGCGATGGATGTAGCAGCGATTAAAGTCTTACAATTCTTTTTTTTAATTTGTAAGTGTAGTGCATACATAATGTTTCGGTCGTTTGCGTTCAATATGTCTGATAACTATATGTAGTTAATAAATGGTGTTAACTATTTCGTCTTTTTTAAATCACTTTTTACTTAATTTTGATACAAATCTCTGGGCCTCGGGAACGAATTAACTTGATTTCTAATAATTCTTATAGGGAAATCAAGTTTCGTTTGGCCCTTATTCGCGTAGCTCTTGATTTTTCAAGAACGAATTAACAGCGCTAGCCGCGGGATTGCTGCATGTGTGTGTGTCTATATATATATATATATATATATATACATATATATATATATATATATATATATATATATATATATATATATATATATATATATATATATATATATATATATATATATATATATATATATATATAATTCCCAAAAATTCGCCGTATATTTTCAAATGTATAGTAAAAATCATAAGAAAAGAGATCGATTATTCATGCTTAAAAATGTTGACTTACCTCAAATGTTCCGTTATCACTGTATAGAAAAGAACAGATTGGGAGTAATATGTACACTGAACATTTTTCACGCCACTCCAAGCAGCAATTCAAGATCTATTTATAATGATGAACGGTGTTATCTTAATCACTTCGTCCCGTGGAGTTCTTACTTCGGCGTCCATCTACCACCGGCGGTATTTCATTATTGTTTACCCGATGCAGACCTGAATACAAGAACTGCAAACACTTCGCTAGTAGGGGAAGAGTGATTTATCATACTGTAAATATTATTTGTCCAAATTAAGGAAATTTGGAGGCGTGAGAGCTGAGATTAACAGGTGTTTTCCCGTCCATCTGCATATTGATATATCGGAAAAGGAATATAGGTAGCCTATAAAGCTTCAACCAAATTTATCACATGCATAGTAAATCTATTAACCTTTTTAAACACATGACATCACTGGCTGCAAAGTGGATATACAGCGAATATGATAGCAGAGCTGTTACGAAAACACCTTCTATGACAAGAAAGTTTTCAGCATTTTTTTTTTTAACTTAATGAAGAAAAATAACCCGTTCAACCTTTGATGGGTTATAATTAGGATATATTATTTTCAATTCCAAATAATATGAACAACTGCCGATATGAGAAAGTGGCATCACATTTGTCAAATCATTGTAAATAGGGACAATCACAATTGTGCTTATACGTTAAATATACGTATTAGTTTTTTGAATTTTTTTAACAATAAATTATTTCATTTTAATTCTTTTTTGTTCCAGTCCGTCCCCTCTGAATGAAGATGGAAACATTGCACAAAAGGTCAACTGCATTCTCTGTAGCTGAACTCAAGTCCACAACAGCAGTGAGAAGAAAATTTGCTTCCCATTATACGAAGGGGGCCTCCCACAGAAATGTAATTAACAACTGGATTAAAAAATGCAAGGAAACTGACTCAATTAATTATGTGTGTGTGTGTGTGTGTGTGTGTGTGCGTGCGTGCGTGCGTACGTGCGTGCGTGCGTGTGTGTGAGAGAGAGAGATGAGTGGAGAGGAAGAGAGAGAAGAATGAATGCGTGAGAAGCGTTTGAGAAAGAGAGAGAGACAGAAACCTTTGATCGAGATGGGATTGAGTTTTGCAACAAGAAGCGGGTAGGGGAATGTTGAATCTTACAAACAAAACATCGCGTTCCTACCTCATGCAGTTCATAAACATAGTTTAGTAGCCAACTTTAGAGTTTTCTTTGAGAATGAAGAAAAAGTACCTTTGACCCCGGGACACGGTGATTATGAATGCCGTCGGAAGAAGTCTGTTCCGAAATTTTCCTAGTTAAACAAATCTTTCTTTTTTTCCCTCCAAAGTTGCCTAAAGATCTACCAACTCATCCACTGCGAGCTACCAGGATATCCGGATCGACTAGTTGCTATAGAGTTATCATTATCATTTTTGGTTTTACTCCGTGTGGATGTAGTTTTTTTGAATTTTGGTGTGTTATCACCATAATGTGATTGAGGTCATTGAAATCCTGAGATATATTGTAGTTGAATATACGAGAATGGTGAAGGCCCTTTCGTGCTACCACTTTATGACCTCACACATATCTTTTTTTACTAATGAATGTGGCTACGTTAAAATCTAGGGTACTGAATGCAATGTGTTGTATGGACATATACAAACACACACAGATATTAATTAAGTCTAATACTATCAATAAAATTTATAACACAATGAACTAAATTCAGCTGGTTAAATTTAGAATAGAAAATCTTTTTTTAAATTTATTTGTTCTGAACCAAGGTTTTATTTTGGCCAGAACTTATGCAAAGATTTTGAAATTTATGAATGAATGGCATGAATAAATGGCATGTTAAATGAAAGATGTTTACATATGCAATCTTCAAGATTAATTATAGTATTACTGTTCGTAATTTTAATTTTCTGGGAAAACTATGAATGGATGTGCTGTTGGGGTGGCTTCATCCCTCCCTGTTTATGCCTACACAGCATTGTCCATTAATGATGGGAAGGAAAATGGGACTGCTTCAGTCCAAAGTAAATTCTCTTGGGTGCTAGTTTTATGAAGTTGGTGTAAGTTCAGCAGGCCAGCTAGCCTACTTAAACTTTGCCAGATTTGTTCTGGTGCTGGAATATGTGTGTAGGATAGCCCCACCTCTCCGTGCTTGAGCAATACACAGAGATGTTCTGTCGAAATGTACCCTGCAACGGGTCCTCACTTCAATTATTAAATCAGCATTTGACACCACCTTAGTGTCAAGATCGAACTCACAGCTCTGAAATAAAGTATTGGTTTTTGCTCAGAACCTTACCTAATAAGCCACTTCTACACATAAAACACATTACAATAACACCACATAAACAGGGTCAGTTTCTCTCTGACCAGACAGCACATCTTACCTAGTTGGTTTCGCATAGGGTAAGTTTCCCCAGTCTACAGATTCTGAAATAGGTGCATTATCTCACTGCCATAGAATAGGATAGGTGATATGATTCACTGTTCTCAACCCTTGATCACCCCTTCCTAAACCTTGCTGTAGTTTTATATATGTTTGTCCCTAGACCCTGAACTAGGGCGGGGGGTCCAGAGCGAATCCTTACTTGTTTGTAAGGCTAGATTTCGATATGGCAGTATCAAATCACTCGGACATTAAACAATATTCAAAATATACAAAGAAATAATTTCAATCTTACCAGATTATGAATAAAGAACACAGAAATGCTAGCAAAACTCAGCTGAGCTGCTGGCTATAGTATGGCGTCCCTGAACTTATTTCAATTTATTTCATTTGGAAATCACCACACTTGAAATTTACTGTGTCTATCACTGGACAACTATTGAGGAATGGCAAAAAAGCTCGTCTGAGCGCGGATAATATGATTGTCTGTGGCCAATCAATGCCTTGGTTTTTTTAAATTCAAATTTCCTACACTAAAGTCATTTCAGTCATGCTTCAGTCAAGTATGGATTTTTATCTGTTAGTCTGTCCGTCTCTACTTGCGTTTTCACAAAAACGTACTTGATTTTTGAACCAACCTTTCTCTCCCCTCCAAAATTTTGTCGATAAAAGTTATTTTTAGACACAGCTTCCACCAATATCCCTTCTCTTCCATGCTAAGTAGATCTGAACACCTGCGTCTCAAGGTCGCGATTTTTGTGCAAATAGCGACACTTTTGATTCAATGCAGTTTTCGCTGTTGTGAACAACACTGTCTTTTGTCATTATCTTCAATATTATCTATCCGTCTGTAAAATTAAGAACATATTAGTTCACTGCTCAGAATGGGCCATCCGGCCAGCTAATTTTTATATTCCTAACATTAATATTACGAAAAAGTTACTTTTTAATTTTTGTAATATTCCAAACATCTGCGTTCTGCCGCTAAATTCAAATCAAAGGCTTGGTATCGCAAAAGCGTCCAATATGTTCCGTACAAATGTGCGTTTCATATTCCAGGGTCCCTTTGTCGCGTTCCTTACTTTATGTCAACTTGGGGAACGTGACTTTTTTCCTCCCCCCCCCCCCCCCCCCCCCCCCAATTGCGTCTCCTTAGCCTTGCTAGTCTCACGCAATTTTTTTCCAGTCATATTTTTTTTTTTTCCTTTTGATCCGCCGTTCTCATCCCTCCAAATGGTAACCGTTTTGATTTCCCGTCTAACAAGTCAATTTTTATGGAGGGTGATGACCCGCGGTCAGGGCGATCATGTACTATCAGCAGCTTACGCGTTATGTTTTTATCCCTACATTTTATCCTTTGGAGATATTTTTACGTTGTATCACTTGTTAATTTTATGACAGTGGAGTAACTTATGTTACATTTCTATTGTCTAGTGTACACCTCTCTAATCTCTCTAAATATTTAGGCTACACATTGACATCAGATGACAGATGTGACACAGAGATATAGAAAATGAGCGCCATGTCCAAAGAAGCCTTTACTAGGATGAGCAACGTAATGAAAAACAGAAACATCACCATAAGCACAACAATTCGCTTACTAAGGGGCTACGTGTGGTCCGTTCTTTTATATGGATGCGAATGTTGGACAATTTGGTTTTTTTAGAAGGATACTGAGAATATCGTGGACAGAGAAGGAAACAAATGCCGAGGTATTGACAGCTGCGGGTGTTAATAGATCACTCATCAAAACCATCAGGAAAAGACAAATGAAATTTGTGGGACATATTAACAAAAGAGGAGGAGTGGAAGAATTAGTCTTATGTGGGAAAATACAAGGTAGGAGAGGAAGAGGAAAGCAGAGAAAGATATATGTGGAAAGTTTAAACAACTGGGCAACAAACAACAGCATGGGCAACAACAACCTCATTAGACTATCAAAAGACAGAGAAGAGTGGAGGGTCATGATCGCCAATGTCTGTTCCAGACCAGGCACCTGAAGAAGATGAAGTGTACTCCACCTGTCTGTCTTACTGTGTTTGCAATTTTCTAACATTTGTTTATTTAGTAGTAGTAGTAGTAGTAGTAGTAGTAGTAGTAGTAGTAGTAGTAGTAGTAGTAGTAGTAGTAGTAGTAGTAGTAGTAGTAGTCGTAGTAGTAGTAGTAGTAGTAGTAGTAGTAGTAGTAGTAGTAGTAGCAGAAGTAGTAGTAGTAGTTTTAGTTGCAGTAGTAGCAGTAGTAGTAGTAGTAGCAGTAATAGTAGTAGAAGTAGTAGTAGTAGCTGTAGTAGCAGCAGTAGTAGTAGTAGTAGTAGTAGTAGTAGTAGTAGTAGTAGTAGTAGTAGTAGTAGTAGTAGTAGTAGTAGTAGTAGTAGTAGTAGTAGTAGTAGTAGTAATAGTAGTAGTAGTAGTAGTAGCAGACGTAGTAGTAGTAGTACAGTAGTAGTATTAGTAGTAGCAGCTCTAACTAACTATGGGAATGCGCCCCTGATGTGATAGCCCTCAGTTGTTTTTACATGGTTTTCCTTTCGGCGTGTTCTTTTCTCTTCTGCTTGCCGTGAGAGCTTCTTTTCGCCCAATCTGCGGTGGTGCCGTAGGGAGCATCGCAACTAGGTGAGATCAGCAGCTTCATCCTCCCAGGTTGCTGGATTTATGTCCAGTGCCCTCATGTCTCTCTTGCACACATCTTTGAACCTTAGCTGCGGTCGCCCAAAGGTTCTTTTTCCAATTGTCCGTAGAATATATCTTAAGGGATGTAACATTTGTCACTTTATCCTTCCACGAAATACTAAGGATGTGGCGTAGACGCCGTAGATGGAAGACATTGAGCCTTCTTTCTTGCTTAGCATAGGTTGTCCATGTCTGATTGCCATACAGAAGGATGCTGGTGACACAGACATCACATACCGCAGGTTCGGTTTTCATTGTGAGTTTGGAGTTTCCCCAAACATGCGTTGTGAGGCGGACAAAGATGGCTGCAGCTTTGCCAGTGCGGTTGTCAATTTCTGGTTTACTTATTTACCATTCACTCACTTTTTTTCCATCATTATTTGATTTTGTTGAAGCAAAAACATCAGGAGCAGGTAGTCAATCAAAAATAGATTCAATGCCACGTTGAAATTGTATTGTCATGACAATGAAAAAAATTATTTTGATGTACAGTGCGTTCCCAGTGTCATTTTTGTCTTCAATTAGGACTTATTTTTATAAGCCGTGATTTTTTGTGTGCGGGTGAAAGTTTACGGAGACACCAGTAGTCATATTTTTTTTTCTTAACCAGCGACACTTGGGCTTTCAGCCCTTCGGCCCAGTGACATGTCATTGCGAGGCTGGGGAGCCTGTGGACTTTCCTTCCAACCCGGTAAGGAGCTTCGCTCCTTCCCATCCACAGATGGTTTATCTCAGGAGCCGTTCAAGTTATTCAGCCAAAATCCCGGTCGATAATACTTCTTCAAATGCTCACGCCCGGGCTTGAACCGTGAACACCTGATCGCCAGCGCAATGTCGTAACCATTACACCAGCGCGGCTCCCGTAGTCATTGTTAAAGAAGCGGCACTTACCGCACCGTTGTCTATATTTTGTGTTGTAATTTTATATCTTTCGCTTGGGTCCATCTCTGATTTCATGTCCGAAATCTGACATCTGATAACCTTGTCACGTTCGTTTTAGAATATGCCACTTTTTTCTTCTCTACGATTTTGACGGATATCATATATAACTTCTCTATGTCTCTGTGCTCGGAATATTCTTTGACCTTCAGTAACTCTTGAATGGCACCTACAACAGTTAATTCATAACTGACGGTCTATTGAGATCCACATTCATAACTTTGCCAAGGACCTGTGGAATAATCCATTGTGAAGACATCAGCACAGTTAGTCTTATGAATCTTGCGTTCAAAACATTATTAAAAATTATCATAATAAGAATGACGAGACAGAATACAAGACATTGTCGAAAGAAAGTGCACATTTCTAGAAGGTATAGCCACAATCAACGCCATATATATTATAAGAACATAAGTAGATAGCGCTATATAAGTAAAAAAACAGATCTATATTATGCTGTAGACTATACTGCGGTAGGTACCGGGTTCAATTCCCAGTAGAGGAAATATAATTTACGGAAACTTTTTTTTTTCAAAACAGTGGTCCTTTTGATGTCATACTCCCCCTAGTCTCCTGGGTAGTGACATCGGGTGCCTAGCCTTCTCGGATAGGGGCAAAAAAATAGGACGTCCCCTATGCAAGTTGCGCAGGTTATAGATCCCACGGCAATTGGAAATCATAAAGAGCAGGCTATAAGGCCGCTGCCCTGGCAATTTTTAAAATTCGAAATATACCCACCACAAAAATATTTATGGAATGTGTGATTCCTATATACACATATTGGGATTCTCGCCGGTGCTACAGAGTTCGTGCATTGTGCTGAGATCCTCCTTGTGTGATCTAAAGGATGAGACCGGAGCACTTATGGAGTTGTCCGTGTGCAAAGAAGATAGTTTTTAAAACCAAACCAAACAAATATATATATTTGTTAGCTGTATTTTTACCCATAAAACATGGAACAAATCCAGGCTTATAAAAACATATTTTTGCTGTCTATTACGCAAATTTTTTCAAAATGTTGTCGAAGCTATGTTCCTTTGCTTCTTCAAATTCTGCGGATAATATTGGTAAGGCCAGTGAGTCTGACTCGCAGCAAATTTGACCAAGAATAATGTTTTATCAATTGTAATTTGGAAATGCATCTTTACCCTGACACAGTGACTGGACTTGTCATAAAATACGTAAGGGAAAAAAAATGAAAGTACAGTAGCTATCTCATTCAAAGAACGGAATTTCAGGATGATTTTCAAAGACTTTTCAAGGTATGACAAAGGAAGAATTGGCTTCAGTGCTTCCATTTCCTCAACCAGCATATGATTACCCCACAGTAAACTAAACCTAAAGGTATTTTATATTTCGACATGCGCCCTTGTTTCTAGGTTGAACAGTGCGCTCCTCGCTAAAACGAAATAAAATGACCATCCAAATCTGCTAACTTTGCAGACTTGGCAAGCGCGCTTTCCTCAATGTGGTTGACGATTGTTATCGCCTCTTATAAGTTGGGACTGAACCAGTTTGCAACGAGATGATGTCTATAAATTACACATGAATTCAAAACACTTCTGAAACTTTCTTTCTCAGAAATGACATAAATCCTCGATAATGTCCAATCGAAGCTGGAGCTACATTAGATGCACAAGCAATAATACTGATCAATTGAACAATCGTCTCTTTAAAATGTCACGGGTTGTCTACCCTGCTCTGCGGTAGTGGTACAAAAACGGCCAAACTTTGAGTGAAAGGATGATACCTTTTTCAGCTTTCGCTCAAGGAAAAAAATCTTGGCAAAGATGTAAAAAGAAAAATAATGCTTCTGTTTCACGGAGACTCGCTGGAATTTTGTAGAATGGCATGTATAACAACTGAGATCATCCAAGCAGTTATAAACTTATTATTCTCCACCCCTTCTCTGAGAAAAAGAAAATGTTTTCAATCGTATTTTAGGAGCCCCATGGCTTTCCGTAAGGTTCTGTTTTGGAGAGGAACCAATCAAAGGTAAGTTTTGTTCGACATTCTAATATCGAACCAACCACATGTACAGTGTCTTCTTCTTCTTCTTCTGCGTTCAGTTTGTAGTCATGCTAAATCTGCAGGCCTGTCGCCAGAACGAAGTCCACAGTCTTTACCAGGTCGGCGCGGTAGCCCCATAGCTTCTGCTGGAGCTCAGCACCCCTTGGCCAGGTCGCACGTCGCGGTTCATCATGGGTTGGACAGGTCTGGAGAATGTGTTCACGGGTCTGGATTCCTGTTCCGCATGGGCATTCATTTGTGTGGGATATCTTGAGGCGATAGAGATGTCCTAGTAATCTGCAGTGGCCGGTTCTCAGGCGGAACATTGTGGTCTGTTGGTATCTGTTTAGATGGTGTATTGGGTCATCTCTGCTGAATGTATCCCCTTCCTCCTTCCACTGGTTTTTGTACTTGTTGTGGATGATGGTTTTTGCTTCCCGATACGGCAATGGATGGCTGTATTGTTCCATTTTACTGCCACTTCTTGATAGAGCATCTGCTTTCTCATTACCAGCAATTCCACAATGGGAGGATAATCACTGAAGGGCAATGGTTGATGACCATTAACCCTACTACATGACAATATGAGTTATTGCCCCTTACATGTTATTTTCAAAATCTGTATATCACCAGACGTGTTATATCATTCATCATGCTCCAGTACACAAAACTGTTATCCTCCGACCGACATTGCTGTTAACCAAAACCCACCTGGCCCAGAAATCTGTCCAGACGTGACAAAAGTCATGCTGGCAAAATTAACACATTATCTTAAAATGCCATCTGTTGTCCAGATTAAATAACCGAGACAGCATTGTTTTGTTGCAACTTTCTGCAAGTCATGTTCACGAATCAAGCATTTATGTTCGTCCTCCGACATAAATTTTGACTTGTCGCCATTTTCCGGCCGGTGCAACACTAGTCCGTCTGGCTTAAACAATACAGATGTCGCTAAACGTAGACTTAATACCTCTAGTGCTGGCGATTACCCAAACAAGTCAGCGTGGCTAAAAAAACAAAGGTCAAACGGTCAGGTCCGCCGATGGGTGACGAGGTCAAGATAATATCGCTAGACAAAGCGAAAAGAGAACGATAACAACAACAACAACAAAAAGAGAAAGATAAGGGGCAGGTGGGAAGGAAGAGAAAGAAAGCACGAGAGGGGGTAAAAGGATATCACAGGAAAATGTAACGACTGAATATACGACTCGTCACATAAAATAAGCCTTTAATGTAGCAAACATTGAAGCCCCTTATGTATCAGCTGTGAGATATTTTGTAAATAACTAATTTCGTTGCAGTAAGAGGTCGTCATCAAAATATCGCACGTAGGCTGTAATAACGGTTTGCTGCCCATAACTTTATTTCTGTCCAAAGAATAAGAGGATTATATATTTCTTAGTAGTGTTGTTTTTTTTTTTAATGTAAAACTTTTGCCTCGTTTTGGCGAGGCGCTCCCGTTCAACCTAGTTGGTTATATTAGGGCGCATGTCCAAATATAAAAGACACTTAGGTCTGGGTTATATGTTGTATTCTGTTTCTTAACATCACTTTTCATGTCACCAGTGCAGTTTGTGTAGATGTAACACTAATGGGGTTCGAAGTGGCTAAGTGGTATGGCGCTCACCTCTATTTCTAAATGTGCCAGGATCGGTTCCCAGTTCAGGGAATATATCTGATGGAATTTTTTTTCAGAACCAGTTGGTCCCAATGATGTCATACGCCCTCTGATCTCCTGGGTAGTGAGATCGGATGCCTGACCTTCTCGGATAAGGGCGAAAAATAGGAGGTCTAGTGTGCAAGTTGCACACGTTAAAAATCCCTCGACAGTTGGAAATTGTAAAGAGTAGGCCATATGGGCGATGCCCTGGCAAAATTTATAAAATTAAGAAAACCTGTCTACCGCAAAAATATTTACAGAATGTGTGATTCCAGCATACAGCTCGTGCAGTGTGCTGAGATCATCCTTTTGTGATATAAGGGAAGAGATTGGAGCACTGATGAAGTTGTCCGTGAACAATGAAGATGATCCTTAAAACCAAACTAACACTAATGGACAGGTGTTTCAAAATCCCAAACGTGGGTTTTATTGCATTCTGTGAAAATAACTTCCCGCTAAGCAGACTTGAACAAAGTTTACCCGACGTTATGTGATGTACCACACTTAGGAATTATCTCTGGAATACCATCTTTTGCCTTTTAAGAATATTATTTAAATTTCGGGGACGAGAGTTTCTTAAATTTGTCATTGAAGATTTGTTAAATACATCAAGCCTTTAGGCTTATTCTGTTTGTCAGGGTGTTTCGAGGGTTTCATTGTCTATTTTGAAACTGATTCCCAGAGCAAACACGTAACGGAAACATATTTTAGGCTGGGTACTAAATCATTCGTTATAGCAAGTATTTCCTTTTTAACGCAGGCATAGTTTCAATACCAGGAACTGGGGCCATACAACTACATTTAAAAACAAACAAAAAAAACTGCAGAGTTCTTCTTGAAGGACAGCTTACAGAACCATTTGGGATAAGAACAGGAATGCGACAGGAATGCCTCTTGCCTCCATTTCTTTTCTCATTAGCAATAGACTGGGTTATGAGAACATCAGCAACACACAACAGAAATGGAATTCAGTGGACTCTGACTAAGCAGTTGGATGATCTGGATTTTGCTGATGACTTGGCTCTTCTGTCCCATAACCGTAATCAGATGCAGGACAAATTGAAAACACTCGATGAGAGGTCACAGCAATTGGGTCTGAAAATACACAGGGAAAAGACAAAGATAATAAGAATAAATGCAGGTAATGAAAACAGGGTTGAACTTGAAGAAGCACCAATACAAGATGTAGAATCGTACACATATCTTGGCAGCAATATAGACAAAGTTGGAGGGACAGACAGTGATATCAAAATAAGAATACAAAAAGCAAGAGGAGCTTTCATTGCACTGAGAAACATGGAGATCAAGAGAAATCGGATCCAATACGAAAATAAGAATCTTCAACTCAAATGTGAAGTCGGTCCTATTGTATGGCTCTGAGACATGGAGAACAACAAAGACAACTACCAAAAAGCTACAGACTTTCATAAATGGGTGCTTGCGTAGAATAGAGGGATTAAAATGGTATGACAAGGTTACCAACGTCGAACTGATGACAAGAACTAGACAAGTGCCAGTGGAACAAGAGATGAGAAGAAGACGATGGGGATTTTGAAGGACACACACTGAGGAAACATGTTGATAGCATTACAAGGCAGTCCTTGTTCTGGAACCCCCAGGGCAAGAGAGGCAGAGGTAGGCCAAGAAGCACATGGAGAAGAGAGCTGGAAACAGAGGTGAAAATGATGAGGAGAACGTGGAAAGAACTTGAGATGATGGCACGTGACAGGAGGACTTGGCATGTGTTTGTTGAAGGCCTATGCTCCTTTGGGAGTGGAGGGTTATGAATGAAATAGTTTCAATACCAGAAACTGGGGCCATACAACTACATTTAAAAACAAAAAAAACTGCTGTTTCATTTTAAAACACAAAGTTAATAAACGCATGTTGTACAGTTATGTTAATTAATTCCGAATGTGTAATAACTGCAAAGAGCATGCATTTGACGACACCAGCTAGATCGCCGCTAGACTAGATTCTTTAACTGAAGTCTTGAACTCACCTCAAAGAGTGCTTCGTACACAACAACTGTGTAATGTTGCGCGGCTTAATAATAAGGCAGGCAGTGTTTATTCTGGCAGATTCTTGGTGTTGCGTAATTTCCAGATTGAAGGGACTATTCTTAGTTAACATTAAAAATATATTTAATAGAGCTTTTCTGTACTTGGGCTCTTTTTGTGCTTTATCCCTAATGCTATACCCCTACAATATTACGTATCATGTTACAGTCAGTATGGCTCATAATTGAATCGGGTGGACAGTTCAGGTGATAGGTTGTTCGTCTGTGGAATATGTGATTACCGGTCTGATCCTTGTGACGTCAAATGGTTTTTTCTTTCCTTTGTGTACTTTTAAAACCTGTTTCAATGTTATCTGATCAAATGCAATTTAAACCTTTTCTCTCAAATTACCACTACTTATTTTATTTTTCTAGCGTCCACCGAAAATCATAACATGTCCAGTAATGGGGGAAATATCGACAAAGTTGAAGACCACTGCACTAGACTTAATGGAGAGTAATCTGATGAAAATTAGATGTGGTTAGAAACGCGCACACAAACACACAACAAACAGACCTTAGAAGAAAATGGTTCAAATAATGGCAGTGGAAGTGTGTCACAGAATTGCCTCCCCTGCTTTGCAGTAGTGGTCCAACAGTATCCAAAACTCAAGAGTATCTAATATTGGCTTCCAAGGTATCTACCTGCTCACAAGATTACTCTTGGCAGAGATGTAGATAGAAGATTAATGACATTTCTACCTTAAGGGACTATTCACAAGATATTCCCAGAAGTCAAGAACAAAAGCTGCTTAGGGCTGAGCAATGTGTTAACTTATTATCTGCTCCGTTGTCTTTTGTGAAGGGTTTAAGCAATGGTTTAGAACGTTCAAGCCCCCAGCTGGTATAATCCAACGAAATCCATCTTATAAGATATAGCTCTGTTTAATGTAAATATATGTCCTAGTATTTATTTATATATTAAATTTTCTGGCTCATACGTTTGCTTTCATTCATATAACTGAATCAACTATTATTGTTTAGTTTTAAAACAACAGGTAACAAATTTAATAGTGAAATAGTCTTTAACAGGTTAAAATAAATATGGAAAGATTAGTGGAATTTTGATAGTTATGAAGTTCTCGTCATTGAGACGTAGGTGGAAATTTAACGTTTTACTTAAAGTTTAACTGAAATGTCCTTTTTGCTGGTGCCTTTTAGTTAGCACTTTACTTGAATTAGTGATTCCTGCAGCTGTGGTTCATCAATTCTGTGATGACGAAAGCCTTCTTCACACTCTCTTCCATTGTAGGCGGTTATGCTTTTCTCTCACACTAGTGGCGTTAGTACCACAAATCGTCTGATGGCTTGTAACCACGAACTTTAGACAAATAAAAGAAACAAATGCCTGCTGAATACATTTGTTCGCCGCAAACTAACAGGCCCATTGTCATGCGCTCCACTGTCGTACAGATAGGTTTTGAGTTATTTTTGTCCCGTCTGAGTAGAGTGGATGGTGATAGATACGTGAGAAAAGGTGTGAGAAATCTGCTTGTCGTACAAGCCCTAGTGCAGAATTTTACACGGTTGGGATTCCCTCAACAAGTTTTGACGGATGACAGATCCCAGTTCCGTAGCCTGTTAATGGAGGAGATCTTTAAGATCTCGAGGGACCAGCATATCTACATCAGCCCCTATCATCCGGCCGGAAGTGGGTGAGTAGACCGTGTCAACGGAAGCCTCACCATGATGTTACGTAAGCTGGGAAGGAAAAACCTGAAGATTGGGACCTTTTCCTTCCTGCAGCCTTATTCGCCTACAGGGAAGTCCCCCAGGCCTCTACAGGGCTACTGCCAGCTACACCTTTATTCGGCAAACCTATTAAGGGCCCGCTTGAAGCCTTACTATGGTCACGGACAGACCAGATGGCTGATGAGACAGTCGTCTCAGCATTCAAGTATTTATCTGAGTTAAAGGAGCGGTTACAACTAAAGCGCGCACGCATGAAGCACGCTAAAAGATACAACAAAGCAGCAAAAGAGAGAGAATTGCCACCAGGAGAGGAAGCTTTATTGTTACTTCCTACAGAAAACAACAAACTACGCATCGGATGGCAAGGGCCGTTTACCGTTCTTAAAAAGATCTCGGGAACGAACTACAAGATCTTTATAAAAGGTAAGGAAAAAGTCTACCACATAAATCTGTTAAAGAAATATTTGGAAAGACTGGTGCCTTCCCCCGAACATCTCTTGGCGGTCGCTATAGCAACCGAAGATGAGGAAGATGACGATAGTTGCAGGGAATACCCACTACAACAAACAGAATCATTCAAAGATGTTAAATTCGGCGACACCCTCTCAGAAGCACAACAGACAGAACCTAAGGCGTTACTGAAACAGTATTCAGCGGTCTTAACGGACATACCTGGTGTCACGAAATGGATTTAAGTCTAGAGTTATGCCTGAGTGTAAGACACGACCCTTATATGAGAAAAGACTTAGATGATAGATTTTGAAGTTAAATGACATTGAATGAGGTAAGGTGAGCCTATTGGCTCGAGGGTGAGAACCTAGATCGACTCTTCCTCGCCACTAGTGACTTCAGGAATTGCTATAAACTCACCCCCCTCTGACTACCTTTAACAACTAAAGGAGATACGGTTAAAATAATGACCACAGACACCACTGTACAGACAACATTTAAGTACGGTATAGTAAAGAAGCTGATCCAGTGAACATTTGTAAGTTTATTATACAAATCAACATAATTTCATAACACCGTAAAAAAAAACAATATCGTGCAAGGTTTGCACAGACCTGGAAAGCAAAAGAATCAATTAAATTTAAGGAGCCGCGCTAGCGTAGTGGTTAGAACACCGCTCTGGCGACCGGGTGATACAGGATCAAACCCGGGCGACGGCATTTGAGGATTTTTCGTCGACCGGGATTTGGACTGGATTAACTCGAGACCTGGCGAGGACATTTGAAGGAGTGTCGTCGACCAGGGACTGGAGGCTCCTGAGCCGACCCAGCTGCAATGGGTACCTCCGAAATCGGCGAGTATTTGCCTGAATGGCGAGGGACACCTGTCTCTGTACAAGAAATAAAGGGATACTCACGTAAAATCAATGTCAGGTTAGACATAAAATAATAACCTGAGATTTCGCCTTGAGTATTAGCGGGCGAACGCAAAAAAAAAATAAATTAAATTTATAGACACAAAAAACAACCACATTTTATCTTCTTCATTCACCCTGCTGGGGACAAAATTAGAAGGATTAATGATTTTAAATACAGTCTAATTGGTGGGGCGTCAGCTGTAGCCACCACTCTCTATTACACTACTATTTCTACTGTCACTGTTTTGCTGACACTGCCTAAAGACTGACTACGGAGCTTCCCAGCTCTGTTGGCGAGATACACTCGTAAATCACACTCTGGACTGCTACACTAGTAGACTAATAGTAATTTATCATAAATCAAAGAGGTGTGTTATTCTACAGATCTACTTTTAATCTAAGGCTCAGAGGCTATCCTCTAAGGATAATATGAGACTCTTCTAGTCCCCGATATATTCTCTCTCTCTCTCTCTCTCTCTCTCTCTACTTCTCCTGCCTTGCTTCTCTCGTGTGTTTTCAGAAACCGGGAATGTTCACCCTTTCTCCTGGTTCTGACTCCTGCACTGATGACTTCTTAAAATACTGACTAGGTACTTGACGTTGAGGCTTTACTTTTGGCGAAACTGACTTTCACCTGCCCGGTTACCCCTCATTGGGTTTCATAACCCTCCACTCCCAAAGGAGCATAGGCCTTCAACAAACACATGCCAAGCCCTCCTGTCACGTGCCATCATCTCAAGTTCTTTCTACGTTCTCCTCATCATTTTCACCTCTGTTTCCAGCTCTCTTCTCCATGTGCTTCTTGGTCTACCTCTGCCTCTCTTGCCCTGGGGGTTCCAGAACAAGGACTGCCTTGTAATGCTATCAACAGGTTTCCTCAGTGTGTGTCCTATCCATCTCCATCGTCTTCGTCTCATTTCTTGTTCCACTGGCACTTGTCTAGCTCTTGTCATCAGTTCTACGTTGGTAACCTTGTCATACCATTTTAATCCCTCTATTCTACGCAAGCACCCATTTATGAAAGTCTGTAGCTTTTTGGTAGTTGTCTTTGTTGTTCTCCATGTCTCAGAGTCATTGGGTTTGGGCCGTCGGTATTATTATGACCGACTTTTAAACGACACACTAGGCCACGTGCCTTTGGTTCGGTGTGTGGATATGAGCTTAGAGCTCAGGATTATTAAGAAAATCCGTTCACTGAAGACTGCTTCGCTGCCAGCGACCTGCTCTTTCTTACTCCCTCCCTCACTCCCTCTCTCTCTCTCTCTCTCTCTCTCTCGCTGTGGCCAATGTACTCGGAGCCGATACCCACCGCAGTACCAATCCTCTTACGCCTCTGGCGTTTCCTCGACTCTTCTCTCCTGAGAAGAGTGACTGCCTTTGCCAGCTGTCAGGAACAAAAAAATTAATGACACCCCGAGCTGCGGGCCGTGACCACTTGCTGTGGACAAAAAGAAATACCACTACGTACAACTTCAAATACTCTCATTTCTAACACAAAACATGTAACCACCCAAAACAAAGACTGCTCCACTCTAACCCCTATTCACTATACACAACGATACATAAATATTTACTAACCCCGGGTCAATCTACCCACCACTTCAACGCTGTCTGTCTAGGAAAAATCCAGACTCGCTGACCTAAATATTTTGTTATGCACGTCTTGCCACAGATATCAAAACATTTCAACTTTTAGGACAACCTCCCGTACTAGGCCTACTTTAACTCTGCAAGCGGTCTCAAGACCGTTCAATCTATTACCCAATGTAAACTTGGAAAGAAGAACTTCCGTCTCATAAAGATTAATTACATCCCGCTAGGTAATATAATTCACTTATAAATAAATATATATATATATATATATATATATATATATATATATATATATATATATATATATATATATATATATATATATATATATATATATATATATATATATATATATATATATATATATATATATATATATATATATATATATATATATATATATATATATATATATATATATATATACTACATCCTCTAGGACTAATTAAATCCCATTTCAGACAAATTAAAAACTACTCTCACTCCCCTTCTCATCCCACTACCTTACCAAATTAGCACACCTACCTAATTCCCAATTCAATAAAATGCACAACACTTAAATACACACCTATGATTTAAAATTACACCAATACACTTATATATATCAAGTCATCATAAAATCCCCTCTCCATAATATTTAATTACACAACCAATTAAAGGCACAATAAAATACCTTACGTACCACCAAGCGTATTTTCACTGCAATTATTATAGATCAACAGATAAGGAAATATTCAATTACCGCCTCTCTCCCTTCAACTACCGTCCGAATTAATCCTCAATTTATAACAGTAACCACGTGATTAAAATTACAACAATCCGCTCCCGTATATATTCTGTAATTTATCATAAATCAAAGAGGTGTGTTATTCTACAGATGTACTTTTAAATATTACCGAGCACACACTTACTATCTCACTCTCTTAAATCACTCCTAGATACTGCTATTTATCATAGACAGAATTCTAGGCACCTCTTACATTAAATACTTCCTGGAAGACTGTAATTGATCGCACTTCAAGTTACGTTAGCTTTAAATTAACTCCCCCAAAAGAAAACTATACTTGATTGGGCTAAGACTCTATTAGAGAAACCAGCTTTAAGTACCACGCTAGTTTAAATTATAGACAAACCAGTTACCGCGATTCTTCCGCTGAAGCAGACGATAATGCTTCGATGCACGGCCGGAAATTTCTGCAGACAAAGAGGCCGCTAATGAATCTGCGCGAGTATATATATCATTAAAACCCCACGCTGACCTACGCCCTACGTCATTGTTTAGCATCCCACTATAACCAATGGAATCGCTACAAAATTTAACAACGGTGACCTCCGCCAATTAAATTTGTAAGCAACTAGTGAGTCATATATGACCCAGCCCGCGCATCCCTATTACGTCAAAATTAAATCATGTTATACCGCCCGCGTGTCCAAAATTAACTTAAATTCGCTCTAATGTAGGTTCGACGTATCTGAGTAGTGTTTCATCCCCCCACCCTTCCACCGTTTCCACGGGTGGGGCTTTATCACGTCATCAACTATACCCTTCCTAAATAATCACGCGCTCAACTGCTTAATACACAAAATGACAGCGATATTTTAACAAAGACAATGGGACTATGAGATCGCGATTAATCTAGGGAAAGGAAGACTGGTGGCATTCAGTACTAACATACAGTAATCCCTATAGAAAAAAACCCGCAATTACTTTACCTACAGAACAAGACTAAACACTAATAATTACAGGGAGAAAAAGAATATACTCCAATATTTACTAGAGAGAAGAAGAAATGGGCAAACTCATATAGTTACCAAGAGACGAAGACTGGTGCAATTCCTATAGTTAAAAAGAGAAGACGAAATGGGGCCTGTTGAAAACTAAGTCACTGTAACTCCTCACATTTGGTCGTACACATCTCGTGGAATTTGATTTGAAGCTGACAAACGAGACACCTGTAAGAACCAGAGTTTATCCGATCCCGTATGCAAAAGCAGACATTTTACGTGGAGAAATAGACCAATTGCTACAAGCTGGGATATCGGGTTTTGTAGAATTTCGATTTTTTATTGGAGAGTGTTTTGGGGTACAGTTTCTCTTGGGTTTTGGTGGGAAAATGATCTGGTAGACTGTTCTATATTATTTTTGCGAGAAGGCTCATCTGTAGGTTTGCGTTTTGAGCCTGGAAGCTCGGCGAGCGCGCGTCTGCATAATGCTCGGACTTACTCAAGATGTCTTCCAGCTTTACAGCTTACTTTTCAGCAAGAAATCTACGGGTTTAGTTTGACAAAGTGCTTTTGATCTGTTCGGTTAGAATAAGCTCTTCTAACACTTCAAAAGTGCAAGGAAGTTCTGAAAGCTCAAAACACTTAGTCAAATATCCCTTCAGACGAGAAGAGCATACGTCTCGGCTCCCTCCTTCGTGCTGTTTCGGAAAAGTTGCAAAAAATTTGCAAGCGTTCGTTTTGAAGCGCTCAAGTAAAGCTTTCTTAAGCATGTCGTAATTGTCTTGATTGCTGCTTCCCAGTTTCACATACGCATTGCCTTTTAGGGCCTGAGATATCTTCAAGCACCATCGCGAACTTTCCAAACCGTACAGTGTTGCCATTCTCTCAAATTGTTCTAAATAAGTATCAATTTTCTCATTGGGGCTTGGGAAGCATTCTAGGGCAAAAGACATAGCAGCTAATTGAGACGGCTAGCTACTAGAGTAGTCAGCTAAGGGTGACTGAGGTGACGAAGACTCTCCGTTGCTGGAGCTAGACGCTGCACCATGACTTTGGACCTCTAAAGTCTTAAGCGCCAATTCGTGCTGGCGTCTTTTGTCGTTCTTTCTTTCCTCGTGTTGTCTCTCCTTCTCACGTTCCATGTCTCTACGAACCTGCATTTCTGCTTCAATTTTCCTCTGCTCCAATTGCCGTTCTTCTTTCTCTTTCTTCTCCGCCTCATATTTGTCTAGTTCGTCGTTCACAAATGCTAGAAACTCGTCTCCTTGTAATCCTGTTTCTTTTGCTTCCTCTCTTAGCATTGTTCTAAGTTTTGCACGCTCAGCCATGGCAAATAACTGACTGCAAATTACCCGAGAAAGAAAGAAAAAAGGATACACTGCTCCTTACCCAATTACGAGAATACAAAAAATGAATTCTGTTTTTACTGTGTTTCCTCCTCCCTGTTACTCAGTTGTCTAATCTATCGCTGCTGTTAACTGGCAAAAAGGCTCCTAACGCAGACGACTTAAACCATAGAGATGGTAGAACAGGCTAAAAACTGTAAATCTACTATTACGAGGGAAGGTCAAAAAGTAATGCCTCCTATTTTTTATGTATGTAAATACTGCATCGGTGTGCAATTTGTAAATTTAGCAGGATTCCTCAAACACTCTTCTGCACTGTACAGCATTACCAACCTGTTTCAGTAACAGATTGCACCACTGTAACAGTTTAAAAATGGCTGCCAAAGACGTTCGGTTAAAACAACGTTATGTCATAGAATTCCTCAATGCTGAAGGCGAGACCCCAATTCGCATCCACGAACGTTTGAAGAATGTTTATAGAGATTCAACAGTGGATGTTAGCACTGTCCGACGTTGGGTACATCGTTGTGACGAAGCTGAAGTAGGTCAATCCTCAATGGCTGACGCAAAGCGGCCTGGCCGTCCTACCGCAATGACTCCACACAACATTCATCGAGTTGATGGCATCATTCGTGGTGACCGTTGGGTAACACTGGATGAACTTTCTTCCATGTTGTCCATTAGTAAAGGCAGTGTCCAGAACATCATTAAAAACCTGGGTTATTCAAAAGTTTTTGCACGGTGGGTACCCAGAATGTTGACAGACAAACAACATTGCCGACAAGAAAGAAGTTCAAAAGTTCACCATCTGTAGGTAAAGTTATGGCCTCCGTGTTTTGGGATGAGAAGGGTGTGATTCTTCTCGACTTCTTGGAACAGGGAACCACGGTGAATGCAGACCGTTACATTGAAACTTTGAAGAAGCTTAGAGGTCGTCTTCGGCGACTTTACTCATTAAAAGATCAGAGAACTGCACTACTGTTGCACGATAATGCCATGCAACACACCACTAAACGCACCATTGTTGCAATCTTGGCTGGCCATTATTACCACATCCCCCTTACAGTCCCGCTCTTGCACCTTCTGACTTCTATCTGTTTGGACCACTGAAAGAAGATCTTCGCGGACATCACTTTGAGGACACCGAGACCCTTAAACGCGCCGTACGCCAGTGGTTTAGGAAAAAGGACACACATTTTAACCGTGCGTGGATACATGCCCTTGTGAGACGATGGACAAAAACTGTAACAAATAACGGATACTACATTGAGAAATAAATTTTTGAAGTTCAGACTTGGGGCTACATTTCAATGTGAATTTTGTCTGTTCTCTTGCCTATTGAATGAAATTAAAAATTACGAGGCATTACTTTTTGACCGTCCCTCGTACTACTGTGGAAAAGAATTGTTAAATAAAGGGGAAAAAATATTTCCTTATTTTTAATCCACCACACTCACCCACACCTGGAGTCAGTCTGGAGCTAGGGAAGCCGATTAACTTGGCAACTGCCCAACGCACTTCCTTTGCTATGCTCAGGCTCCACTGCTCCAATAAAATTGTGATTGTTAAACAATCACGCGTACCAGCGGTCTTTTTTTACAAACATTATTACATATCATATCTCCAACAGAGATCACCATCACAATCAAACTGAATGTAAACTATAAGATGCTGTGAAAAGAAACAAATTTCTATTTTGTGTGGTCAGAACCCAGTAAATACGAACATTGTCTAGGGGATAATTATTATTACTATTCTTTACTCACAACACAGGACGCACAGCACACTCTGTCTAGAGTTAGACTAAGAAACATTAAAAGACGTTAGTCATTAATCTAGACTCAGACTTAGATCAAATCCTGGACACGAGCCACCATTCTGTCGTACAGATAGGTTGTGAGTTATTTTTGTCCCGTCTGAGTAGAGTGGATGGTGATAGATACGCGAGAAAAGGTGTGAGAAATAGATTTTATGGGGGATAGCTTAAGGAGAAGATATGTCTCTGGCATGAGCAGGTTTCTCTATTCCTGCCTATCTATACGACTATAATTTAGTACAAGACAACCTTGCCCTCCTCATACATTTAAGTTTAACTACACACACAGAGCTATGTGACAACAAGATATACAAACGTGAAAAACTACGGTTAATTCGGTATGGTTCTGACCAACACACAAAGTTAAGTTTCTTTTGCTGTTTATTATTATTTAAACTTGACAACATCAAATATCTAAAGAAAGATCAAATAAAATCAGATTTACATACATATGAAATAGCAGAATAAATGTGCCCTCCCCTTATGGAGAAAAGAACGCAAAAAGTTAATAACCCAAAGGTCGAAGGTTTGCACTATATTACAGAGTAGAGAGTACAGTAAACAAGTTCCTACTAAAGGCTACCCAGTACAGTTAACATGTTTAAGCAAAATCCAGTTTTGATAAAGCCCCTGTAACAAAGAAAAAATATTCACTCTCTCTCTTTCATACAGTGGCCGCTCAATCAGTCTTACCTACTCTTGGTGATATCCCTTGGAATTACGGTTTTCCCTGAATATGTCATGTCAGGTTCAATTCCCAAATTGGCCCCAGTCCATCCTCTAACAAAAAAAAATAACGACTAGTGAGGTGAACGCCGAATCTGGTGTGGGTTTTTCCTGGATGAACACAATGTCACCGCCAATAGTTGATGCAAGACCGTGATCTTGGGGTTTACAGTTAAAAGAGGAAAATACTTCCAGGATTGGGAAACATCTGGTTGCTAAAAATGTTACAATTGATAAATGATGATAATTCTATCGGCTGACTCTTTGGTAGAGTACCGATTCTGATACAGCGTAAATTATGGATGCTACGCGTGAATACGACTGTCAGAAGTCGGGAATACATGTTATTTTTGCAAACTCCAGTGGGCTGATAAAATTGAAAAAATATTGCTGGGTTTGGTAAGTCCAGTTAAATTTACAGGTTAAAATGTTTCTCATGTATCGTTGGCAAATACTTGCTCACGAATGAAATTGGTGATGCACAAGCCAAGAAAAGACAACATTAACCAATCAGTGAAAATGGACCGCTGGACGCCCTTGTGATCAGGTCTGCTAGGAATATGAGAAAAACAATTATGGAAAAATGCTACTCCTCCATATATATATATATATATATATATATATATATATATATATATATATATATATATATATATATATATATATATATATATATATATATATATATATATATATATATATATATATGCGCACACAGATGGGGACAAGACGATCTATGATCCATTACGTCAGTCCTGATTAATTTTAAAAGGCACACGGTGTTTTCTTTTATGCCTACACTATCGCACGTGCTTAAGTAGCTATTAAATTGGTCGGCGTCTGATAGTTTAGTCGTATGATATGAAATAATAGGCACTTATAATAAATACGCGCAATGAAATAAACGTGAATTCTTTTCTGTTACTATCAGTCGTGCCTAGCATATAAATCAGTCAACTAAAACCGTCTCTTCTTGTGTGAGAAATCGTGTGGTGAAAATTAACATTATAACTGAACATCTGGTATGAAACCGCTACGCGTTATTTTATTTCACTAGTTTTACCAGCTAGAACATCTAGGTGAATTATAATGGTAAATCTATCTCTTTAAAACACATAAGCACTAGTTTTTATTACTAGAAAATCAGAATGAAATAATCCCACGAATGCTAATAACACATTTAGCGTGCTTAAACTATCCAAAAATTCTGAGTGACAACTGATAGCAGGTTTAAGAAAACACAGTTTAAATATCATTTTGTTTCTCTGATCTATAGATGATGTTACTTTTCGCTCCATTGTGTGAGTAACGGAGAATCAGAACAGAGTTCCCAGATAAAGGCTTATGATCGGTCTTCCTTCAAGCGTTGCTAACCGACATCAGAAGAATTCTTACGTCTAACGGGTCTTCTCTGTACGAATGCCCGCTTCCGAAGATGAAAGAGCTCAGAGGTTTCTGACTTTTTCTGAGTACGAACTTCAAAAGATTCTGTGTTATTCACGTGCGGTCTGTCAGGTATCGTATTATTGACAGATAAGCTCGCGTGATGAAACGAGGTAAACAAACCTGATTCACTACCTGTTGTGATGGGCAGGTCACGAAAGTTTGTAAACACTTCGTTTGCTTATGGTCGAAGAAAAGAGGCGTGGATGAAAAATAGGCTTGTGTGAATAAGACATGCAGAAAATGCATGGTTTTGCTAGCAAATCATAGAACGCTAACGTGATTACAAAGACTGTCAGATTACTGTAGGCTCTATTTTCATTATACGTCACATCCACCCACAAATGTTAACCTCCCAGAAGAATTAAATTCCCCAGCACCCAGTGTAACTCAGGGAATACGATGAAAATTCACCCATATCATTCTGCGTGTTTACTAGGAAATTTCGTCCGGAGTGCGGGATTAATGATTAGCCTGACTTACAATTTAAAAAGGTACATATATGTCACAAGATAGTATGTTACACTGGAGGCACATATGATGTAGTCATCACTCATCACTGGTCCAGTCGGAGTCTGTGGTCGCTCTGCTGTCGGGTTTCCCTCACGACTTGTCAGAAACGATTACCAGCTCTTGCTGTAGGCATTCATGAATATACTTTTTCATATGTTGAAGTTGCCAGCCTCATAAATATCCACTAGCAAGAAAACATGTTAAATTCACGTTTGTAATAGAAATGTTCACAACTTACCCCAAATTTTTGGGAATACACAATCTCCTTGCGCAGATTTTCAGATGGACGCGGGCAATTTGGGTGCATTTTCTCTCGAATCAATTTCGTCTGAGAAATTCCTCTTTTGTCGGTGTTCTGTGAATCACTTAGCCTGAGAAACTAACAATTCCTCTTTGACGGGTGTTCTGCGATACACTTGGTCTGGAATATTATTTCTCTTTTGACTGATGATCCAATTCCTAGGTTTGCAGTCTTGTATTTATAAAGTCCTGGGCCTGAGGTTTTACAGTCTGTGTATTTAAATATGCGGGTTTACTCTTAATGTTTCAGAGTTGCCCAAATACTGTCGATCTGTCACTTTTGATATAGGAATTCTAGGTCCAATCCTTCTCTTCCTGGCGATTGGAAGTTGCTCGGTTGAAGATGCGAAGGTGTCTGTTCTGTGTTTCTGAGTTCACTAGATTATATCTCACATTCTCACTACAAATCACATAATGTGTTTTCGCCGAAAGTTCCAATAGAATGCATTGTGTATTCCGGCATCTCAAATCAAACCAACCAAATCTCTTTAGCACTGTTTGTGTGGGGAAGTTTTTTTAATTCAAAATATCCCCTCACGTGTTTTAATATTACATTTAAATTCCACGCGTGGCCTCTTTATAATAAGACGTAATATTGTTTCGACTGCACATATATGCCTCCCACAATATTGTGATCATGTTTTCTTGACGTAATGTCTTCAGCCAAGATGTCAACCCCGACAGGTTATTTAATTATCGCCTTTATCTGCGTGCTTCCGCCAGACTGATGTCTGGTCGGACAATGTTGTCTTCTTTCATCGCACGCACAATACAAGCCTGTGTCAACACGATCAGCAGCTTTTCACTGGGGTCAAAGGTTGGACCGACATGTTTCTAAAGGTGGTCAGACGGATTCAAAGAGATAAGCGGGTGACCGGTCTGATGACTGGGTATTGTTACGATAATACCACAGTTCACCTGGCGGAACGTAAACACGTGGTAAACAAGGTACAGACAGTCCTATAGCAAATACTTCCGTAGGGGAGTGGAGTGTTAGAAACTTTCCCCTACTAGATTCAGCATAGAGAGAATAAAATGGTGCATATAATATGCCACATAATAATGAATGAAATGGCAACAATTATGCCAAATAAAAGCGATGAGTGAGAGGAAGAGAAAAATGAAGAAAAAAGTGATACTGACGTAGTGGACGTGAGATTGCACATCCGTATCGTCACAAAGTGGCAATACTCAATTTCATGTAGCTTATGCCACTGGTTTCATGCCGGAATCTATAGAGTTCCCCACGACCTGGGGGATTCAAGTAACAGATTTTGTTTGCATTGCTTCAGATGACGTGCCTTTTTTCCCCCCTATTAAGCTGTTGTTATTAGCACCTGTTATAAACTACACGCTGGAGAATGTATTTCACCCAATAATTCAAAGCACGAGGGGCGGGCGTTCTACTTGTATTTATTTATTATTAATATTTCAGGTAAATAGCTCCCCACGTCCACACTCGAAATCTATACCCAATATGTTGGTTTGTACTTGATTGCATGTTCTGTTGTTATATATTACTGCTCATTGCTCTATTACGTCAAGGGTGAATTCTCATAACATGTGTGTGCTTTCTCACGAAATCTCCAACAACATAAATACGGGCTTTGTAACTGACCCAACCAACGACAAGGAATTAAGGCCGTTTCACTTCATAGATGACTTCATATTTAATACGCATATTTGATTCGATTGTAGCATACATATCAGTTCGCATGTATTTATCCACATTTGCCTTATATCAACATGACAAGATTAACCCTGTTTCGAGAATATCCATTTGATACATCATCCAAATACTTTAAAATGAAAACACTTCGTAATGGGTTCTCATTGGAACGCAAGTTGAGACACAGCCAAAACACAGCCACCTGTTCAAGCGTTTTCGTAAACAACTCGTATGTTTCTTCTGCACTTGTTATAAGTTACGCGCGTGTATTGGTTACACCTATTATAAGTTGCATGCGTATATGTTTGCCCTTTTTTCTTCTCAAAGTCCTGCAAAAAATACTGACGTGCGAAGAAGATAGATAAAAATATTGTTCTGACAAAATCCTGAAACATTGCCTGACGCTAAAGATTGCTCACCATTCACGTGAACGGAAGTAGTACCTTTCGACTACGCCTAGCAGTACAAGTAAGAGCTGATTAAACCTAAACAAAATATCTACAATTCTGTGCATTTCGTGAGGTCAGACCAGGCGTTTTGGCGATGCTAAATCGTTGAAACAGTCTATTCAATGTGGGTATTAACTGTCTTCTTTTTAATGTGTTGATTAACACCACTAGCATGAAGACTGTATGCCTGTCAAGAGAAAGAAATTACTTACTTACTTACTTAGTCGTTCCCCTTCTACCGTGAGGTGTAGAGGTGAGAAAGAAATTATGGAACAAATACTCCTTCAGGTTTTTCATAACATGCGATCAATGGTCTTTTGCACATAGGGCTGGTAGAATCATCATTGATAAACGATGGGTTTAAAATTAACCTTTAAATAAAGAAATTAACGACGATTTTACGGGGTCGAGTTACTATTATTTATGATTTTGCTTTCTACCTAGTTCTCGCTTTCCTTTCCTTTCCAATTTTTTTCCCCTGACGTAGGCCTTATGGCCGCAGCATAGGCAATTTTCTTTGTCCAAGTAAGACGTATTACCAATTTCACGTTTTTTTAACCCATCGTTTCCCACTGTATTACTGCAGTCCTCCTCATTTCTCATACACTGATCACTGATAAAAACATACTGCAAAAGCACAGAAAATGCTTTGATGTAACCTCCATTCTATGCGTGACGACGACAAAGATGGTCCTCCGCTACTTCTTTAGCAGCTTACAAGGAGGAAGAATAAGAAAGTTTACACCAGGGATCAACATAACGCACACATACAACCTACCTTCCTTTCACACACACACACACACACACACACACACACACTCACGCACGCACACACACTCACACATACAAGGAGAAGAAACGAACTAGCTAGCAGTGGTTAGAAGAATCAAACTACCCCTTAGGACCCAGTGGCCCATATATGACCCTATATATATATATATATATATATATATATATATATATATATATATATATATATATATATATATATATATATATATATATATATATATATATATATATATATATATATATATATATATATATATCAGTGATCATTTTATAATTTAACACGAATTAAATGCACATTGGGTCCAATATGGGTCATGTAACATGCAAGTGAGCAGCTTCAAGTTTATATACAAAAAGTTACACTCTGTACACGTATTCAGTCTTAGAAACATGAGTAAAGTATAACATTTAGTTTTCACTTGAAAATATAAAAAGACTCATGGGCCTTTAAGGGTACGTACAAACATGGGCTATCTGTACATTCTGACAATAATGTTTTCTTTATTATTATTAGAAATCCATATTCTTGTCAATACTGCACCATCCCTAGCGACACGGACACATGATTCAGCGGAGTTACTGTGTTTTAGCTTTCCCCGCGCTGCCATGTTGCTTCACCATGTGACTGGACATAAGGGAGTTTTTTTTTCTCTTATTTTTATAGTTTCATGTTCTCTACTTAATTCTCATTTTCTTTCCCTCCTGTCTCTTGTTTGTCTGTCCCTGACGAAGGCCTTGTGGCCGCAACGTAGGTTTTTCTTGTCCTTTCTCCTTGCAAGACGTATTACTATTTGTGTGTGTGTTGTTTTTTTTTTTTTTTTTTTTTCCATTCCAATGTGAAGTTTCCGGGTTCCGAGATCAAAACCTGGTTGCATCATGCTCAATGTTATCCAGCTGTAAATGGGTATCTAACTGCTTTTGCCATGGGAAGGCAAAGGCAGCGAGGAAGGGAACTGGTCTCATAACACTGGACCTAGTATGGGGAAGTATCTAACAATTGACTCCCCTGAGGTGGTATCTCCTATGGGACTACCTTTACCTAGTGCGATTTAGAAAGGCCCTCAGAAATCTACAGCTCGATAATATTACTAATGACAGTGCAAGGAATGATCATCATTATGAGCCATGCCTTTTGCTGTTGATAATAAATGCTCTCAATAACTGTAAGTCTGTATTCAATTATTTCTGTAGCCGTGCGCAAAGCATAGGAGATTTTAGACACCAGAACACGATTCAAATAGATTTTAGATAAAAGAACAGACGATATAGAAGACACAACGACAATTATTTGCACTGATTAGATTTTCGTTCCATAAAAGAATGCAGTCAGGTTAATGCAGTACAGAAAGATCGTTATGACCCGATCGTTATGCGCCGAAGTGATTAATTGATAGGTCGCACGGATTGATTGAAAATGCTAACATCGGGCAGTGGTTCTCAAAAAGATATAGTAAATGCCCTTAACTTATAAGTTAGCAATTACAATAAACTTAATTTGCAACACTCATACACAGAACTAGTGCGTAAGAATAATCGTACGTGCTATTCTATACTAATACAGTAAGCAAGGATTCGGTTAAATATGATAACTGTCAACAGATCCACACAGCGCTTGAGAATGTAAACGTTAGACACAGCAATCGTCTTGACAATATAGAAAGTTTACATGATTGACAAATTATTTGCTCAGGGTTTTCACGGCCAGCGGGCCTCTGTCAAGTTAGAGAACAGAGCCAGCAGCATGTAGAATAGCATTCAGATAACATTCAGAGACAGCGCGAAGACAACTTATAGAAGTATATCGAAATTTAAAATTCAGAGAGTGAAATTCGAATTTAGGACAGATTATAATCGCAGAAAATTTCGTTGATTTTGAAAAGGCTTTTGACAGCATACATAGGGACAGTTTATGGAAAATACTGAGGGCTTATGGAATTCCAAGCTGCATAGTGTCAATCATAAAAAGCCTCTATGCCAACTTTACGTGTAGTGTTGGGCAGAGCAACCTAACCTTTGAGGTGAAGACAGGAGTACGACAAGGATGCCCCTTATCAACCACTCTATTTTTAACAGTCATAGACTGGGTGATGCGCCAGACAACAGAGGGCAGTCCAAGAGGAATAAGATGGACTACATTTTCTACATTAGAAGATCTGGAATATGCAGATGACATTGCACTACTAGCACATTCACATCAACACATCCAGGAAAAAACGGACAGACTTAATAAGTTTAGCCAGCGGGTGGGCTTGAACATCAATTTAAAGAAGTCAGAGGTCATGACGCACAATGTGAGCAACCCTGAGCCCATATCAGTAAGGAATCAGCAACTGGTACAGACAGACACCTTCACATATCTAGGATGCATAGTAACACCAGACGGCGGGGCAGGCAAAGACATCAACATCAGAATGAATAAGGCAAGAACAGCCTTTTTTAGCCTAAACAACATCTGGAAGTCCTCGCAATACAGCACAAGCACAAAATTAAGATTATATCAGAGCTGTGTGCTTTCTGTGCTTCTCTGTGGTGCAGAATGCTGGAGAGTTACAGAGAAGGAAATGTCGAAATTGTCCTCTTTTCACACAACATGCCTAAGAAAAATTAACCGAATCTTTTGGCCGAATACCATCACCAACCAAGAACTGCTTACTCGGAGCAAGCAAGAGGACATGCACACCATCATAGCTGGCAGACGCTGGAGCTGGGTTGGCCATGTCCTCAGAAGAGACCCCGATGCCATCACAAGAACAGCTATGCTTTGGACCCCTGAAGGAAAACGAAAGAGAGGCCGACCAAAAACAACCTGGCGGAGGACTGTGGAGGCTGAGATGCAAAAAATGAACCAAAGTTGGGGCACTGTACGAAGGATGGCCACCGACCGAGCAAAGTGGAATCAATTTGTTGTTGCCCTACAAGACGCCACTAGGCGTGATGGCCACTGACTGCTTTGACGATCGGCAGCTAAGGATCAAAGAAAAAGAAGAAGAAAAGAATAATCGCAGAAAAGAGCTCTCACGGGCTTCTAGGTTCATTTGCAAAACTAATCAAAGTTGATTATCTGGTGTCACGTAGGTTTTGATCATTAAATTGCCTATAGCGTCTTCCTATTCTTTCACCCGAATTCTTTAATTTTGTTATCTCTCTTTATTTCCTTTTTCCTGTATATTTTGCATCCATTCGTTTGCGATATATATTTTTTTTCATACTATTCCTTAACGTTACCTGTTTCTTTTCTCAAAACGGAGAATCGCAATAGTGATTCTATTACATAGATGTCAGTAGACGAAAGGTGTGATTATGTTTCATACCCAGACTAAAGAGCAGACTTTTGGTCTACCATTTTTCACCTGACACTAGCGTAAGGTGTCAAACCCGGCATCCTCACAGTGCAGGAACGAGACAGCTGTCTACAGTTTGCAGAAACGCATGAGGTTTTTCGTCAGAAAAACCCGGCGTAGCGTGAAAAATCGCTCCGCACGGGAGACAGACTATCTGAGATTGGAAACTCACTCGTACTCTCGGTCACTGATGGCGATTACGTCACGCGTTAAGCTGACGTAGGTGTTTTACACGTAAAAGGGGAGATGATTTCGGAGTTGGAGAAAATGTGGGATTGTTTGCCCCTGTTTTCAAATATCCACCCAGGAGCTGAAATCTGATTTCATTTCAGTCTTCAACATTTTTTCAGTAGACGGAACACACGTGCTAGTGGATGAAGCTTTATAGCGAATTTCATAGTTCTCTTCAGATTTGTGACGAGCTTCTAACTACCTATCTAGTGAATTATCCTTGTCATTGTGTTACCGTAGTGCTGTGGTGAGATTAATAAAATAGATATCTAGTATTTTGGAAAGTGTTTAAAGCGTTAAATCGCTCATTTCATTCTAACTAGTTTCTTTTGAACAGAGTGCTAAATTTATATAGTCTGTATTATTTTTCTAGTGACGTGTTTCAGTGGAAGGCAGAACAAATTATAATTTCTAGCATTAAACAATAATGTAGCTATAATGAAGTTAATTTTACTGCTAAGTAATCAGACGAGATCATATTTTTCTAAACTAACTCATAAATGCTAGATGCGACATCAGTGAATATTGACGGAATACGCAGATATTCCTAATTCCTGATGATTGATTTAAATATAACTTATTTCACCGGAAGTTTAAATAATAAGTCAAGCGGTCGGCTTGCTGTTTAAAATGTAAGTTATATTGAGTACATAATACGTAAATGATTTATACGTGCTTTTCCTTTTATTCAGGAAATACTGGGGTGACCCGAACTTTACCGGCGTTTAATAAGAGTTTCATATTTGTGAAGAAATAGACAGTCCTTATTTTGAACCACGTGGGTTTCTCACGTAACACTGGTCTGACAGGGCATATGCCAACTGAGTTAGACAGAAATACTATATCCCACTAACGGGTTTCAAAGACCGTAATGATCAATACGGGGCATTTGCGCCAGATCTTAAATTCTTTCATAAACTCTACGTAAATTTTCTGCCTGGCGGCGTGAATATTACAAGAAATAACATTAACACTGTCCGACTAGATTAATTTGTGGAAAAATCTGTGGTGTGACCAAAGTAAATCCTATACGGAGAGAAGGCACCGATCTGACATTCCTTAAATTCTAGAAACCAAAGCTAATGACATTGTGCTCTGCTAACTTTCGTGCCTGGACAAAATTTTATGTGACTTAAATTAGACATTCGAAAAATTAGAACACCCAAGGAATCGTTCCCTGAGACAGAGAATTCAGTACGTCTTTTGGAACTGGGGATTTCTTGGTCGATGACTGCATTTTCGGGTATGTGTGAAGGTCCTAAGAATTTATTATGTTCCCAGAGGCAGCGAGCAAAGTTGTGAGTATACCTGTGAGCACATGGCCATGGCTGAATGAATGAGTGTACGCAGGTCAGAGTGTTATTTTACCGTTGTATATTGTCACCCATTTGCTGTCTTAATTTTTGTTTAACCTGCAGAATTTGTTGCTATTGCTAGAGTTTTCTTTTTTTCTTAGGCTAAATCAGATTATTCAACTCTGTTCATGCATTTACGAGAGAAAAAAAAAGAAAAACTCTTAGTCTCAACCCTATGTATCTATAACTCTTTTGGGCCATCATCTGTTCTCTTAACGGGGCTGTGGGCTAAACCTAGAGTTAAGATTCTAACGGGCTATCATCCTTGTAGCATTTTCTTGATTTTTTATGACTATTTGTATATGTTTTCCCTTGATGTATTTCTTTGGTGTTGTGAGAAGATTTTAAATGATAATTAAAATCTCTCTTGAACTTAGAAAAACGTGTTGGTCAGCTCGTTCTAATATATATATATATATATATCATTGTCATAGTTTTCCCACGTCTGTGTGTTTTACTGTCGTCACGTGTATGTGCGTGCCCGTGAGTAGATAGAGATTTATGTAATATATATCTGTGGTTTAGACTGTCTGACACTTTAAAAGCTGTCGTAGAAGATAGGTGAGAGAGAGAAGAATTTATTGTTCGCTTTCAGAGACAGCCTCTATATCACATCCTATCATCTCACTCGTGGAATCTATTTCTTTTTACTAACTCTCACTGTGACTATCACTCATTCCAACCTATTGAGAAGGGACCAACTGTTGCGTGCATATTTTGACGCACATATTACAAAAATACGATATGGCTATTTAATATGGAAAATATATATTTGCATTCATTTGTGTATGAAAATGCTTCCTCTGGTAAAGCTAGATAATTCATGATTGATTTACACTTTTGATTATATGAGTGATCTTTCTTGATATTATCGGCGCATGGATATTGTATTCATGTCCGTTCTTATTTGTTCGGGCCAGAAAATAGATTAATTTTGCTTGTTATGTTTATGGCCTGAATTCATGTGTACTACTTGTCTAGTGCAAGTAGATTCAGTCGTATATTGTATACCTTTGTATGTTCAGGTCGGACTATATTCTTTCTGCCAGAATCTAGCGCAGGTTTTCGTAGTCCTACTGGGTTGAAAAGAGTTCCGATAATGTCACCAAGATGGCTGAGTGCTTTTTCCAGGGCTGGCACTGTTTAAGGTTTAACAGTGATTCATAGATGTTTTTCTATGAGAAGTTTATGTCTCTGCAAGAGTCTATTTGTCAGAGATCCTCCTCATATGTGTGATTCGGACTCCAGTTATGCCAGACCCTAATTTTGATGATCTCGAGTCGATTAGACCTAGATGGAACATTGTGCTTCGTATCGCTAGGGTTGTGTTTTGTATCGACGAAGATGACAGGCTTTCCTACAGCAGTTATGTCTACGTGAATTAACTTGATTACTGTAGAGCTGTATGGAAAACTTTATGAAATTATTTATATGCACATTATAAATTAACTTTGGCTTATATCTACCTTCCTACGAGTGAGTGAGCGACAACTCAGGAAGGCGGCCATGTTATATTCCTGTCATCATATTTTTGATCACTGTCAAGAGAACAGATTATGTATCCTACTATCGGGCAGTGGTATCGAGATCTTGTTATGAGGTGAAAACCCACTATCGTGGTTTATGAGTGTTATACAAACATTGGACATATTTCAGCTTAAGAACTTAGCTATGAAATGAAGGTTCGGCCAATGACTTTTGTATGTTTGCCGATCCTCATTGACGCGTTCAGTCAGTAGAGGATACGGCGATTAGTTACCAGAACAGTGAATACCACCTTGGGTTGAATGATATTTCACTACTACATGAATGTATCATCCACGATTCAAATAACCAATGAATGTATGTCAACATGTGTCCATGACTGTATCCGTGCTGTCCAGTTTGCGTGCCTTCATTAAACTATTGAAATGTCAGAGGCAGTTCAAGTCGTCATTGCATTACATTAGAGTGTGTGAGAGTTATTACCAAGAGGTCTGTTACACCGAACTACTACACCATTCGCGTTACTTGACACTCCCACTCAAGGTCTACATGACAGGTTCATTCAACAGTGGCCAATACACAACAAAACGTTTATTCTACAGTAGTGGCCAGACTTAGCATATCCTTGACACTCTACACCAACCCAAGTCTTAATTCTCCTATCTAAAATCTACGACAAATGGTTGCTCGTTACCGGGAATTGAACCCAAAATCCTAAGGCGATACGACAAATGGGGTCTCGCCCGACGGATTTTTGAACTTAGAATAGGAAGACGAGTACGACAAATGTGGATTCGTCTATCTGGATTTTGAACTTAAGATTCTTTATTCTGGAATAGAGTAAGAGTGTGATGTCTTGTGAGTTGTTATATCTTTAAATAATTTATCCCCTAGACTAACGATCTGTTTACGGGCGTGCTGACCACACAAACCGATAAGTTTTTTTCCACAGCATTAAGAAGCATTATGCATTTGGTTTACAGGTTGATTTTGTCGGAATACATGTTAATTAATGATTTTGTAATACTAAACGCTGGTAAAGTTTTGTGAGTGTATAACATTCACAAGGGTTCTGAAGCAGGAAGGTGTTTGAACTAAGTTAAGGAGTGCGTTTCGGACTCTTTCGTCCAGATTAATTGCCTCCCTTACCCGATCTGACTTCAGGGGCGAACTTATAGTGGTTTAAAAATTAAGGGATTTTTTTTTCTCCTTAAAATTTTTGCAATAATTATTTTGCTTTTCCACTGTAGCAACTTATTTTTCAGAAGTAATCTTAACTACAATTTAGTTGGCGTAGTCGTGTTTTGCATTAGGTGCTTTATTGCCGATAATAGCAGCGATAGTTAGATTTTTATTTTTGGAGGAGGTATCCCAGGGTTAAATATATCATCTTTTGATTTTTTGGTAATTTTTTTTCTCGTAAGTGGTAGGAACCAGTGTATCTTTTTCCTAGTTTATTTCTCCACTAGTCTCAGCCACTGACATAATATGGCCGAGAGGGCAAAGCTTAGATAACTCCTCAGGGACGAAGCGAGAGAGGAGGGACTGGACGGAGAAGAAGCGAAAGCTTTTGTCAGAGACGAACTTGAGACATATGACGCGGAGAGGAAAGAAGCGGAAGACCGTCTATTACAGCAGAAGAAGATGGACGAAGAAATGGAAATTCGCAGGATGCAGCATGAGGAAAGAGAGAAGGAGAGACAGCGTGAGGAAAGAGAGAAGGAGAGACAGCATGAGGAAAGAGAGAAGGAGAGATAGCATTTGGAAAGAGAAAATGAGCAACGACGACAGCATGAGTTGGCTCTTAAAGCTCTAGAAATCCAAAGTCTTGGCGCTGCCTCTACCTCCAGCAATGGAGAGTCTTCTCCTCATGCTTCCTTAACTGATCCTTCTAACACTCAATCTACCCATCTCACTGCTATGTCTTTTCCGCTTGAATCTTTCCCGTGTCCAAATGAGAAGATTGACACTTGGCTAGAAAAATTTGAGAAAATTGCAACTCTGTACGGTTTAGAGAGGTCGCGTTGGAACATGAAGCTTTCCCAGGCTTTGAAAAGTTCTGCGTATGATGTTTACGCCAAACTGGAAAGCAGCCAACAAGACAACTATGATCTGTTGAAGAAAGCGTTACTGGAGCGCTTTGAAATGAACGCTCGCAAATTTTTGCAACTGTTTCGCAACAGCAGAAAGGAGAATTCTGAATCTTTTCACCAGTTCTCTTCCCGTCTAAAGGGATATTTGACAAAGTGCCTTGAGCTCTCGCAGCTCCCCTCTACATACGAAGATCTTGAGGAATTTGTTTTAACAGAACAAATAAAGAACACATTGTCTGCAGATACCCGGAGATTTCTAGCTGAGCAGGGGGCAGAAAAACTTGAAGACATCTTACAGAAGTCTGAGCGTTATCAAAATGCGCTGGCTGAACTACCGGCCACAAAACGGAAATCGACAGAGAAGCATTTTCGAAAAAATAATCTAGAGCAATCTTCTCAGGCTTCCAACTCGAATAACCACAGAGAAACTGGACCTCAAAACCCCCCTCATGAAAAATCAAAGTTCTACAAGAACAAGTACCCCAACCACCCCAAACAGTCTGATCAACCCGACCGCCCTACATGGCAGCGTAGCCAGAAAGGTCAAGGTGGCAAAGGGAGAACCCCTGAGCACGGGACATATGATCAGAGTGAGCACACCGAGCCTAAACGCATCGGATGCTTGCTAACAGTCTCGCAAGGCGGAATTATTGACAGTGATTCCCAACCTGTTGGGGATACACCCTCAACGCGAGGTACTGTTACATTGAACGGTTCTCAAACTTCTTGTTTATTTGACACGGGGCTTTCTTATGATTGCATTGTTGCCAGAAACCTGGTCAAACCCGGTCAAGAGACAGCAGAGACCGTCCAATTTTGTGGAGTTCGTAAGAGTGATGCACCTACAGCGCTTCCCATCGCATTGGTGGAGATCCACTCTGATTTCGTCAGAGGTGTGATCAAAGCGGCTGTTATGGATGATCCCATCTACCCAGTCATACTTGGCGGGAGATACGTGTGTATTGGGAAACCGGAAGAGCCGATTGTGGCAGCAGTAACTACAAGAGGGCAAACCAAGAAGGAACGGGAGCCTGCGCCTAATTTGTTACCCATGGAACTTAAAGAAGCGCAATACAAGGACCCTACTTTGGCACCCTGCTTTAGGAAACTGCCCATGGCTAAGGAACCCAGACAGCACGGGGACATTTTTTTCTAAGGATGGCGTACTTTATCGGAGAACGGGCAAGCCTGACCAAGGTTACAACCAGCTCCTAGTACCGAAACAGTACAGAAGCCAAATCCTAGAAATGGGGCACTCTCTTCCCTTCAGCGGACATATGGGACAGAACGCCACAAACCAACGTATAACCACTCATTATTGGTGGCCAGGAGTAAATACTGATATTATCAGATATGTCAAATCCTGTGCCCAGTGCCAACGTGTGCCACCCAAGCAACGGGCACCCCCAGTCTCTTTGGGTAAAATGCCAATAGTGGGAACACCATTCGAACGGGTTGTGATCGACATTTTAGGGCCTTTCGAAAGGACTAAAAGAAGGAACAGGTTTATCCTGACCTTAGTCGATACATGCACTTTATGGGCAGAAGCTATACCGCTAACATGCGCAGATGCCAAGCATGTCGCAGAAGCCCTCGTGCAGATTTTCACTCGGTTGGGATTCCCTCAACAAGTGTTGACGGATAACGGATCCCCATACCGAAACCTGTTGATGGATGAGATCGTTAAGATCTTGAGGACCCAATACATCTACACAAAGCCATATACTCCGGCCGGGAATGGGCTCGTTGAACGTGCTAATGGAAACCTCAACATGATGCTAAGTAGACTGGCACAAGTGAAACCTGAAGATTGGGATCTTTGTATTCCTGCAGCTTTATTTGGCTACAGAGAATCTCCTCATACTTCCACAGGATTTCTGCCAGCTACACTCTTATTCGGCAGACCCATTAAGGGCCCGCTTGAAGCCTTACTTCAGTCTCTGACAGACGAGAAGGCGGATGGGACAGTTGTCTCAGCAAGTAAACATGTGTCAGTTTTAAAGGAAAGGTTGAAACTAGGGTGGGACCTAGCAACGACTAACTTTAAGCGAGCACGCACAAAGCACGCTAACCGATACAGGAAAGTCGCGAAAGAGAGAGAACTGGAAGCAGGAGAGAAAGTTTTGGTGTTACTCCCTACCGGAAACAACCAACTGAAGATCGGATGGCAAGGGCCGTGTACCGTTCTGAAAAAGATTTCTAAGGCTAACTACCTGATCTCTATTCAAGGAAAGGAGAAGGTTTTCCATCTAAATCTGTTAAAGAGATACTTGGAAAGACCAGTGCCAACCTCCGACCATCTCCTGACGATCGCCAAAGCTGATGAAGATGATGATAGTGGCAGGGATACTACACCGCAATCACACGAAATCTTTCAAAAATGTCAAAAGCGGCGACGCTCTTTCAAGCGCGCATGGGAGACATTCCAGAGGAAGGAAACTGTGGGGAGTAGACTTGAGTAGGAATTGGACAGAGATGGAGGGGGAAGATGAGAGGGAAGAAGACAGACACCCCGAAGCTACGGTTATAGGAAATTTAATTCCATAACGTAGATATGGAGTGCTTCCATATCTTAAGGGGGGACGTCCTGTCACGTAGGTTTTGATCATTAAATTGCCTATAGCGTCTTCCTATTCTTTCACCCGAATTCTTTAATTTTGTTATCTCTCTTTATTTCCTTTTTCCTGTATATTTTGCATCCATTCGTTTGCGATATATATATTTTTTCATACTATTCCTTAACGTTACCTGTTTCTTTTCTCAAAACGGAGAATCGCAATAGTGATTCTATTACATAGATGTCAGTAGACGAAAGGTGTGATTATGTTTCATACCCAGACTAAAGAGCAGACTTTTGGTCTACCATTTTTCACCTGACACTAGCGTAAGGTGTCAAACCCGGCATCCTCACAGTGCAGGAACGAGACAGCTGTCTACAGTTTGCAGAAACGCATGAGGTTTTTCGTCAGAAAAACCCGGCGTAGCGTGAAAAATCGCTCCGCACGGGAGACAGACTGTCTGAGATTGGAAACTCACTCGTACTCTCGGTCACTGATGGCGATTACGTCACGCGTTAAGCTGACGTAGGTGTTTTACACGTAAAAGGGGAGGTGATTTCGGAGTTGGAGAAAATGTGGGATTGTTTGCCCCTGTTTTCAAATATCCACCCAGGAGCTGAAATCTGATTTCATTTCAGTCTTCAACATTTTTTCAGTAGACGGAACACACGTGCTAGTGGATGAAGCTTTATAGCGAATTTCATAGTTCTCGTCAGATTTGTGACGAGCTTCTAACTACCTATCTAGTGAATTATCCTTGTCGTTGTGTTACCGTAGTGCTGTGGTGAGATTAATAAAATAGATATCTAGTATTTTGGAAAGTGTTTAAAGCGTTAAATCGCTCATTTCATTCTAACTAGTTTCTTTTGAACAGAGTGCTAAATTTATATAGTCTGTATTATTTTTCTAGTGACGTGTTTCAGTGGAAGGCAGAACAAATTATAATTTCTAGCATTAAACAATAATGTAGCTATAATGAAGTTAATTTTACTGCTAAGTAATCAGACGAGATCATATTTTTCTAAACTAACTCATAAATGCTAGATGCGACATCAGTGAATATTGACGGAATACGCAGATATTCCTAATTCCTGATGATTGATTTGAATATAACTTATTTCACCGGAAGTTTAAATAATAAGTCAAGCGGTCGGCTTGCTGTTTAAAATGTAAGTTATATTGAGTACATAATATGTAAATGATTTATACGTGCTTTTCCTTTTATTCAGTAAATACTGGGGTGACCCGAACTTTACCGGCGTTTAATAAGAGTTTCATATTTGTGAAGAAATAGACAGTCCTTATTTTGAACCACGTGGGTTTCTCAAGTAACACTGGTCTGACAGGGCATATGCCAACTGAGTTAGACAGAAATACTATATCCCACTAACGGGTTTCAAAGACCGTAATGATCAATACAGGGCATCCCTTAAGGCCCAGCGGCCCATATATGACCCACTATTTATTTTCTTGCAATACATAGACACTTTTTTATATTCTGTCTTTTTTTACATTCCTAACGCCCATAGACCCTCTCTTGGGCCATAGTAACCATAACTCTTGATAACTGCTCAAAATTTACTCAATGAATTCCCTTTCACAAATTTCGACCTCCATTGTTTGAAATTCGCAGCGTGAATCAGCTCTGTTTCTCTAGCGAGTAAAGCCATTTCACGGTAAGTTCCTACGTTTTATTCCACATAGTTAACTTTATTTTATGTTTAGAAATGTAGTGAAACGTAAATTGAATGCACTGATGTAAATGAAAAGTCGCATTATAAATCTAAAATGTGATGACCCACATGTGGTCCAATGGGCTTTAGGCCTACGTATAACACTGTCATGTAAAACAAACTTTCCTTAGTTCCGTGAGAAATGCTAATCATACAGGAGTGTTGGCTTCTGCCATCTGTAGAAATAGTAATTCTAGCATGTAAGGCACAATATGGTAGTTGGTTGGCTTTATTTTGATCATTTATTTGGTTAACCCATTTAATTTTGACTTTTTATTGGCCTATAGGCCCCTACAGTTTATATAATATCATCACTATCATCATTTTCCTTGTCACTATTTATGGAGCATGGAGCCACCACTACAACTGATCCCCTACCAGGAAGCCTGCACAAAGCATGTATATACTGTTGCAGCAATAGTTTCTGTAGCAAGTTGTTTATTTGATAAGGTTGGCAGCTTCATATGAGTCACCTTGTACGGCATGTCTGTGGGAGCAATAGCCATATCCTGTCTTTATATCTTCAGAGATTCCCAAGAATTACATGGGGCAACTTATATAGTACAAACCTAACATAATATTTGTGTGTGAAGTTATATATGTAAAAGCCAGATCCAAACCTCAGAAATGAGGTATCTGAGGAAGGTGGTTGAATTAACAAGAAGAGACATGGTCCGCAACCAGACGATACGTCAAGGCGTAAAATCCCACCCCCTGCAGACCCAAGTAGAACAGTCCCAACTAAGATGGTTTGGCCATGTCTGCAGAATGGGAGAAGATCGGCTACCATGACAAGCATGGGAAACAAAGAGCCAGGGATCCAGACCCCCCAGAGTCCGCTGGGAGGACAATATTAGACAATCTTTGAAGGACCGAGGACTATAATGGAACCAGGCCAGGAGGAAGACAGCCGATAGAATAGCCTAGCGCTCTCTCTTCCAAACCTCTACACCTCACGGTAGAAGGGGAACGACTAAGTAAGTAAGTAAGTTATATATGTAAGACAGAATTAAAAAAAAAGCACTTTTATTATTTCAGACATGGCATCTCAACGAAAGGAAAAGCTGTTGACAGCCGTTGATGTTTTGGACATGATTGACACAAATGACAGTGACTTATCAGGTGCCGAGTCAACTGATGATGATTTACCAGATAATGACTGTGTCGATGAAGATACCCCTTTTACCTCTAATGCAACAGAGAGCAGTGAGGAAGATGGCGATGACACTACTCGGAAGGTTACCTCACCATCTGATAAGATGTTGAATGGGGATAATGTGACATACTCACCCGCTACTTCAACCCTTGCAACATCATCCTCTTCGACATCTAAAGATGGGATTACTGCTGGCCAGTCCCATACATACAGGTGGAGAAAGAAATCATTTGAACCACCTAATTCTCAGTTTAAAGGGCCTACTTATGAACTTTCAGATGATTTTGAGCTTGGATCCCCACTTTGCTACTTGAAGCAGTTTCTCACTGATGACATGTTAGAACTTTTAGTGGACAATTCAAATTTATACAGCACACAGAAAAGTGGGAAGTCCATAAATACCAACAAGAAACAGATAGAACAGTTAATTGGAATGTATTTTAGAATGGGGCTAGTAAAGATGCCTGGTAACAGATGCTACTGGGAAGAAGAGACACGGTATGATCCTATTGCTGGTGTGATGAGCCGAAACACATTTCTAGCACTAATCCAATCACTGCATTTTACAGACAACTTAAGTGTCACAGAAAGTGATCAGATAGACAAGTTATGGAGAAAATAAGGCCATGGCTGCAGAAGTTAAGATCAAACTGTTTGAAAGTTGTCCCTGATGCCAACCAATGTGTGGATGAAATAATGATACCTTTCACTGGAAAATTGAGCAAACTTAAACAGTATACAAAAGGCAAGCCTCATCCTTGGGGGATAAAAGTTTGGGCTCGGTGTAGCACTAATGGAATTTTCCATGATTTTGAAGTATATCAAGGAAACCATGAAACACATAAAAACTAAAAACTTGGAGTGGGAGCAGAAACAGTCCTACTTTTAACTGAAACACTACCTTTTCACAAGAATTACCAGATATTTGCAGATAATTTTTTTACAGGAATGCCTCTTGTTGTAGCATTAAAAGAGCGTGGCATGTTCTTCACAGGAACTGTCAGAATTAACCGTCTACCTGATTCAAAATTGCAAGAGGAAAAAGAACTGAAAAGGAAAGGACGTGGTGCCATGGATTACAGTGTTGAGCAGTACACAAACTGTGTTGCTGTTCGCTGGTGTGACACCAGAGCTGTGACCATTTTGTCCAGTTGTACTGGCCTAGAACCATGCAACAAGGTCAGGAGATTTGACAAAGGCAAAAGGCAGTATGTAAACGTAGATCGGCCTGCTATCATCAGTATGTACAACCAAAATATGGGTGGAGTGGACCTTTTAGACTGCTATGTGGCTAAGTACAAGTACCCAATGAAATCCAGAAGATGGTACTTGTATGTGTTCTGGCACAGTTTGATGATTATGATGATAAATGCTTGGTTGTTATATCGTCGTGACTGTAATTTGCTCGCTGTTCCCAAAAAGAGTGTTCTAACTCAGCGAAGGTTTCAAGGAAAACTTGCTTCCTCACTTATAGAGATGTTGGCACCAAGAAAAAGATGGAGGCCTTCAGATGCACAGCTGGCAGCATCATATTCAGTAAAAAGAAACAAGAAAGTTATTATGCCAGAACCTGAGGTCCAAAAAGATGGATTTATGCATTTGCCAGTAAAAAGATCTGTAAATTGTCACCTGCGATGCAAAATATGCAGCCAGAAAACGAACACTTTTTGTGAAAAATGCAATATTCTATTGTGTTTCATGGAGCAAAGGAACTGTTACAGACTGTTCCACATTTAACTTTACTATTACATGGTGAAGTAGAAAGTTATACATGTGTTTCTTTTATTCACTTACTCAAATTTTGCTACATGTATTTGTAAACAAATGTATGTTTATTATTAATTAGTGTACCATAAAAATGGAATTTGAATTTTTTTTTTTAATTTATTTTTTTTTTAAATGTAGAACTTTTGCCTCGTTTTGGCGAGGCGCGTCCCGTTCAACCTAGTCGGTTATATTATGGCGCATGTCCAAATATAAAAGACCACCAGGTCTGGGGTTATATGTTTCTCTTGTTACAGAATATTTAAATAGTTGTAGTTATTATTTGTGTCTTTGCCATTTTCTTAAGGATACCTGTTGTCATGTGCTAATAAATATAGACCAAAGCCCATTGGGTCATATATGGGACAGTTCAAAACTAGGTCAAGGTCATTTAGATTTATAAAAAAAAGTTGCAATCTGCAATAAGCAGTGTGCCTTGAAGCCATGGACACAGGATTGAATTTTTCATTCAAGTATAAGGCATCTTGGGCCGTTAAATTCTTTCATAAACTCTACGTAAATTTTCTGCCTGGCGGCGTGAATATTACAAGAAATAACATTAACACTGTCCGACTAGATTAATTTGTGGAAAAATCTGTGGTGTGACCAAAGTAAAAACACCCAAGGAATCGTTCCCTGAGACAGAGAATTCAGTACGTCTTTTGGAACTGGGGATTTCTTGGTCGATGACTGCATTTTCGGGTCTGTGTGAAGGTCCTAAGAATTTATTATGTTCCCAGGGGCAGCGAGCAAAGTTGTGAGTATACCTGTGAGCACATGGCCATGGCTGAAAGTTGTGAGTGTACGCAGGTCAGAGTGTTATTTTACCGTTGTATATTATCACCCATTTGCTGTCTTAATTTTTGTTTAACCTGCAGAATTTGTTGCTATTGCTAGAGTTTTCTTTTTTTCTTAGGCTAAATCAGATTATTCAACTCTGTTCATACATTTACGAGAGAAAAAAAAAGAAAAACTCTTAGTCTCAACCCTATGTATCTATAACTCTTTTGGGCCATCATCTGTTCTCTTAACGGGGCTGTGGGCTAAACCTAGAGTTAAGATTTTAACGGGCTATCATCCTTGTAGCATTTTCTTGATTTTTTATGACTATTTGTATATGTTTTCCCTTGATGTATTTCTTTGGTGTTGTGAGAAGATTTTAAATGATAATTAAAATCTCTCTTGAACTTAGAAAAACGAGTTGGTCAGCTCGTTCTAAAATATATATTTATATCATTGTCATAGTTTTCCCACGTCTGTGTGTTTAACTGTCGTCACGTGTATGTGCGTGCCAGTGAGTAGATAGAGATTTATGTAATATATATCTGTGGTTTAGACTGTCTGACACTTTAAAAGCTGTCGTAGAAGATAGGTGAGAGAGAGAAGAATTTATTGTTCGCTTTCAGAGACAGCCTCTATATCACATCCTATCATCTCACTCGTGGAATCTATTTCTTTTTACTAACTCTCACTGTGACTATCACTCATTCCAACCTATTCAGAAGGGACCAACCCAAGTCTTAATTCTCCTATCTAAAATCTACGACATCTGGATAGAAATCTCTAGCACCACGTGCACCATCTTCTATGTGAGGCTTCAGTCACGGAGAGGTAACACGTATCTGTATTATACTAAGTAGTGCCTACTCAACATTAAGCTGAAACAAACTTAAAATCCACTGAGCGACTTTTATTGCATGTTTCATAAAATATCAGTTACACTCACCAAGCTAACACAGAGCGTTAAATCAGCAGAACAGTTATAATACAGCTCGTCGCGAAGAAACAAAGAGAACGGTTCTTAACTTATTGAATTACAAGAAATCTTATAAGCCCAGTCTCACCCTGCAGATGCAGAACATATGAAAAGATGAGAACCATTGCAGTATTACATTTTTCTTCGAGTTTTCAACAGAATTAATTCAACGTTAATCAACCGGTGCAAAACTGTGTATAGAAAATATAAACATGACTGACTGCCAATTTAGGAACGCTCCAGCCTCTAGGAAAATAACCAAAGACGTACGTACCATATTGTTGTCCATTGTAAACATTGTCAGTATGAAGCAGGTAAGATTGTTTTTGGAAATCTTCACAAATTAAAGATAATAAAAGACACACTTATTTTGTGAAAGATTTTACGTACATTTGCTGTGACGTCGAAGAAGATGCATGTCGTCAGTTTTATCGTTATAAGTTGTGTTGGTGAAATGTGTGTAAATGAAAACAATCCTCTTGAAATAATTTGACTGTCGTTAGGCTGCTCAGAAAAGAGCCTGAAAACTGAGGCTCTTCCATCGCCTCAAACTAAGAGGATGGCTGAAATCAACTCAGGTGTTAAACATGTTACCTTTTGAATACTAATAAGACAAACATTATGATAATACAATTTAAAACAAAAACAAGATAAGTTGTATCATTGGAACATCTTGAGAAATTCGACAAATGAATTTTCTGCAACCAAAGACTAACAACTTTATTCTGCTGTGACACAATCACACAAGATTAGTCTTAGTGCTAAAGAACAGGAGTCGTTCTGACTAAACATCTTAGACACTATCAATCACACTTGGTGGACAAATCTACAACAAAAACATACTACACACATCTGTACGTCTGATGCTCGTTTCCCTCTCCCTTCCCCTTCCCCCCTGTCGTAAATTTATTTTGAGAGAAAAGAGTCTTAGAAATAGTGGTCCGGTTTAGAGTGAAAAATGATGATGGAAAGCTCAGTGATAGAAAATGTAGAGATTTAATAGTTGCTTCACAGCGAGCTGGAGGAGAGTAAAGACAGACTTATTTACGACAAATCGCTTCTCTCAATCTTCTCTTCCGCTCTCCTGGTCAAACAATTATTTGCCAGTTTTTCCAGACTCGCATCTGCGCGCACACCGATTTGGTGTTTTTCACACACACAGACGATGTAGATACAAACTATATTAAACGAATAAGAGGAAAAGTTGGGCTTTGGGTATATCCAACACACAGAACTAAATGAGTTTATGTGATTTTATTCACTTTAAACATCAATCACTAAAAATATCAGATATTACATAAATTATCATAAGTACACAAATGCAAATAACAAGTTTGGAAGGGGTGAAGAAGATTGGTATCGACTAAGCCCTTCCCGCTTATTAGACAAAGATAAACCCTGTCCAAAGATAGATAATATCAGGAACATAGGTACGTTAACCTAACAGTGAAGTTAGTTACTCTGAAAGAGGTGTTACAAAATTAGGTATAGGTGATAGAAAAACTTGTTCTTCCCAGCTGTTCTTCCCTTTACTAAGCAAATGGAAAGGAGGTGGTTTTAAACAGAGTTAACAAATTATCAACTATCCCACTTAAAGGAACAATGTAGGGTATACAGAAAAGATATATATTACCAGGTAAGCAAACTTACCGATTGTAAAAAAAATCTTGCACTCCATAGAATAACACAACAGCAGTTACACCTCAAACTAAATGTATGAGTGTTTGTTCAAGTTCTAGCCCCAGATTAGCGGGTAGGCGGTCAGCACATAAAAGGATCCCGTAATCGCTGGAAAATGAATCTGTAGTTGTGTCTCTTTTCTTAATAACAGTTTCTATGGGAGGGCACGGTCTCTGATACCGGGGTGAGGATGGTGTGGTCTATTTGACTATGCCGCTGATAATAAAATTCTTACGCGTGCTGGTACACTTTATCCGTGAGGTATGGTTTAAGTCCAGTGAGAAAACTAGTCACATCACTGTTCAGGAAATTATGAATTATCTCTCTGTGTCGGTAAACTAACAAAGCTCGGGCCAGTGTTCTTCTTCCCGTTACGACTTAAGTGGTTTGATGGTGCGTTAAATTTGTCTTTGGGTGTGCTTTCTTTGCTATAAGTTAGATAGCGGAATTCCAAACATAGAATCGCCTCAAAGATTAAAAATTTACACAGTCTCAACAAGTTCTGCGTCAGGGGAACTCTACACACTGTTTATGCTTTGCCTTGCTTAGATTGATTTCTTTATTGCTTTCTTAATGCTGGGATCGCACAGGTTACGATCACTCTGTATGAAAGAAAAAAAGACATGTAATATACCGAAAACAAATAACCTTCTAAAGCGCGATGAATTTCCAGTTAAGCCTATAATACACTCGAGTATTTAATTATGTATTTAATAAACACTGCGCGAATTCTAGTGGTTAAAAACCCACATCTATAAAACTAGGACTTAACTGAATTTATTAATTATAAATTCCTTCGCGACTTTAAAAGTTAATTTAAGCATCTATTATCTTTTGAAATAATATAATAGATAGATCATTATATTTACAACTGGAACTATTGAGATGGTTTAATTTAATAGATTTAAATTAACACAAAATCCATTGAAATAGAATGACTGAACTAGACCACTGATCACTTTACACAATATATATTACCGCTCTGCACAGAATAGAAAACACTGCAAATATATATATAAAATCCAGGGGAAAATCTATAACAAGATTTCAATAAAGCTAGTGCTTCTGTAAAGGTCTGGCCAGCGAGTGATAACGTGTCTAGTTCTTCATGGTCTATTTAGCTAAAATGGAATGTAAGTTGAGTGGGACATGATAAACTTGACAATTTATTTGATCTCACGAACTTTTGGGGATCTGACCGCCAAATCAAGAGAAGAAGCCGCCCCCTGGTCTTCGTATCCGCTCGCTGCTGCCCGTTTCGCTTTCCCCCGTTCGCTCGGTTCCTCGATTGACACCGAGACGCGAAAATAGCGGCAAGCAACTGAGTCTCGTATCAGGGACCACTACTGTCTTTGATAGCGCCGATAGTCTCCCCTAAAATCCCTCGGTCTGACTCTTTGATCTCGTGCCGCCTACTAAATGAGTCCCGGTGGAATGAGTTCTGGCAAACGAAAAGTTACAACAAATGTTCAGGGGTTCTAATGTTATGAAAAGCTAAAAGTCCCTTTAAATCATCCATCATATCAGGGAGAATTCACTTGTCAAACTAGACGTACGTCACACCCCCACACCCCCCCCCCCCCCGATATTTGTTTATGTCATTCCAGACATTCGACTCTATCTTTCTTTCCTTGTTTTGTCCCGATTTACCGTTTATTTTGTCATTCCAGACATTCGACTCTATCTTTCTTTCCTTGTTTTGTCCCCGATCGTTAGTTACCGTTGGTGAGGCATATTGGGAATAAGGTGTTAGGCCCGTATTTTCTTGATCATCGGCACACTAGGGGTGATGTGGTGAGCAACACGCCGGCCGCCTTAACCTTCCCGGAGATGTTCTGGTACCCAAATCATGAGGCTGGGTCGACCCCGGAGCCGTTTGCGGTCTAAAAAATCCCACTTCAACTGGGGATCGAACCATGGACCACCGAGGTAGGAAGCCAGTGCACTAACCACTGCACTACCGCGGCTCCCCCGCTGTGATAGAGTAAGATTCTTTCTTGTCCATGTCTTGATGTTATCTTTCCACTTATAGCGATGTTTTCCTCTTGCACCTCTTTCTTCTATTATGGTCTTCAGTAAAGTGTTATCTATTTTTTACATGGCCAAAATATTTCAGCTGTTTAACTTTGATCTCCTTCATTAGTTTTCTTTTCATTATTAGGTTTTCTAGGGCCTCTTTATTTGTTTACCTCTCTTTCCATGAGATATGCCCCATTCTTCTATAATAGACTGTCAGTGTTTTTTACAAAAACTGTAAATAAATGAAATTGTATTGTTTTATGTTTTTTCTGTGTTTTGTTTTATTTGTCATTTTGGGGAAGGGGAGGGGGTGGGGAAGGGGGAGAGGTGTAGTAACATGAAGAGTTCAGTTTCGCACAGCAACAGCAAAAAAAAAAATTATAGTTTTTTTAGATTCTTTTTGTTTTGATTTATGCCGTTCACTTTCTTCTTTCAATAAAACAAAAATAATGTTAGTTTTGTTTGGAAACTAAAATAGAAAGTTGTCTTTTTATGTATTTTTTATTTTATTTTGTAGATCATTTGGGGATTTTTTTGGGGTCATAAATGCATTTTTAAAGGTCATTTTCTAGTAATTTTTAGGGCATTAAAATCCTATCTCTATTGATAACAAAACTACGCAAATACAGACACTGCATCACATGTTTCCTGTTTCATGATGCACCACTGGAAATAACTGTTTGTCATTTTCTTGATCGACATCATTATCTTTCAGTAACCCAAGGAGCATATTATGTTCTTCCTGTCCCGTGCCATCACCTCAAGGTTCTTCCGTATCTTCTTCATCCCATCCATGTATATCTTCAGTTCTCTTCTCTGTGTCTTATTTGGTTTCCCTATACTTCTTTTTCATGATGATCCCAGAACAACGATCCTCGGCATCTTCTTCTCTCGTTTGCTCCCAGAGGCTAAAGGGGAGACAAAGAAAAGTAACACTGTAATCTACCACTAAGGAGGTTTGGGCATGGGGGCCGGCCACCCTATACTGTATACATTTTAAGCCATTAAAAACTTCAACAAAACAATATGGACTGGTCAACTAACAAAAATAATTCCATGTTGTAACGCTTTCTTAATTAATGTTATGTTCCATTAAGGGTTTACCTTAAACATGTACTTCTACTATGATTTTCAACAGACTGTTTTGTACGTCTTTATGTGTCCATAATTGTCAGACTTCGACATCTGGTTTTTGGTGCTGTTTTTTTTTTTTTGTTTTTTTTGTTGTTGTTTTTTTTCATATAAATTCGTAATTTTCGTGAATCTTTTATGATATTCTGTTTCCAAGAAACCTTCACCACTCTTCTGTAAATCCAAAGTGAAGGGCCTTATGCAGAGACGGACTGACAGTGCTCGGAACCACCGGTTAAAAAAAAAGGGGGGGGGTGTCATTGGCCTCTGATTACACACTGATTACTCGAGCTTCATATCTATATCCCAGCTAGAAGATCCCATTCAAGTTGACGTCTGAGAGTGTACGAAGAAGAAGAAGAAGAAAGAAATCCCAGCTGTGAGCCCTTGCGTAGCGCCAAAAATGACCAACGCTCAGACCGCCATTCTTGCAACGACTTGTTCATTTATAATATCAGTGTATCCACATCGCGTAGCTGTGAAGAGAAAACATGCTTCTACGAGGTGTTGTTTTTTTCCAATGCTCTGTTCCACTATGTCGGAAATATTTTTGCCACTTCCTTTTTTCCTTTTCACCTCTGTTTTACATCTGTCACTACCTTAAAGATGCGGTTTGTATGTAGATTTTATCCGTGCTGGAATCTTGTAGAAATGAAAACAGGTTAATCGTAAGCTGCCAGTGTTCTGGTCACACCAGTCAACGTAGCACAGTGAGGTCCCAAATCAATCGGAATCTGACCACCTGGGGAATTGACTTCGCCAGGTTAAAACTAGCCAGACACACAATAATGAACCACAAACAGTATCACAGCGGCTTCAAGACGCTTCAGACTGATCCTTAGAAAATCACATATGAATAATAACACAAATAACAGCAGACAACATGCAGAATAAGACAGGAAATACCTTACATTGGCTCATTAACCTGTAGTTACACAAAAAGCACAGGTCTTCAAAAATTAATGTCAATGCTCCTGTCTTGCGCCATCTGTTCAGTCTGTCTGTCTTCTGTCCTTTACACTTATGTTTTCAGTTCTATTCTCCATGTGTTATTTTTCTCTTTACCTTTCTTACTTTGGGTATTCCAGAACAACTACTGTCATGTAATTCTATCATTAGGTTTCCTTACCTCGTGCCATATCCATAGCCAGCGTCTTCTTCTCATCTCTTTCTGTTCCACTGGCACATGTCTGATCCTTATAATTATTCACTACCTGGTCAATACAATTTAAGTTCTTCTGTTCTACGCAAGCGCCCATTAAAAAAATTATGTAACTTCTTGGTTGTTTGTTTAGTTATTCTCCATGTTTCAGAGCCGTACAATAAGACTGACTTGATGTTGGAGTTGAAGATTTTGATGTTTGTGTTGAGTATGATCTCTTTTGGTGTCCATATATTTTACACTGTAATGAAAGTTCCTCTTGCCTTTTATATTTATATTTTATCAGTGCCTGTTCCTCCAGCAATAAATATTTGTTGCTTAGATATATGTATATGCTACATCTTCAAGGAGTATTCTCAATATTATATACATACTAAGCATTCACAATATGCCTTACATCTACTTACAGCTCTAGGACAGAAGGGCGAAGTCATCAGCAAAATCTAGATAATCAAGCTGAATTCTACTTCAGTTGTCTGATGTCAATGTTTTCATAACCCAGTATATAGCCAGTAAGAAGAGAAATGTGACAAGAGGTGTTCCTGCCACACTCCAGCAATTAGATAGTTTTGTAAGCGGTCCTAAATAATAATTCTGCATTTCTCGTATTCAGATATTTTCTTTATTAGGTTTATCATCTTCAGGAGGCCCCCACAATGTTTCCAGTGAAATTCTGTCTGCTATCAAAGGGAAAAAAGCCTCCGATTATGATGGCAGAACATGTCCTTGGGCAGGCCAACCTCTTTAAATACCTTGCAGCTGTCATAGACTGGAAGAGAGGCATCAAAGAAGAGTTGGCTACCCGAAGGGCAGCAGCTGAGAGACTTTTTTCAGGCCATACATCTTTCTTCTCTCTTGTTTTTCTCTTTCAACTTCCTCTGTCCACCAAGGTGTCCTCTTTCCCTTATTCCCACGTCGGACTTCACCACATGATTCTGCTGCAGCTGCCTTTGTGGTGTCCTTGAATTTAAGCCAGAAAGTTTCCAGGTGATCAGGGTGTTATCCTATGTTTCTCACTGCTGTAGCAATAAGCCCCAGATACCTGGTCTTAACATCTGGCTCTGTTAGCTTGTAGGTCTTAATGCTCATCTCTCCTGTTCGTTTACTTAGTTTCTTGCGTGATGTTAGGCAATTACTAAGTCGAGCAACTCTTTCGGTTGTTCTTTTAATTGCCAGCAGGTAGTGATCACTTTCAATCTCTGGCCCTCTCCAGACTCTAGTATCCTGCACATACTTGAATGAGCTCTTCCTAACAATTGCATGGTCAGTTACTTATTTCTCATTCTTTGTTGGTTCATATCTGGTGTATGCATGTTTGCGCTTATGGGGGGAACTTTGTTTACGTAATGACAACATTTTGCTCAGTGCAGAATCCAAGGGTCACTTTCCATTATCATTTATGTCATTGTCACTTCCCCATACCTTCAGATAACTCCACCCCATTCAGTGTGGACGATATAGTCAACGGAAGGTAACCGGTGGTATAAAATAAATGTAGACTAAGAGTTGGCGTTGCCCAATGGGCTGATCACCCGTTGGCTTGTCACACCGATTACGGATCTATTTGTTGTTGCCCTAAAGACGCCGCTAGGCGTGATGGGAAACTACAGCAGAGAAAATCAATCTGCTGTTGCCCTTAAGACGCCACAAGGCGTGATGGCCTCTGACTGCTTGGTCGGTCTTTGGCTAAGGACGGAAGAAGAAGAAGAGAAGAAGAGTTGGCGTTGCATCCCTTAGAATTATGGGGAAAAAGAAATACATGAGTTACATCCTTTGAAATTGGCTCCCTTGGACTAGTACGAGAGAAATAGAGAAGATTCTGGTAGATTGTATCACGTGATACAACCAGCGAGAAAAAAAACGAGGAATCTCGGGGTTTTTCGGTCAGTCCGTTCAGAGCAGCTGAACAATACAGATCGCGAAGTGAGATCTTTTCAAGCATAGAAGTGAGTTTGTCGTCCAGCGTACACATTGCTGTGGCATCCGTAGTTAACAGATTTACAACTCCAGCTGCCAGAAATTATAATAAATCAATTATTTCGAAGATAGAGGAGAGATTTTTCTGAGGAAAGTGTGTAGTGTACATTTTATCGAAGTACGTAGACGTTTTTTGAACATTTAGTGAAATGAGATGTCCAACCAAATATGACGAACGTCTGATAATGATCTCAAATGGCAATAAATACAGGTGAAGTTGTTAAGAGAGAAGTAGCAAAGTCTTGGCGTATTATCCAAACCCTGGCGGTCGGGCCAGTATACAAACTAAGCAAAGATTTACATTAGATGCAAGATTCATGATGCAGCAACCAAACGAAGTAGAATCAGATATGACGCAGTTCTGAGAGACAATAGTTATATGCTAGGAATATCTATGACCAGTGAGAAGGTTCCGAGGTTTGAGCTAATATTATTTTGATGCAATGAAGTCACTGAACAAGCGAGTGTAAGCATGAGTAGTTGTGAGAAGAACATTTCGTGTTTTGAACATTTTTTCGTTATTCTACTGTAAATACGTTTGTGAATAAAATGATAGAAAACAGAGCAAGCGTCTATATCACTTCAAACAAATGTCAGTCAGAGTAATGTACTGTTACTGGCTGGTTAGATGAAACAGTTAAGACCAAACGTATCAGGAGGGACAGTGATCGAGTCAGCTACTATACATGATCATCAACAATCATGTTGCTTTGTAGTAGCCATTAAATAGAAGCAGCTACACTAGCATAGTCATTTCCAAATCTGGCATTGATAACTTCGAGAAGAATAATTTCATCCAGGCAGTTGTCCACTGTCTTTTGAAGCAGCTGGAAGAATTATTCTTTGACTTTTGCTCGCTTATCTTCATTTGGCCCGTACACAATGACAAGGTTGTTTTTTGGTTGCTCCTTCTTTTAACTTGCATATAATCCGCTCCGAGACAAAGTTCCATCACTTGATGCTATCCTTTTGGTTTATAGCCACAACACAACCCACACCCCCTTTAGCTCTTTCGGTGCTGGGGACTCCACTGTAGAGAAGCATGTCGCCATCGAAATCCATAACTCCTTATCCCTTTTTCTTCGTTTCTATAAGAGCCATGATTTCCTATTTTGCCCTCCTTATCTCATCCACCAGCTCCTCTTCTTTCCCATTTATACCTCTAATATTCCATGATCCGTAAGTCGTAGTCCGTGCCAGTTTGTCGCCTTTAAAATCAGTCCCGTTTTTATCTCGTGTATTACTTGTAATCAGGTTTTAAGGAAAACATGTGATTGGCCTATTATGTCTTTGCAAGGTGGAGGGGTTGCATCCTTGCATGCTGCACTCCTCCTTTTTTCAGCCGAGCTTGGGACCTGCCTAGGCAGAATTTATTTCATCAGCCTTGAAGCTGAAACTTCTGGTTTTGCTTGCATTTTGCTTTCTTGTTTTTTTTTTCTACCCATTATATTATTAATGGTTTCTTAGGAAAGACCTATACCGAGAAAACATTCCTGGCACAAGGATACATTTGAAAATCAAATAAAGACAGCATTCAACATAAAGTGATGCTTCAGGACCATCTGAGTTAGGAGACAATGAAAGAAGAAGACAGAATAACTTCTTAGAATAGAGCAATACAGAAAAATCAGCTTAGTTTTTTTTAATGAAACACAGTTGTATTCAACTGAGCAACGTTTGGTGTACACATTGAAAACCAGCAGAAACACTGCTTCGGGTCCTGATGGTGTACAATACCATCACATTATACAGCTCGATAACACAGCCATTATAAATATGGTGAGCGATTTCAATACCAGCATACAGAATGCTGAGGTGCCGGAAGACTGGCTGCACAGTTACCTTCGGCCACTTCCTAAATCTGGCAAAGACCCCACACTGCTCAACAGCTATCGAATTATCACGTTACAGAATGTCTATGGTAAATTACATGAAAAGATAGTAGCAAGAAAAGTAATGAGCCACCTTGAAAATGCACACATCCTTCCTGATACCCTGGGTAGCTATAGGCCGCCTATGAAAACAACATGGGGTAACGCTGGAATGTTTACGTACGATGTATATGAGGGATTCCATGGTAAAAGAGAAACGGTGGCTGTCGTAATTGACCTAGAGGATGCTTATAACAGTTTGGACTTCGCAACCCCAATAGAATGTATAATGGCATGTGGTGTAAACCCTTGGATAACAAGGTGGATAGCAGCTGCCTTAATTGAGAGATCAGTTGCATTTCGCTTGGGAACTTGGACATCAGAACCAAAGCGCATTTGCCCGGGACTACCCCAGGGTTCTCCACTATCACCGGTGCTGTTTAACATCTACACAGTAAAAGTAGCAAACTTTCAACCAAAAGGACTAGGACGAACATTAACTTTCGCAGATAACATACTCATGTACAGAACTGGCTCAGACAGACAGGAAATGGTCCAAGGCATACAAAAGACACTTCAGGCGATTTCTAAATGGTGTGAGGAAAGCAGATCAAGGGTCAATCCCAACAAGACCTGTGTGATGTGGTGCTGTTTGAACAACTGCATAGTGAAAGCAGACCTTCCAGACGTCACTTTCTATGAGCAGAACATTGAAAGGCAAGATAGGCTGAAGTATCTGGGACATAGACTATTGTTTATCCTGTATTATCAGCTCGTGACTTCAGTAATCGAGTACGGGTTAGGAATACTCACGCTGTCAGTGTCACAATGTGAACGACTGGAATGCATCCAAAATGAAGGGATGCGAGTAGTTTTGGGCTGTACGCGTGATACCCCGGTTGTGACAATGAGATACATGCTCGGATAGCTGTCGATTAGATCCAGAAATGCGACGGCCCAGTCAAAAGCATATATGCGGGTAACCACTGACAAAAGACACCCCCTACATGAGAATGTAGCTGACATAAAAGGAGCAAGAATCAAGAGGGGGAATGTCATGGATGGCACAGGCAGAGGCTACGATTGGTCAGGTGACCAGGGTTGAAAATGTATCCAAAGGGGGAGAGTGGAGTAAGTCAGGGGAGAACTGGATAAACTACCAGCAGGTCATCATTAGCCTTGGCAGAGAGTGCAGATCTTGGGGCAATGGAAAAGCAGAGCTGGAGATTAATAAGCTGATAAGTGGTCATGCTGGGGATGATGACGCCATTGTGTACACTAATGGGTCTGTTGTGCGTGGTGAGAAATCAGGATGCAGCTTCTGTGCGATAATAAAGGGCAGGGTCGTCGCTGAACAGAGTGGAGCCTACATGACAACAACCTCCAGCATGAGAATGGAGGTAGAAGCAGTTATTGCAGCACTGAGGTGGCTGTCTGAAACTCCATCAACCAGGGCAGTTATATTGTCAGACTCTCAAGCCATACTTCAGAAAGTTCATAATGGATGGCTGTGGCAGGAACGGAAAACATCAATAGAATCCTCAAGTCTTGAAGAACTGGTGTGGATCTACTGTCCTGGTCATGCAGGAGTACGTGGCAATGAGGTAGCTGACAGACTGGCCTCGAGAGCACCCATAGTGGGGACACTGGACATGGATAAGGGAGAGATACTAAGGGCTATTAATGATCGCCTGCTGGATAATGACACTGCAATGGATGAATCAACAAGGCAGAGGCTGTTGGAGTTTGGCATCAAACGTGGGACCAGCAGAAATGGACGTGAGAGAGGATGCATCCTTCGTATGTACAACCAGCGTGCTACAGGTACAATTAGCATTCATACTCTTCGACATTTGCTGAGGGAGACTGAGCACCTATGGGTTTGCCCAGAGTGCAGTGAGGTCGATTCTGATTAACAATAACAATACAGAAAAAAGGAGTACACAGTATCAACATCTTATAACGCAGATACGATTTTACATTTTATTAAATAATCTTTATTTTAAAAAAAACATAATCAAATGCACATATACATTCATGTTCATGTGGTGCTGCTATCTGCTGCTATGATGACGGGAAGAGCATATTAGCCACATAAAAGTTTGTCCAGGTTTGACATCAGCTGTTGTGGTTCAATAAATGAGATGAAGTATTCCCAGGTGACAATAACCTCTCAACATATAGTTATCTTACTTTTTGTAGTCTGATAAGTAGGGCTAGGATTTTAATCATTTTGCATCTTTTTTTTTTATCTTTGTTTTGGCATAACCCAAATGTGGCTCAGTTGAATACAACTGTGTTTCATTAATAAAACTAAGCTGATTTACGTGCATTTGTTAAGAAACTATATTTTGTATTTTAGGGAAATGTTTGCCATTTTTGGCAGGTTAGGGCTTTTTGAGATATTTTGGTCATTTTAAAGCATTTTGTTGTTGTTTTTTGAGTAATTGTTTTGCATATTTTGGCATGTTCAACAAAAATAGGCATTTTAGTTTAACGTGTTTTTACTTATAGTCTTTTTCACAAATGTCCTTCACTATTTTCCCGATGCTGTTTAGCAATTTTCCCTAAACCCTTGAATACAAATGTTGCTGGTAAATTATCTTACATCAGATAGATTTGATGAAGAAAATGGTGAGTGACTTAGGCATCGTGAATGGAGATGTGGGAAAAGTTGTGCAAAAGAAAATTAAGCAAGTTTTCAGACAAAAATGTAAGACATGAAAAGTTATGCTTAATTTCAGATGTGCTATCGGGGGACAAGCTTTTCACTTGGTGAATTTTCAGTGTTCTTGGAGCCAATAGAAGTAGTTTATTTCAAGTATGTTCCTGTGGTGTTAGTAGTCATGGGAATGAGCTTTTCAGTGTTTAAATCTTTGTTGGGAGACAACAGAAAGTCATTCTCTTTTGAAAATCTGCACATAGTTTTCAGTGCGCATTGTCATTATGAATTTATTAAATAACAACTTTCAGTTACCATAGAAACTGTAAAAATATTCAGTTGTAATTTTATGTCTTTTGTGTGTGTGTGTGTGATTTTTTAAATAAGGAATTATTTTGTTAATAAAAATAAATTGTCAGTTTAGCACAAAAATTGTGACAATTTCAATTGCATTTTTAAAGTGTGTGTATGTGTCTTAGACTGCATGTTTCTGGTTAATAAAATAGACGTTGAATTTGGCACAGAAACTGTAAAACAATAAAGTTGTATTTTTTATGTATTTTACCTTGGTTTGTGTTATTGGTCATTTTTTTGGTTACTAACATAAAGAATTTCAGCTTGTCACAGTAACAGCAAAAAAATTAAATTATAATTTTTATGTTCTTTCTTTGTTTTGTTTTGTCTTATGCCATTTGTTTCTTTTAATAAAACAAAATAATGTCAGTTTAACTCGGAAACTAAAAAAAGAAAGTTGTTGTTTATTAGGTCATTTTTTTTATTTTATAGGGCATTTGGGGGGAGGGGGGGTTTGGGTCATAAATGCATTTTCATAGGTCATTTTCTAGCAATGAATTTTTAGGTAATTAAAATCCTAGCCCTACTGATAAACTATGTTGACAGTTCATCAATACCTGTCTGTTCTTACAACCCATGCTCCTACTGGAACTTACATTAGATGTGAAAATAGATGAAAATGGACAACTGCAGAAAATAAATGCACTGACAATGATTTTTTGTTTTGTGATTCTCATATCAGAAATACAAATAAATGACCCAAGACAAAATATCCTGGTAGATACATTCCCTGTTCGTATTTAATGGCAATATAAAATTAGTGTGCCCAGGAATAAAACATATAACCGACAAGGTTGAACGGGACGCACCTTGCCACAACGAGGCAAAACTTTATTTTTTTTTTTTAAATAAATAAATAATTTTTTTTTTAATATTGTGTGAACATTGCAAACTGTATGATCTAATTTGATGAAACAAATGAAGGCAGTTCCACGCTGGTGATCTCATCATATCATTTTTCGATTTAGATAATGCATATTAACAGCTATCAAATAATATTTAAAAATAAAAACAAATCTGATCTTTACAGTGGACAGGTAATAATTTACTGTAGAAATAATGTTGTTCTTTCCAGTTAACAAATACTTCGTCTAATAAACTGCTTCAATGTTATGTTACCAAACAAAGATGACTTTGTTCACATAAAACTTACATTACCAAGGTTTCCCTTCTTATGTGTTATAAATGTTTATACAATACCAAACCTACCCTCTGTTCTGATCTTAATGTTCTAAGTCTACTATCATTTACTGGACACAGTATTATGGTCTTTGTCTTGTTGGACTGGCCTATACTGTATAATAGGGGAACAACAGAAGTGATTGCGTCATTAATAGGCTGAACTGCCCATGCTAAAAACTTCCGGTGTTACGTATTGCGGTTCGCACTAATGACCTGTCATCGAAACATCATTTTTTGGTGATGCGTAGATGGCAGGGAGGATAGTGTGATTCGCTTGCATAGCTAGGCGGGGTTGTCGCACAGAAGGTCCAGGGTTCAAATCCTGGGTAAGCCACTTGTCACGTGAAAGATAATTTATTTTACCATCTTGTCCATAATTTGATTACTCCCTTAAATGTTCTGTTTTCCGAGACATTTTGTATTTTCGTTTCTTTCATATTCTACCTACATTTTTTCACCTTCTCAACCCCACCCGAGGTTGTTTACGCTGGCCAGCTGCGGTCAGCTAACGCTAGACGTAATGTTATCTAAACGCACCTGTTCGACCAGAGAAACATTTCTCGGGTCCGCTTTAAGTGTTAGAACGAGCCAAAGACGGTTTCTGTGAAAGAAACGGTTCGTTAGCGGCGGGTACCCTCTGTGGTCCCAACAGGGGAATTTCTCTGGTCGCTTTAAAACGTTTGATGACGAGCGGCTGGTACCCTTTGAGGCCTGGGTAACGAGTGTGATCTGTTTCAGGGGAAGATAACAATCGCGGTCAATCTTTGGGTTTTCGCCCCTTAGACAAGATAGAGCATAATGTTATGCATTTCTCTACCTGGGGAACTTTCGCACGATTTCTGTTGTCTTTTGATGTAGTCTCTAAGAGAAACCTCTGTCTACTCTTGTTACGTTACACGCCGATACATCTGTAGAAATATGCATGCCAGGTGTTTATTGGTAAACTATAAGAGTAGACTGGTTTTAATAGACAAAGACATTCGTAAATTTTCCTGGCCCGTAGATGACCATCATGAGATAAGGCAAACTTTAACACAGTACTAGAATGTGTTTGCCTATGTTCTAGTCATTTTCGGGTTTCAGGGAGACCAAATCGCTAGAGCAGACCCCAGTCAGGCGAAGAACGAAATATTCTCTTCGATCTAGAGGGTTTCTGAATACCGCTAGCGTCACGAATCGTCAACCCCGTTCCTGAATCAAAACCCCTTTTTTTGTCAACGCCAAGTTAAGCTCACGCAGTGCAACGGAGCCAACGCAAAATCTGGAATCGCCAAACGCAGTAGTAGTTCTCTACTCGCCTATTGGATTACCAGCCAGAGCATCGCGGCTTCCAGAATATCAAAACCGCCCAGCATGCCTATAGCAGAATTCCATATCACCCGCCTTTTTTGTGCCTAAACGGGGCACTCAGCAAACCACAGCCAAACCAGTTTAAACAGGATTTACAGCCAAGCGGAGCCTTGCGCCGGATAAGCGCGCCTGGGTCTCTTTGTCCTCAAGTGACTTCTTCTGGTGTATTTTCTGGATACTTAAAACCTCGCACGTATGAGCAGCCATCTATGGACAGAGTTCCAGCCCCCCTCTCGCGAGTAGCGGTCACCAATGATAGCGCCTATACAGTGATTTTATTCAGGTTAATTCCATCACCGATGGAGGATATATACGAAAAAACCACTTACTGGAGCTTTTCCCTTGGTCCCCGAAAACGGACAGGCTGTCGCTAAGTTCATTCAGTTGGTCTGCAGGAGATAAACAGCGTCCCCCAGCCCACCTCGCGCCAGTAGGGGGGAGTCACCAATGATAGTACCAACAAGGACAGTTTTGTAGGCATAGTCCCTCACGAAGGATCTACAAGTAACACACTGTCCGGACTATTTCATCTGGTCCCCGAAAACGGACGGACTGCCACGCAGTTTATTCATTTTGGTAAACAGAAGGTAAATAGAGTCTTCCAGCTCACCTCGCGCCAGTAGGGAGGAATCACCAATGATAGCGCCTATACAGTGATTTTATTCAGGTTAATTCCATCACCCATGGAGGATATGTACGAAAAAACCACTTACTGGAGCTATTTCATATGGTCCCGAAAACGGACGGGCTGACACTCAGTTATTTCATCTCTCTGTGTTCTACAGGTTTTATGAATGGTGGTGTGTGTGTGGTTGTTGGTGTATATGATTATTGATGACTATTGATGATTATTTGATTATTGATGTAATTTTATGTTGTTGTGATGATATGCTTAAATAAATCTGGAAAATGCATTCTTCTGAATGACAAAAGAATGATCAGCATTCAACACTTAATAATTAGAATGAAAAATCATAATAGAAATTTGGCAAACATTAAAACTGTGACTATTATATATTAAACAATATACTATTATACATTTTTAAAGTTCAAATAACCTACACAGTAACAACTTAAAACTAATTACCATTGTTAATAAATTGATTAGTGCATGCAAACATACACACAAACACACTATATGTTTTAACTGTGCAAATTATCTGTGGTTGAATGGGGTGCTCCCACCAATGACATGGCAAAAATGAGCCCTCCAATATTTTTTTTAAATATAGAGGATAGGGAAGTTTAAACCAAATAACTTTACATGTATACTCTATTATATAGTAAATAAACTTTGTCTTTGGTTTGAATGGAACATGCTTTGATGAAACAGGATCAAATTTAACACCAAACAACATAAACTTTTATCAACAATGAAACTCAAAAGTTCTCTTATGAATGTCAAATTTATTTTCTGGAGTGTAATGTCTGCAATAAAAAGGCATCAATCACACAAGCTGACAAAAGGATTCCACCCTGCATAACTACTGAATCAAAACATCAACAATTTTGTTCTGCCTCAGGAGAATGACTACATGAAATGTTAAAAAAAAAAGAAAGCTCACAGTATAAATAAAAGAAAAAAATGAAACATTGCAAAGGGACTATCATATTTATATAACATATTTGTGTTTATGTACAACTTTGTACAATTATTATAATCTATTCTCTTTAAAAGGTAAAGGTAAAAGATCTCGTTACACGCCCATTGAGGCATATTGGGAATACAGTGATAGGCCTGTATTTTCTTGACCATCGGCACACTAGGGGTGATGTGGTCAACATCACGCCATATATTATATATGTGAGGTAAGGATCACGTGACACACCTATTGAGGCATATTGGGAATACGGTGATAGGCCCGTATTTTGTTGACCATCGGCACACTAGGGGTGATGTGGTCAACATCACGCCATATATTATATATGTAAGGTAAGGATCACGTGACATGCTTATTGAGGCATATTGGGAATACGGTGATAGGCCCGTATTTTCTTAACCATCGACACACTAGGGGTGATGTGGTCAACATCATGTCGGCCGCCTTAACCTTCCCAGAGTTGTTCTGGTACATAATTCATGAGGCTGGGTCGACCCCGGAGCCGTTTGCGGTCTAAAAAATCTCACCTCAACTGGGGATCGAACCATGGACCTCTGAGCTAGGAAGCCAGTGCACTCACTAACCACTGCGTTACCAACATTCTTTCTTACTAAGAATATACTAAATTAAATTGATAAAAACTGTTTATTCTCACATTAGTTAATATTACCCTTTTATCCCAACACCCATTAACTGAAATATTCTAACAATTGAAAGTTTCTTTGGACTACTTTTGGATCATAATTTGGGCGATTTTTTACTATTTTGAGTGAATTAGGGCTATTTTTAATGCAGCCTGGGTGGCATATGCTATTCTGGGCTACGTTTGGTTTGAAGACTATCTTCACTGCACACGGACTACTCCATCAGTGTTCTGATCTCCTCCCTTAGATCACACAAGGAAGATCTCAGCACAGTGCATGAACTCCGTAGCACCGGCGACAATCCCAAAGTGTGTATATAGGAATCACACTTTCTATAAATATTTTTGTGATGGGTAGGTTTCTAATTTTTTAATATTGCCAGAGCAGCGGCCTGATAGGCCTACTCTTTACGATTTCCAACTGCCGTGGGATTATTAACGTGCACAACTTGCACACAGGACCTCCTATTTTTTCGCCCGTATCCGAGAAGGCTAGGTATCCAATCTCACTATCCAGGAGACCAGGGGGGAGTATGACATCATTATGACCACTGGTTCTGAAAAAATATTTCCATAAATTATATTCCCTCAACTGGAAAATGAACCCGGTACGTCTAGAACTCGAGGCGGATGCCATACCTCTTAGCCACTCTGACCCCCTAAACTACGTTTAAAACAATTTGTGTGATGTTTGAAAACCAAAAAAATTCTGGTTCCACAACAAAGCTGTTCTAGAGGATTTCAACTAAAGGGTTACAGACTTGTATTATTCAATATTATAATTATAAAGACAGTTTTTATTTGGTTTTTTTTTTTTTTTTTTTTGGTTATAGCCATTTTAAAATGTAGGTATGAGTTATCATGTACCTTCTTAGAAAAAAAAAACTATGAATAATACATGCCATCCCTCTGAGATGAAAAGCCTGTACAAACAATAAAAAAAACATGTACAAAGATCCACAAAACCTGTACAAAGACTGAAAAAAAGGATCAAAAGAGTTAATTTGTGTAAAAATATTTTCAGTTACAATGGGCTGCATTATAATACGGACTTTGCCTTTTAAAGCAGGTTTTCACTTGTTTTAAAACCCAAACAATAAGTGTCTGAGTAGTTTACACTGTAAAAATGATGTGATTGTGTCATCATTTTGTCTATTTCTGCGCTTAACTATGACTAACAGACTGGGAAATCCTGTGATCGATAGGACCTCATAAAAGAATTCTGAGACATGGTAATAAGGGGCATGGGTTAAAAACCCTAAACCTAACTCTGAACCCAAACCTTAATCTTAGCCCTAAAGATGTTCGCGATTTACAAGGATGACATAGAAGAAGACGTCCCGTTGTTCTCACAACTAATTTTACTACTTCATTATCATTATTATTGCAAAGAGAAAAATTGAATTAAACTATGTTATCTTGTTATGTCGGCGTCTGTGGCCTAATGGACATGAACGCAGTGTCATAATCCAGATATACCAGGTTCGAAACCTGCTGCAGGCGGTTTGGTAGCAGATCGCTTTGTGTGGATTTTTAACAATGGTATAAGCGCCGTACCGTTCAGAAAGCAATGGCAAACTACTGAATGAAAAAAAATTGCCTAGAAAAATCACAAACAGCCAATAAAAGCTGGGGTTGATTGCCACGTCCTGTAAAGGATAAGCAACTAACTTTTTTTTTATCTTGTTATATGATATGGAATGGTGAGGTTTCCAGGGCGGTTTGAAATTATTTCTATAAATATAATGTAATTTTTAAAACAATAAAACCATGTTATCATATAAATTTTTTTTTTAAACTAAAAAGCTCATAATTTGCAACGACAGTAAAAATTGGCACTAGCATAATTTATTCTCTACTGAACTTCAAATATGAAAATAGCCGTTTTAGCCTAATTGGCAGTTTTAAATACCCATATGACTTTTAGCGTCAATCGTCAATACTACAAACATTGATAGTAATTAATTATTTAATAAAAATAACTCACTGGATGATCACAATAATGATATATCCACCAAAGAAAAATCACAGACAATGTTTTTAAAGAAATAAAATTAAAACTTAGAAGAGAAGTAACTCCAACTAACTTTTCCAGGGGCTCTGATCGGGTTAAGATACAAATTTGCCTTGCTTTCACAATTTTTTTTTTTTTCAGTTTCATAATTCTTATTATATTAGTATTCAAATGTACATTTCTTACGCAGATTCTACAAGTTTTAGTGAAATCTAGTAATATATAATGGTATCCACTTATTTTTTTGCTTATAAGCAGCCATAAATAATACATTATGCTCAATGCGACGTAATCGTTAAAATAATACGTAACCTGTTGGCTGTATTCAGCATTAGCGCAGAATAATGAATGAAAGACACACAACATGGACTCTCACTATTCTCGCATCAATCAAAAAATAGACATCTTGATTTCATTGGTTGATTTTTTTTTAAATTCACGTGGCCTATCATCTCGCCAAATCTAATGACGCAAATATCAGATAAGGTGTGGCACAAGACGATCTATTTATATATATACTGGTATATTTAATTGTTAGGCAAAAAACCTGTACAGAAATTATATACGGGGTGTACAAATCTGAAAATGAGAATTACTTGTACAGATTACGGGTAACCCGTAGTACTTGGCATGTATGTAATAATCCAGCTCTGGCCAGCTTTGTCCCCCCTGTAGTTCCTGGGGAGGGGTCTCTGAGAAGGCAAAAGAATGAGACTACTGCTTCCTCAGGCAAGCCATAAAAGGTGAACACACGAGTGTCATTTTCTGGCAAATTCATCATGCAAAACGAACTCCTACAGAAACCTCTGCTGCGCGAAAATGTGCTTTGACACATGCTACTGGCAAGGGGACCAGCTGTAGTAGTGGCTCCATGCCTTGTAAGCAGTAACAATGGAAATGACAATGAAGTGTCTAAGTAGTCTACATCAAAGAACAAAAACAGATCTGATTAACAGCACCAGCAACTGGAAGTTGTGAAGAAACCATGACTAGTTCTGCTAATCAGCATAAATGGTAAAGGTAGATACTGCCACAGGGAAGTGACATGTTAGAGACTTCACTATACTAGGTCTCTGCTTTGTGAGGTGGGGTGAATGGTTCCCTACCATGCTGCCCTTGCCTTCCTTACTCAAATGCAGAGTCAGGTACCCATTTACAGCTGAGTAGACTGGAGCTTGACACTAACAAGTTTCAAACCCAGTAACTTTGCTGTGGGAGGCAAGCACACTAACCCATCTGCCAACTGGGCTAAGGCACCTGAAACAGTTGGTCCCTGTTCTGGAATCCCCAGGGTAACAGAAATAGAGGGAGACCACACACACAAAAACACGTAGAGAAGAGAACTGGAGACAGACATAACAGGAATAAAGAAGAACTTGAAAGGATGGCACAGGACATGAGGAGGGTTGGGCACTGTTTTGTTGAGGATCTCTGCATCGTGGGCATCATGGGCAGCTGAAAGATGTGAAGAAATGTAGATGACAATAGAGTCTTCAGATTTCATTATTCCTGCCCAGGGAGAACCAAAAGGTAGGATTTTACAATAACAGGACTTTAGTTTTAATTATTCATGTCTAATTAACTTATATAAAGTTCCTTGTATCCTTGGCGTAACGATCCACATAATGCCAGTTTAACAAGTTAAATCTTTGAGCACTATAACAGACTAAGTCCTCTAATCTACCTCTGTAATAACTTTAATGTTAAAAAAAAACCTGTCTTAATTAAACATAGCAGGGAGATAAACTGTCTGACTATCTTTCCACTTTCTGTAAACATAGCATTAAAGACATGAGGCATTTACCCATTGTAGCTTTCACCTCCCAAAGAATCCAACAATATGCAGAAGGTAAATTGAATAAAACAATACAGACCTAGTCTGAACCAAGGAAATCAGAAAGGAATGCAAAGATGTTATATGTACGTCATGTTCATCATCTTGGCTTAATCTCATATACCTCAGGACTTATATGTTCAGTCTCTCCCTCTCAAACAAAAATATTCTCAACATATTTAATACAAAACAAAAAATTACACTCATTATTATGTACATGTCATGTTAACAGCCACAAACAAACATGTTTTGACTAGTTGACACTTCTTACAACTTTGGCCACAGTAAATCTGGGTGCAGGAATAACTTTAGAAAACTGTACAAATGCACAGCATCTCAGATAAAAATAGCAGATAATATACAATCATATAATTTTAAAGTTATATCATGCCCACTTTTTACATATAAAAGCATATGAAATATCATTAAATCATATGCAAACATCAAATGGAATTCTTAGGAAACATAAGTAGATGGAATAACTTGTACTGAATTGTACAACAGAAAGAGAATTAAGGAATAAAATTAAAACTGCAGAATATAAAAACTGCTTATAAAATGAAACTCTTCAGGACATATCAACCATATGCAATACAATGTATAAGGACACACCCAGCATAACAAATTAAACAGATAAGGACATGTTCAACAAATAAAAAAACAAGGTAGAAATCATGCCCAAGTGGAACAAGAGATGACAAGAACCAGACAAGTGCCAGTGGAACAAGAGATGACAAGAACCAGACAAGTGCCAGTGGAACAAGAGATGACAAGAACCAGACATGTGCTAGTGGAACAAGAGATGACAAGAACCAGACAAATGCTAGTGGAACAAGAGATGACAAGAACCAGACAAGTGCCAGTGGAACAAGAGATGACAAGAACCAGACATGTGCTAGTGGAACAAGAGATGACAAGAACCAGACAAGTGCCAGTGGAACAAGAGATGACAAGAACCAGACATGTGCTAGTGGAACAAGAGATGACAAGAACCAGACATGTGCTAGTGGAACAAGAGATGACAAGAACCAGACATGTGCTAGTGGAACAAGAGATGACAAGAACCAGACAAGTGCTAGTGGAACAAGAGATGACAAGAACCAGACAAGTGCCAGTGGAACAAGAGATGACAAGAACCAGACATGTGCTAGTGGAACAAGAGATGACAAGAACCAGACAAATGCTAGTGGAACAAGAGATGACAAGAACCAGACAAGTGCCAGTGGAACAAGAGATGACAAGAACCAGACATGTGCTAGTGGAACAAGAGATGACAAGAACCAGACAAGTGCCAGTGGAACAAGAGATGACAAGAACCAGACATGTGCTAGTGGAACAAGAGATGACAAGAACCAGACAAATGCTAGTGGAACAAGAGATGACAAGAACCAGACAAGTGCCAGTGGAACAAGAGATGACAAGAACCAGACATGTGCTAGTGGAACAAGAGATGACAAGAACCAGACAAGTGCCAGTGGAACAAGAGATGACAAGAACCAGACAAGTGCCAGTGGAACAAGAGATGACAAGAACTAGACAAGTGCCAGTGGAACAAGAGATGACAAGAACTAGACAAGTGCTAGTGGAACAAGAGATGACAAGAACCAGACAAGTGCTAGTGGAACAAGAGATGAGAAGAAGACTCTGGCAATAAATTGGACACAAACTGAGGAAACCTGTTGATATTTACCAAGTGGTCTTTATTCTAGAGACCCCAGGGTAACAACAGCAGAGGTAGACCGAAAAAATACATGGAGAGGAGAACTGGTGACAGTAATGACAATAATGCGGAAGACATGGATTACTTGGCAGATGTCTGAAGGCCTATGCTCCTAGGGGAGCTGAAGGGTAATGAATAATGAAGGACACACCCCCCAAACACTCAGCAGATATCCAAAAGTAGTTTCCTAAATAAACGAGATATGACTTCTGTATGGGCCATGATCATCATCTCCCATACATAGTCATCATTAATGACTGAATGTCATCTCATTATGACCTATCTATCACAATTAATCCTTAAATTATCTAAATATCAACATCTAAGAAAGCAAAATCATGGGCTAAAAACAAAGTGAATGATTGCATTCAGAGATTTTTTAAAAAAAAACTGAAAAAAAATGAGAATGACTGCAATCATTGATGGAAAAAAAATGTGAATGATTGCAATCACAGATGAAAAATTGAAATATAAAAGTGAGCTATTGCAATCACAGATTTAAACAAACAAAATCTGGAAAAACAAAAGTAAATAATTCAGTCAGAGGTGAACAACTTGAAAATAACATGTGAATGACTGCAATCACGGATGAAAAACTGAAAAATAAAAATTAATAACTGCAATCACAGAATGATAAGCTGAAAAATAAAGGTGAATGATTGCAATCACGGATGAAAAACAAAAATTAATAACTGCAATCACAGATGAGAAACAAAAGTAAAACTTAATAATTGCAATCACAAATGAGAAGCTGAAAAACAAAGGTGAATGATTGTAATCACAGATGAAAAACAAAATAAATATAAAACTGTTGAAGACAGCCTGATGATGACCTAAGAATAAACATGTCTTCATCTACATACATGATAAAAAATTCAACATAACATCCCTCGAAACAAGTGGAAATGAAAGCAAAAGTTTATGAACTTCAATGAGATGACTCCAAAAAAGAGCAATTACTCTGCTCTGCACTTTGTATACTTGTTTCCTGAAGAAGACATCTTGTCATACATCTGGATATTTTCCTTTTTCTTCTTTCAAGACTACTTTCATGCATATGTCGATTGATCATGTGACAAAAGTTATTGCACAAGTTTAGCCACTTAATGAATTCAACAAGTTAACAGTTTTTTTAAAATTTTTTTTATTTAATGGGATAAAATTAAATGTAACCAAATATACTCATGAGCAAGCATATTTAACTGAATTTAAGAATCTGATCAACAGTTCTCATTCATCCACTCTGATTGGTTTACATTACACACTTCCCCAGAACTGGCTATCAATAGTTTAAGGAGATCATCGTCAGATGTAGATTGCAGTGTTCTTGTGACCTAAATTATGATTTGTGTCATTATTCTAGCCTCCCAAACTGGAAACTGGTAGTGAAGATGGATGTGTTGCTAGATGAAATCAAAAGTATGTATGCATCGGAGCAGTTGGAAAGATGAATGTGGTGATTCCTATTGGTCTAGAAGCTTCTCAGAATGTGATTCAGAATATTAGCTAGCTCAGAAGTTACCAAACTTTTCTGTATGGCAACATATTTTATCAAGTATGTGCAATTTTTAGCGACAGCACTAAAGGTTATGTTACCATTATATTACTGACACTCTAATTTTGTACTAAAGGGACATCAGAACATTGTAACATACCTCAACTCACTTCATGATGCCCCAGAAGAAAATCACACTATTAGCTGACCAATTATGTAATAGTTTGATATAAATAAAATGAAATATTTTCTTTTTATTGAACACAAACTGAGTCAGGCAAACTTATGGATGAAAATGTTTTATCTCCTAACTAAAACAAAGCCTGTGATATTAGGTCACAGGCTCTGGTACGTTGCTTACCCAAGATGAAGACTTTCAAAATACTGCATTAAAAATACATTTCCTTGACCCAATTCTTTAATTACACACAGTGGAATGTCATTAGTATGTTCAATCTTAGCATTTTATTTGATCAAACAACATAAGGGTTTTCAGAAGTCCTGGTCCCATCCCATGTAAACTGACTACAGGGATGGCATTTACCATTTCTATGATTCCAGCTTAACGTGTTTAAATTTTCTCCAGGTAAAGCCCCGAGTCTCAAATTCTACAGCACTGTGTGGCTGGCTATCACATACCCTCTAAATGAATTTTGATGACAGTCTGATTCTCGAAAATAATGCATTGAACAATGCATAAAAGATAGGTCCTAGATGATTTTAAATAGCTTGGTATAATACAGGTTTAAGAACAGACATAACGTTGTGCACTCACGTACAAATGGGCAGCAGTGATGTTAGTTTTAAAAGATTAGGTAGGGTGATAACAGTATCACTGTGTCTGCGGCTTCACCACTGAAAGAAATAATGGAGCAACGGTCTAGCAGAAAGAGATGCCAGTACTGACAATAACAACAAGGAGGATGAGAATGATGAACAAGAGTTTGTACTAGCTCTAATTCTGCTGACAGCCATAGAGACCATGATAAATGTGCTACCCTATATTTGCATTTCTGATGCTGATGAGATCATTATTAATCACATGTCAAATACGGACATAGTTATTTACAATTTGTGCTATAACATTAAGAAATAAAGTCCGTACATTCTTGAGTATAAGTCGATCCGACTATAAGTCGACCCCTAGACTTTCGGACCTAAAACACGTCGAAGTACAAAAAAAATGATGATTCAAAGATGAATTTATGAAAAGCTAAAATTTTCTTCCAAAGCTGCTGGTAATTTCTTTGCAACTGTTATGCGTTGGCGAAGAGACAGCAGAAATCAGCTAATAAAACAGCACACTTGTCTGCAGATGCAAGAAATCTCAATACTTCTGGTAAGTTGCGATATTTTTCATTCCTTTTCAATAGAAGGGTGCTAATTCGTATTGATCCTCAAGTCTTCTTCTTTGATCCTTAGCCACCGACCGTCAAAGCAGTCAGTGGCCATCACACCTGGTGGCGTCTTGTAGGGCAACAACAATTTGATTCCACTTTGCTCGGTCGGTGGCCATCCTTAGTGCAGCGCCCCAACTCTGGTTCATTCTTTGCATCTCAGCCTCCACAGTCCTCCGCCAAGTTGTTTTTGGTCGGTCTCTCTTTCGTTTTCCTTCAGGGGTCCATAGCATAGCTGTTCTTGTGATGGCATCGGGGTCTCTTCTGAGGACATGGCCAACCCAGCTCCAGCATCTGCCAACTATGATGGTGTGCATGTCCTCTTGCTTGCTCCGAGTAAGCAGATCTTGGTTGGTGATGGTATTCGGCCAAAAGATTCGGAGAATTTTTCTTAGGCACGTTGTGTGAAAAGAGGACAATTTCAACATTTCCTTCTCTGTAACTCTCCAGCACTCCGCACCATAGAGAAGCACAGAAAGCACACAGCTCTGATATAATCTTAATTTTGTGCCTCTGCTGTACCGAGAGGCCTTCCAGATGTTGTTTAGATCAAAAAAGGCTGTTCTTGCTCTGTTCATTCTGCCGCTGATGTCCCTGCTTGCTCCGCCATCTGGTGTCACCATGCATCATAGGCATGCGAAGGCACCTATCTGTTCCAGTCGCTGATTCCCCACTGATATGGGCCCAGGGTTGCTCACAATGAGCGTCATGACCTCTGTCTTCTTTAGATTGATGTTCAAGCCCACCTGCTGGCTATACTTACTAAGTCTATCCGTTTTCCCCTGGATGTGCCGAGAATGTGCCAGCAGTGCAATGCCACCCGCACACTCCAGATCTTCAAATGTAGTCCATCCCATTCCTCTTGGACTGCCCTCTGTTGTCTGGTGCATCACCCAGTCCATGACTGTTAAAAATAGAATGGTTGATAAGGGGCATCCCTGTCGTACTCCTGTCTTCACCTCAAAGGTTAGGTTGCTCTGCCCAACACTACACGTAAAGTTGGCAGAGAGGTTTTTTATGATTGACACTATGCAGCTTGGAATTCCATAAGCCCTCAGTATTTTCCATTAACTGTCCCTCTGTATACTGTCAAAAGCCTTTTCAAAATCAAGGAAATTAATGTACAGCTGTCTTTGCCACTCCGAGCACTGCTCTATAATGCTCCTGAGGGTAAATATTTTATCTACACATCTTCTGTTCTTTCTAAATCCTGCTTGTTCTTTCCTCAGCCCGTGGTCCACTGTTTTTGAAATTCTCTGTACAATTATCCTGCCTAGTATCTTGCTGGGAACCGAGAAAAGAGCCACTCCTCTCCAATTATTGCAGTCTGCAAGATCTCCCTTCTTGGGCAATTTGACAGTTATTCATTTGTTCCACTCCGTTGGTGTTGTCCCTGTTTTCCAGACTTGTGCAAATAGTGGTTCCAATAGTTCTGCTGCTAGCTCAGGGTGTCCCAAACAGCTCCGCATTTAAGTCATCATTGCCAGGAGCCCCTTCGATTGCTGTGATGACCCCCTCCCTCCATGGAATGTCTGTATTAACATCTAGATCATTTTCAGCCTCAGGAACATTCAATTGTGTCTCTGGTGGTTCCTTGTTCAGAGTTTCTCTGAAATGCTGTACCATCTTGTTTCCCTTCCCTCCGCTGTCGTGATGAGACCTCCCTGCTCATCTCCTACTAATGTAACATTGTTTGTACCTCGCCTTCGGCTGATGATTTTAGTTATTTTGTATACCATGTTTTGCCCATCTCTCAGCGCTGCCTCCCCTGCCCGTCTCACAAGATCGTCTAGGAAATTCCTTTTGTTGGCTCGGGTTTGGTGCCCAACTTCCCTGTCCAGCTGACCGCACTGTTCGCTACATAGTTGCTCCAACATGGGGGACCTCGCTTCTGCCTTCTTTCCCTTCACTTCCTTTCTCAACATTATGGTGTTTAATGTTTTTGGTGTTATCCAGTCCTGCCCCCTCCTCCCCTGGAATCCCAAGCATGATTCGCTGCCTTCCTTATATATTGTTGAAATGGTGTTGAATCTCCGGTCTATATCACCAGTCAATGTCCCTTCCTGACTTTTGGCAAATTGATATCTCTTCTTTATATCAGCCACAAAAGCTTTTCTGGTAAGTGGGTCCTTCAATTTGCTGATGTCAAACCGCTTCTGTGCAGCCACAGTTGGTCCAGCTGTTCCGAGTCTCACCCCTAGTTTTGCAACTACTAAATGGTGATCACTTCCCACATCCGCACATCTTCTTACCCTCACATCTTGCAATGCCTGTCTCCATCCACCACCAATCACAATGTGGTCCATCTGGTTTCTGTCCCAACCATTTGGCGATTTCCATGTTAATTTGTGAATTTCTTTGTGTGGGAAAGTGTTCCTCCAATGACCAGGCCGCCAATGCCACAGAAACCTATCAATTTAATCTCACCCTCGTTTGCCGCTCCGCTGCCGCACTTCCCCACCGCTCTTTCACTATTTGTACTGTGTGTTCCAACCCTCGCACTAAGGTCTCCCATCACTACAATAAGATCATATCCAGGCGTGTCCTCCATCCCTTTCTGCAGCTGTTGATAGAACCCATTCTGATCCTCAAGTAATGATGCAACAATTTCTCTGCTGAGTTATATCCCATTCATTTAGTACTTCTTTAAGAGCTGGAAACCACAAAGTGTTCCTTCTCCTTGCTAGTTTCGTTTTCGGCAAATCTTGCAAGTGGTTGAAACCAAAAACCGTGAGACGTGTCTTAAAATTTGCCTGAACTTCTATCTATGATGAGAGCAACTTCTGGGAAGGTTAAGGCGGCCGGCGCGATGCTGACCACATCACCCTTAGTGTGCCGATTGTCAAGAAAATATGGGCCTAACACCATATTCCCAATAAGCCTCAATGGGCGAGTAACGGGATCCTCCTTTTCTATCTATTTGGTGGCCAATTATGCCGGCCACGCAGTTAGTTAGCATTACAGTTTATGTTAGGTTTAGCATTTCTAAACCTAAACCCAACTCTAAAGCTAACTCCTTACAACTTGGCTGATTTAATTAGTCACTGAATCGATAACTAACCAAGCTATGTTTTCCGCAGGTAATTTATTTTTCGACAACAATCATCACTCATCACACAGTGTTACTTACAGTAAGCAGATAACCATAAGCTTTGATGTTTTGCGCATACACAAAGCATGCACTCTCATCTACTTCTGCATTACTGACTCCTGCTGCAATTACTATTTAACCATAAACATCAACGATTACCTGAATTCGTGTGATAAGAATACATACACATTATTCCATCACAAATAATGTGCAACACACGACCTTAACCCTAAAATATAACCTTAATCCTAACCATAACGTTGGCGACTTAGAAGGGTGACCTCGAAGAACACCATCCCAATGTTCTTCATTTCATCTCATTTTTTAATGTTTTACTTAGGATATTTTGTTGAAAACGTTTAATGATGTAGCAAGTTTAGAACTGAATGATGGGAAGGGGCAACAATGACTAGTTTCATGAATCTTTATTTTTATTTTTTGACTCAACTATAAGTCGGGTCATTTTTTCATGTCAAAAATGTGAATAAATTTCTCGACTTACACTCGAGTATATATGGTAGGCTAGACATGTTTTTTTTTAAATGTTTGTTAAATAAACACGTGTACAAGTTCAACTTTCATGAGAATTTTTGTCAGAACCTTTTTCCACTGACAACAAACTTTTTCCCCGGTCTGCGGAAAAAAAAAGTGCTGATAAGATTCTACAGGGGTTAACAAGAGTATCTTTACAGGAACATCATCCCTACATTTTGTTGATTTAAAATTATTCTGTCAGGTCCACAAGGTCCTAAAACAAAACTGAAATCACCACCTCACAAGCACAGGTAGCAGCTTTGTAGCATGTATGGGAAAGATACAACAAAATCAAATCAAAACAAAAACAAGAAAAACTCTAGGCACCACTTTGCTTACTACAGACGACCTGTAGTTTTCTGGATAATATAAGTATAGGCACGCCTTGTGTAGCTCCTTCGGGTCTCTGATGAGACAAAGAAAGAATAACTGCGGGTCTCTGATGAGACAAAGAGAGAATAAGACTACTGCTACCTCAGGCATGTCCTACAAGGCAACTAACATGAAGCTGTGCATGGGACTGGCAACCTAATCATGTTAAACAAATTGTAACAGATACCAACTGCTGCAAGAGTATGTGAAAGCTTTGTGCAAGCTTCCTACAAATGATTGGCCTGCAATGGTGGCCCCATAATTCTTTGGGAGCGAAAAAGAAAATGATAATGATGAAGCAAAGGCATACAACATTTTTATTTGAGGTGATGTCAGGGTTGTCAAGTCATTTTATATTTGAGGTGATGTCAGGGTTGTCAAGTCATTTTATATTTGAGGTGATGTCAGGGTTGTCAAGTCATTTTATATTTGAGGTGATGTCAGGGTTGTCAAGTCATTTTATATTTGAGGTGATGTCAGGGTTGTCAAGTCATTTTATAAGCATATTAAATTGTAGATAGCGGTATTCACATTAAAAATCCACTTTTATAGTTGCCTCAAGATTCATTTTGCTTCTGAACATTATCACTTATTGTGGTTTATTATTCACACATGCGTGTATTATTTCTGTCTCCACAAAAAGTATTTCACTGTACATATTATGCAACAACTGATGAACTAGGAGTCGGCAACTTCAAACATTGTACTGCATCTCCTGTGGTTCCTTCAGGTGACCATCTTGGAAAGGCCACAGCCAAAGCATTGGATGACCTGAGATAGAAGAGAAATATTAATTTTAAACCTGCAGGTTTGTTTGCTTCACCAATGATAATTTTTAAAAAAATTATAACCTGTTTTAGTTTTTTCCTAACAGCATAAGCAAGAACCATAATTTATCTTGTCCCAGAACAAAGATGCTGTGAAGATGGAGAGTAATCTACACTACTTTTGTAAGATTCAAGCATCTGGCAAACTTGTGCAGGTGTGTGTTTGTGTGTGATTGGGGGAGGGAAGAGGAGAACAAGATCTTGAATCAGAATGCTGACCACTTGGACCATTTAAAAAACTTCTGCCATTGTCTATTTGAACATAAAGAGCAAATGATTACGTGATTTCAAATATGTATTTAGCCCACCCAGCTATAAATGGGTATCTCTGGTCTCGAGTTTGCAAAGGCAGTGAGGAAGGAAACCAATAACCCCACCTCATACAGCAGAGAACTAGTATAGTGAAGTCTCTAACACTGCACTCCCCTATGGCTGATAACTACTATTATACCACCTTTACTTTTTATCACTAATACTATACACAAACCTCTTTTTGCCGCTGGGCTCAGTAAAATTGTTAGTCTTGTTCTTCTGGGTCTTCACAGAATGAACTATCTTTACTAAATCATATTTCCAAACAGCAATTTAAAAGAAAAACATAAAGCTGTGCTTTATAATGAAAACATTTCTACTCATAAACCAAAGCAGAAATAACATGGGAACTTCCAAATTTAGTTTTTATTTAATCACACATCTAAAGTTAGTTTAAATCCTCATGTACTACACTTACTCCTTCCAAAAACTTCTTGAAGCAGAGTCAGCCGAGACTTCTTAGCTCGAAAGGGCCCTTCTTTTTTGACATGTTCAACAGCTGTCTCATCGTTAAGAATTGCTGACATCTGCAACCAAAGAACATTATTATAAAATCAATATCTAAAAATATTACAACATAAAGGGAACACAGTCTAACCTCAGTATTGTTAGAATCTTAATATGTGTTACTATTATTAGTATTACTTAGTACGGAAGAATAATAATAAGATGTCACTTTTTTCCCTGATTATCAGGTACTTGTTTTTTTCCACCCTGTTTTCTGACAATTTCATGCTTAACTTGTTTTTCTCATAATTCTTTGCTTCTTCTGTCTTTCATGACAATTTTATTGTAGTCATTATCGATTCGATTTTGCTAAAATGCTCTTCCTGATATCTGATGAGGCTGATTGTGCCATGGGAACAACAAGAATGGACATGGTGTAGAGTTTAAATAATATGATCAAATATGACAGTGAAATACTTAAAAGAAGTCTGACGTATGAGTCTGTAATACTGAGATGAAGTTTGACATAGAGTTTGTAATACTGACATGAAGTTTGACATAGAGTTTGTAATACTAACATGAAGTTTGACATAGAGTTTGTAATACTAACATGAAGTTTGACACAGAGTTTGTAATACTAACATGAAGTTTGACCCCATGTTTGTAATATTAACATGAAATTTGACACAGAGTTTGTAATACTGATAGGAAGTTTGACACAGTGTTTGTAATACTGGAATTGTGGTTGACATAGAGTCTGTAATACTGAGAAGAAGTTTGATGCACAATGTAACAATAGTGGAATCTGGTGTAGTACTTGTAACATGACTGTGTGGGAAAGGATATGTGAATTAATAGTGTGCAATAATGAGTCAAATTCATAGGTAATGAAGGGTAATGAATGAAATAATTAATTTTGTGTTTATATCTCTGCAAATGAACTTGGCACTCAGCTAGACTTTTTTTTCTGCTGAAAGTATCATTAAATACTCCTCATTTCTAATTTTTATTTTCTACTTTTCATGCCTTGAGTTTCAAAAGTGAGTGAATAAACCATTATTTTTACAAACAGATAAACTCACTTAACTGCACTATAATTAACATAGCTTTTAATGTGTCACTAAAATTAACATCAACTATTAACATAAATATTAATTTGGCAATATGAGACTATGATAGGAAACTCTTTACAGAGCGATACAACAGGAGGCAATCTGATCATCAGAAGTATTCCCCCCATCGGACAAGTGTTTCGGCCCAGTATACTCCTTTACACTCTAAGGGGGGCGGGCCCACTTGGGTCATGACTCCCAAGCGTCTCAGCCTCCTGTTGTCTTGTATCGAAAATGAACCCATTTCACTTATGGTAGCAACTTTAATCCACAACTCCGCCAGCCGTGGAGGCAATTGTGAAAGTAACAAAGAGAAGACAAATTATTCCGTTCGTTCCGTCGCACACACTGAGACACCATCGCGAAGCCGCCGAGCCTAGCCACTGAAATTCTGACTCTGACACCTCCTATAATATACATCGCCTGTTGCCCCTCAGTCACAGCCCGCTCACTAGTACACCACAAAACTCAGCGTTTTGTGGACTTAGAAAAATTCCTGGTGTTTTCTGTACCGCAGCGTTTATTGTCACGATTTCCATTGCCCATTGCGGTTGTTCCACAGCCAGCCTGATGCCTTTTCGGCAGTTTCACTAAGCCTCTTCAGTGCCCTTGTTCTCGCCTGTCCCTTCAGCCCCAACAGTTTCAATAGATCATACATTGATGCAGCCACAAGCCCTCTTGCGCCCACTTCAACAGCCATGACCCTTGTAGTGAACCCCTCGTGTCTCAGATCCGCGGCCAGATCACTATATTTGGCCGCTTTGAACGAATGTTGCTCGTCTAATCTGGATTCAAATGGCACGGTCAGTTCAATCAGTATGACCTGAAGCGTTGAAGAAGAATGAAGCACTATATCCGGCCGTCTCCGCGATTTTCTGATACTCTCTGGATATGCCCCTCGTCCAGGTAGGTCTACCGCCATCTCCCAGTCATTTGCACAATCAAGAAGAGATGGTAAACTGCTACCTGGTTTACTCGGTTTGGGGTGTGCTGACTTTCCTGCCCTCAGAAAGTATGTATTTGCGGTGCTCGGCCTGGGTTTGCTGTTCGCCTTCATCCTTGCTAGATCTATTGTCGCAGCAAGCTCATTTAGCACTTTGTTATGGCGCCAGGTGTATCGCCCTTGCCCTAATGACACCTTACACGCTGAGAGCACGTGTTCGAGTGTCTGCCTCCCCTGGCACAGGGGGCACTGCTCATCATCCGACTTTCCCCATTTCACAAGGTTGGTGGCCGACGGCAGCAGGTCATACATTGATCTAACAACGAAGCTGAGCCTAAGAGGTGCCATATGCCATATATCATTCCATGTCAAGGACCTCTGCAGGGCTCCTTCCCATGTAGTCCATTGGCCTTGTTGGACCTGCTGCACTGCTTTTTGCAACCTCTTATCATTCTCAGCCTCTCGTATCTCATGAACAACCATGTCTCTGCGCTCCCTGCTTGATGCCTTGGACCACCAGCGGATGTCTCCATGACCAAATCCCCGTCTATTCGTCTGTGTGTATCCGATTACCTCCCTCAGTTTGAGTGACTCTTGGGCAGCATCAACAGCTTCTTCCACTCTCCACTTCCTTCCTGTTTTCAGTGTGGGCTGAATGGACTTAACCACGTCATCAGCTGACTCGCGTAGCATCATTGCAAGCCTTGCCTTTCCAACTTTGTACTCTTCAACAACTGACTTGAAAGGAAGCAGAAGTTTTGACTTTTTGCAGTACAGTGCTACATCTGACAGACCTGGTGGTACCCCTAGCCACTTTCTCATGAACTTGTTGACCTTCTGCTCTATAGCTTCGACTGTACTTGTGCTTATTTCATATATAAGCAGTGGCCACAGCAACTTCGGTATCAACATGAACTGGAGGCACCACAGTTTGAACTTTCCCAAGAGTCTGCTTTGGTCTATGATCTGTAGCCCTCTGTCTGCCATTTCTATTGTCTGTTGCACTGCCTTCGAGTCTTTTAATGAGGCATCGTACACCCTGCCAAGACTTTTAACAGGTTCCTCAATAACAGTAGGGATTCTTTGGTTGGAAACCACAAATATGTCTTCTGCTATCTTCCCTTTCCTGACTGATAGGCTTCTCGACTTCTTGGGTTTGAAGCTCATTCTGCACCAGCTGACTAGTTCATCCAGGCGTTTTAACATCCTCTGAGTTGTACATACCCAGATCACTAGGAGTAATAGCTTGAGAATCCCTGAATAAATGAATGATGGAATAGATGAAACTTGCAAGAAAACAATTATTTTTCCTAATAATGAAGAAAAACATGGTATTTCCAACATGGAGGTCTGTTCTGTCAGACTTTGCCTTTTGGATTGCTTCCCAGATCATTGTGGCATGCTCTAGACATCCTGGTGTACCTGGGATACCTCCTTTCTGAATGGTAGTGTCAATGTACCCATTTGCCAGGAGGTATGTAGTGAGTCTTTTCGCCATCACTGAGAAGAATATCTTCCCTTCCACATTGAGTAGTGAGATTGGCCTGAACTGACTGATGTCTGTGGAATTTTGCTCCTTCGGGATGTAGACTCCATTCGCCTTTCTCCATTCCTTGCTTACAAGCTGGGCTTTCCACGCATTCTTTAGTAAACGGAGCAGTCGTTTGAGCACTTCAGGGCATCTCTTATACACCACATATGGAACACCATTAGGACCTGGAGCTGACTTGCACCGAGCTTTCTGGACAATGCTTTCTACCTCTTGCACCGTTGGGGGCTTGGTGTTAAATTCAGCTCCTGGCTTACTCGGCCATTTAAGGCCTGCCATGCTGCTGAGCGGCTCATCTCTGCGACCATCTGAATATGTCATTCTAAGGTGTTCTTCCAGGTCTTCTTTATTGATGTTTAGCGTACCCGACCGTGGCTGCTCAAACAGTTCTTTGGCAAACTTGAAGGGCTCCCTGAAGAATCTTTCCCTATCCCTTCGAGTCTTCCTTCTCTTCCTGCACAACCTTTCTGCTCTACAAAGGGCATTATGTTGGCCTTTCAGGTGCTCCCAAACCTGTCGTAACCCTTCCTTCTCTGTGGCAACTGCGTTCTTGAAAAGTTTTCGGGCATGCTTCTTCTGTTTCCTGATTTCTTCTATTTTAATTTGTCTTCTACTTTTTCGTGGTGGGTTACTTTCCCTTGCCTCCCTCACTCCGAACACTTTGCGACAGTGCAGATATATTATGTCGCCGAAGATTTCCAGCTTCTTCTCCAAACTTATCTGCTTCAGGTTGTTATCCAACTCTTTTGCTAAGGCTTCGTCCAGCTGTTCCCAAAGCCCTTTTGCACTGGCAGGTGGAAACTTGATTGCATCTCTCTTCCCGTCCAAGAAGTGTGTGAGATCATCATCAGGCAGATCAACTTGAATGTACTCAGCACAATATAATTAACATAACTGTTAATATGGCACTATTCTTAACAAAACTATTAATGTGCCACTATAATTAACATAACTGTTAATATGGCACTATTATTAACAAAACTATTAATGTGCAACTATAATTAACATAACTGTTAATATGGCACTATTATTAACAAAACTATTAATGTGCCACTAAAATTAACATAACTGTTAATATGGCACTATTATTAACATAACTATTAATGTGTCACTAAAATTAACATAACTATTAATCGAGCAATATAATTATTAATCTGGCAGTATAATTAACATAACTATTAATGTGGCAATATAATTAACATAATTCTTAATAACAGACAAATTAACAGTTGACACTTTTTGCATCATAATGATTAAAAATAAGGATAAAAACTCTGATCACCTGGTCGCAACCGATGGCGATGACAAAAAGGCCAAATAAAATGCTTTCTATGGTAAGGATTGCTGAGTGAACCCTGAAATGAAAAGAGCAAGACGATTGAGAAACAAATAAAGTTAGACAAGACTGATAGTTCAAGCACAAATATGGAGTAAAAGAGATTTTTTTCTGAGTTGTACATACCCAGATCACTAGGAGTAATAGCTTGAGAATCCCTGAATAAATGAATGATGGAATAGATGAAACTTGCAAGAAAACAATTATTTTTCCTAATAATGAAGAAAAACATGGTATTTCCAACATATGAAACATCATATACATATATCATTATGTTTTAATTACACTATACTTCGCATCTTTCAATGTTTAACCTTCATCTCGTATATAGTCTGTAATTTGTTTTTGTATGTTCCCTCAGACCATCTGGCTTGTCAAAGAAAATTAGTTAACTGACAGCAAAAGTTTTAACAGGCAACACATGCCAATTTCCCTTTCACCTTCAGTTTTCTTAACCCTTCACAGCTCTTTCCATTCATCCATATGATTGGTTGTGGCTCTCCAATTTACAAGATCCAATTCTTTTTATCTTCAGATTTCTCAGCCTTCCAAGGATCTTTCCATTTCTCTATATGCTTGGTTGTGGCTCTCCAGTTTACAAGACCCAATTCTTTTTATCTTCAGATTTCTCAGCCTTCCAAGGATCTTTCCATTTCTCTATATGTTTGGTTGTGGCTCTCCAGTTTACAAGATCCAATTCTTTTTATCTTCAGATTTCTCAGCCTTCCAAGGATCTTTCCATTTCTCTATATGCTTGGTTGTGGCTCTCCAGTTTATTTCCATTTCTCTATATGTTTGGTTGTGGCTCTCCAGTTTACAAGACCCAATTCTTTTTCTCTTCAGATTTCTCAGCCTTCCGAGGATCTTTCCATTTCTCTATATGCTTCATTGTGGCTCTCCAATTAACAAGTTCCAAATTCTTTTCAATCTTCAGATTTCTCATGCTTTCTATTTCATCTATATCCTAGATTGTATCTCTCCAGTTCACAAGTCCCACCTCTTTCAGATGGATTTCTATGCTGTCCCTCCATCTGGTCTTTTAACATTACCTTGTTCTTGTGCTCCAATTTTTTTCATTATACACCTTTCTTGTTTACCTGTAAGCTACCATGTGTTCAATGTTTCCCAGGTAATCATCCGTTTATGTGTTGCATTTCCTCATTTGTTCTTAATAACCGCTGTTGTTAATATCTCTGATTTCTTCATCTTCTTCCTCGTTTGCCCTGAAAAGGACGGTGGTTGCATTGTGTCTGTTTGCGCCTAAGCTGTGATATCTGCACCTTTCGGTCGACACATCCGACTTCTGCACGGCATTTTTTATGGACCGGGTTTGCCTTCCCATTTCGATCCGCACTCGCTCAGCCAGACTGCACTGCTGCAGACTGTTTCCAGGACCACCACGTGGAGGTGGAGTGCGGTCTTGACCAGCTCTGGTTCGCCGGTCCTGACGCAAGCAGTCAAGCTATGAGTCGCTGACTGCGTTCACTATTGCTGCGTCTTTGGGTCCCAATATCTCTGATTTGATCAAGATCAAATATTCTTCTACATACTCTTTTCTCCACACATTATATTTGTATTATATCGGTATCTTCATTCTGACTAAGATGTTTGTTCGTTCTTTCATCGTGATGCTTATTGGCACAAGTGATGGAGCAAAAATAATAAATGTGATACATCACAAAAGATAAACTTGTGCTGGTGTCACCGAGCATCATAATGAGTGGCACAGGTGATCATCATTCTCCACAACTCCTCGTCTCTGATGTTACCTATGAGTTCTGTTACTGACTTCCTCCCATGCCAAGTAGTCAGTCCATTAAGCCTTTTCTCTCATCTTTCTGTATCCTTTCTTCCTTCAGCTTTTCCCCATTGTTAACATGTTCCAAGTTTCCTCTTCCTAAAAATTTGGCCTTTTTTTCTCTTTATTTCTCGTGTGTATTTGGTCTCTCTTACCCTGGCAATTCCAGAACAAGAAATGCCTTGTAATGCTATCAATAGGATTTCTCTATGTGTGCCTATTCATTCGACTGAGTATTACCATGAAAATGTTCACGAGAAAATAAGAGGATCATGTTATGACAAAGACACTTATAGCCTATTTTGATATATGGATATCATGGCAATGGGGGCATACTAAAAAAATTCACACTGGTGAAAATTTATTAAAATCTTAACATTTCATGAAAAGTTATGTACGTTTAAAAAAAAAAATGTCTGGAATGTTGGGACCAAAGAAGCTTGGTTTTGAATATCTTGAATCATGGACGTTACGCTATACCTACTCCATGTGGTTCCCCATTTCCTCTAGGGAGATCCCAAAAAAATAAGAAAGACCACAGCTTCCAAGCATGTTACATGAGATGACTAATGTGAGGTTGTGTAAAGGGCAAACAACCACTTCATACAAAAGAAACTGCTACAGAAGCTGCAACTACAACAACACATAAAGTGCAGGCTTCCTCCAAGATGGCCAACTGCAGTGGTGACCTCATGTTCCTTAACCCTTCTATGCCGTTTTCCCAGAAATCCTCAAAATAACTGCCAGATTCCTGGTACAGTATATCAGGAATGGACAACATCCATTTGAAAACTGGGGTCTGGACTAAAAATAATTAACCAAGGTTGAGAATAAAAATAATTAACTAATCACACTAAATTTAAGTAATGAGTGCGGATTATATGTTCTGCAGCAAATGGCAGCTCTCGTTAACAGTGTTCATTGTGTTTACAGAAACTTGAAATGTGGAAAAGCTCTAGGTCTAGGCTGCTTACAGCTGCTCAGATAATAGAAATTTTACTAGTTTTCAGGTGACGTAAACAGAAATTTGATGAAACGTACCGTGAAATCCAGTAAAGAAGAAAGTAGATCTGATCGTGATAATGAGCAAGGTTTTTGTGAATCTGTGAATGGTGCCAGGGGGTGGGTTGCTCTATCAGCTGGTAGTGCATGTACCTGCTTGGCTGACTGCCATAGTAAGACAGAATACAATACTGGTGCTAGATTATACGTATGCCTATTATCGATAATGTCTTGAAATGTTATGTGTTTACGTGCAGGGGTTTTCATGTAATCGTTATTTCTGTGACGTGTGTTTTTATACATTTTTGATCAGGAACTCAGGCAGAGTATCGCTACGGAGGAGGCCGAGATGTCTGTACAGGGGGGGGGGGGGGGGGGGGGGGGGGCGGGGGGGGTGTAACTCTTAGGGTATAAGGTTAAAGAGCAAAACAAAAAGTAAATAAATAAAAATATGTAACATGACACAAGCTAATGTGAGCTATCATTTGCATCTTGTTCCTGTCCACATGCTTGTACTGCTATGTAATGCATGCTCAATACATTAGACAAGTTGATGTAAGTGCCAGAGCATAGAAAAACTAAACTACAAATATATTAACTCTTTTCTTCTTCTTCTCTGTTCATCCTGAAAAGGATGTTGGTTGCATTGTGTCCATTTACAGCGAAGCTGCGATATTTGTGCCTTTCGGCTGACACATCCGACTTCAGTACAGCATTTTTGAGACTGGGTTAGCCTTCCCCCTTCGATCCCTACTCACTCAGCCAGACTGCAGTGATGCAGCCTGTTTCCAGGACCACCACTTGGAGGTGGAGTAGGGTCTTGGTCAGCTCTGGTTTGCTGACCCTGACGTAAGCAGTCTAGCTAAGGGTCACTAACTGCATTCCTCACTGTTGACACGTCTTAGGTCCCCATTAACTTTTTTAGCATTGCATGGTTAGTTGTGTCTGAGCACTGCTGCCTGTCACATGCATGTCTGCTGCTCTCAGATAATTCTGTCCTTTTTTTTTTTCAGTTGTGATTCCTAGTTTAATTTCAATGTGGAAATGTACAAAAAAAATAAAGCTACAGATACTTTTATGAGTAACGGAGAAGAAAAGTATATTTAATATTATTTATATATTAAAATTATAAAATAGCTATGCATTTTCTGTACTTCTGGAGGATGCAGAATACTGAAGAGTAACAGAAAAGGAAATGTCCAAACTGCCCTCTTTCCACACAACCTGCCAAAGAAAAATTCTTTGAATTTTCTGGCTGAACACCATCACCAACCAAGAACTATTAACTTGGAATCACCAAGAACATATGCACACTATCATAGTGGGTAGATGCTGGAATAGGGTGTGCCGCATCCTCAGAAGAGATCTTGACGGCCGAAAGCTACCTGGCAGAATACTGTGGAGGCAGAGATGCAAAGTATAAACCATAGCTGCGACACCACACGATGGATGGCTGCCAACCGAGTAAAGTGGAGACAGTTTGCTGCTGCCCTACAAGACGCCATCAGATGTGATGATCACTGATTGCTTTGTCAGTCAGCGGCCAAGAACCGAAGAAGAGTGTGAGAAGAAAAGGAAGACCCTCTCATTAGACCAGAAAGTGGACTTACGGCAGAAGCTTAATCATGGTATGTCTGTGCAGAGTCTTACTGAAGAATATTCCTAAGGTTTGCTGCAGAAATATTAATGTGATTGTCACAGACCCCCGCTAAGGTGTTACTGTAATATAATGTATATGTGCTTTCTTACAAATCTGAAATCCAAAAAACTCCCAATTCCAAAACACATCTGGTTTCATGTGTTTCAGATAAGGAGTCGTGGACCTGTACTAAAATAAAATACACCTGTATATACTCACAATTTCAAATGTTTGAACTCCTTCCTTACTTTTGACTCTGTTATCCAAGAAACTATGACCAGAGTTATTGCAAGTGCACTAGCTAGACCTGACAGAGAAAGTTGTACAAACTATTAGTTTATCATGTGCAAAATAAACATAAAAACTGATAGTTTTACGGACTCATAAAAAACAGGGATCTCTGAGGAGACGACGCAAGAATATAACTACTGCTCCCTCAGGCATGTTGTAAAAGGTGATTATTTTTTATATCAGGTTGTGCAAGGGTTGATAACCTTATCTCGTGTAAAACAATTTGTTACAGAAGCCGCCACTGTAAGAGAATGTGAATGCTTTGTGCAGCCTTCCTGCAATGGGACATGCTACAGTGGTTGCTCAATAAGGTGTGCAACGGAAAATGATGATGATGATGATGATGATGATATCAAACAATACTGTCTTTTTGCTGTCATCTGTGGCAACATTCATTACCTGTGGTCTGATAGACAGTAGCATACAATGGCATTTCGTCGCCTTAGTACTGCATTTTTCCAGCTTCACTTCAGCTTGTTTTGAGAAAAACTCGTTCTAAGTATTTGGGTTACTAGTTGACAAGAGCTGCCATCACCGGTGTCAATACCTTGTCGAGGTATAGCGACTTGCGTACCGTGATTACCCCCAGAGCTATGCCAGCGGGAGTTTTACTCCTGGAAGGTTCTACCAAGCTGGACAGGTTTGCGCGGGCAGGGGTCAGACTAAAGCAGACACCCTGGTCCTCCATGTTGGGGGTTGTAGCATAGGGGTGACACCCCTGTCTATGTAAAAAAAAAAAAATTGAAGTTACGGAAACAACAACGAATAAACAAACTTTGCTGTGGGACGGACATCCGGAGTCTGAGGCTCGTATGACTGTCAGTGGTGAAAGCCGAAAGGAAGCCACTGACATGAGAATGGATGTCCTGACCGCAAAACATGATACAAGAATAGGATTTTGGAATGTCAGGACAATGAATGAAATGGATAAACTAAAACAGGTCACGGCAGAAATGAGAAACTATAGGTTACACATTCTAGGGATAAGCGAGAGCAGATGGACAGGGGCAGGAAAAGTTAAAACAGCAACAGGAAAAACAGTACTTTACTCTGGAAGAGAGAATGGACAGCACAATGAAGGTGTAGGCATTATTCTACAGAAAGGAATAGAAAGGACATTACTGGAATGGAAACCCATCAACAACAGACTGATAGATTAAGATTGAGAGGTAGATTCACCAATACTACAATAATACAATGCTACGCACCAACGAATGACAGCGATGAAGAGGTCAAGGATGAATTATATCAACAACTGCAGAAAGAAATGGAAGACACACCTAGATATGATTTTATTATAGTAATGGGAGACCTCAATGCGAAAGCTGGTACACACAATACATATAATGAAAGAGTAATGGGGAAATGCGGCAGCGGAACAGCAAATGAAAATGGGGATAAATTAATAAGTTTCTGTAGTATTAACAACCTGGTCATTGGAGGAACACTTTTCCCACATAAAGAAATTCACAAATTAACATGGGAATCACCAAATGGGCGGGACAGAAACCAGATAGACCACATCATGATTAACGGTAGTTGGAGACATGCATTACAAGATGTGAAGGTAAGAAGAGGTGCAGATGTGGGAAGTGATCACCATTTAGTAGTAGCAAAACGTAAAGTGAAACTAAGAAGGGCTGGACCAACTGTAACTACACAGAAAAGGTTTGACATCAGCAAATTGAAGGACCCCCTTACCAGAAAAGCTTTTGCAGCTGACATAAAGAAACGATATCACTTTGCCAAAAGTCAGGAAAAGACACTGACTGATGATATAGACCAGAAATTCAACACCATTTCAACAATATATAAGGAATGCAGCAAATCATGCTAGGGATTCCAGGAAAGGAATAAGCAAGACTGGATAACACCAGAATCATTAAACACCATAACACTGAGAAAGGAAATGAAAAGAAAGAAAACAGAAGCGAAGTCTTCCAGGTTAAAGCAACTATATAGCAAACAGTACAGTCAGCTGGACAAGGAAGTTAAACGCCAAACCTGAGCCAACAAAAGGAATTTCCTAGACGATCTTGCAAGACAGGCAGAAGAGGCAGCACTGAGAAATGAACAAAGCACAGTATACAAAATAACTAAATTCATCAGCGGAAAACGAGGTGCAAACAATATTACATTAGTAAGAGATAAGCAAGGAAATCTCATCACAACAGTAGAGGGACAGGAAACAAGATGGGCAGAGCACTTCAGAGAAACTCTGAACAAGGAACCACCAGAGACACAATTGAATGTTCCTGAGGCTGAAAATGATCTAGATGTAAATACAGACATTCCACAAAAAGAAGAAATCATCATAGCAATCAAAGGGTTAAAGAATGGAAAAGCTCCTGGCCATAATAACTTAAATGCAGAGCCTATTTAAGACAGACCCTGAGCTAGCAGCAGAACTATTAGAACCACTATTTGCACAAGTCTGGAAAATGGGGACAACACCATCAGAGTGGAACAAAGGAATAATTGTCAAATTGCCCAAGAAGGGAGATCTTGCAGACTGCAATAATTGGAGAGGAATCACTCTTCTCTCAGTTCCCAGCACAATACTAGGCAGGATAATTATACAGAGAATTTCAAAAGCAGTAGACCACAAACTGAGGAAAGAACAAGCAGGATTTAGAAAGAACAGAAGATGTATAGATCATATATTCACTCTCAGGAACATTATAGAGCAGTGCTCAGAATGGCAAAGACAGCTGCAGATTAATTTCGTTGATTTTGAAAAGGCTTTTGACAGCATACATAGGGACAGTTTATGGAAAATACTGAGGGCTTATGGAATTCCAAGTTGCATAGTGTCAATCTTAAAAAGCCTCTATGCCAACTTTACGTGTAGTGTTGGGCAGAGCAACCTAACCTTTGAGGTGAAGACAGGAGTACGACAGGGATGCCCCTTATCAACCACTCTATTTTTAACAGTCATAGATTGGGTGATGCGCCAGACAACAGAGGGCAGTCCAAGAGGAATAAGATGGACTACATTTTCTACATTGGAAGATCTGGAATATGCAGATGACATTGCACTACTAGCACATTCACATCAACACATCCAGGAAAAAACGGATAGACTTAATAAGTTTAGCCAGCAGGTGGGCTTGAACATCAATTTTAAGAAGTCAGAGGTCATGACGCTCAGTGTGAGCAACCCTGAGCCCATATCAGTAAGGAATCAGCAACTGGTACAGACAGACACCTTCACATACCTATGATGCATAGTAACACCAGATGGCGGGGCAGGCAAAGACATCAACATCAGAATGAATAAGGCAAGAACAGCCTTTTTTAGCCTAAACAACATCTGGAAGACCTCTCAATACAGCACAAGCACAAAATTAAGATTATATCAGAACTGTGTGCTTTCTGTGCTTCTCTATGGTGTGGGATGCTGCAGAGTTAGAGAGAAGGAAATGTCGAAATCGTCCACAACATGCCTAAGAAAAATTCACCGAATCTTTTGGCCAAATACCATCACCAACCAAGATCTGCTTACTCGGAGCAAGCAGGAGGACATGCACACCATCATAGCTGGCAGACGCTGGAGCTGGGTTGGCCATGTCCTCAGAAGAGACCCTGATGCCATCACAAGAACAGCTATGCTTTGGACCCCTGAAGGAAAACGAAAGAGAGGCCGACCAAAAACAACCTGGCGGAGGACTGTGGAGGCCGAGATGCAAAGAATGAACCAGAGTTGGGGCACTGTACGAAGGATGGCCACTGATCGAGCAAAGTGGAATCAATTTGTTGTTGCCCTACAAGACGCCACTAGGCGTGATGGCCACTGACTGCTTTGACAGTCGGTGGCTAAGGATCAAAGAAGAAGAAGAAGTTGACAAGAATGATATATCGCATTACAATGACATTTTTCATGATCGTCAAAACTATTAACTGTAAGATATTGTGTAGGATGATAGATTAAACTATTTTAAGTTGACTTATGACCTCAGGTCAATTTTGACAAAAAGTGGAGATAGAATAAAGCAGTACTAAGATGACGAACTTTCTGAATGGGAGAAAGGGGTTCCTTTTTGGGTTTTTTTCGTTGTACCTTTATCAGGTCTTTTAGTTTTAAATGTAGACTGGCCTTATACCATTAACTGTAGCTCACAGTTTATTATTTATAAAGAAGATAAGAATTAACAGTGAGAACAATTATTACAAAGATGAGCATAAAGGTGAACATACATACTCACCAACATAAAAAAGGAACTGGATAAAATATCGTTGATTGTATTCCCCAACACAATTATTGATCCTAGAAAAAAGAAAAACACAACAGTGAATACTTGTAAATTAAATGCTGCAGAACTGCAGCGCAAACTTTAAAAAAAAAAAAATAGCATCTATCTATATATATATACCTTATTTTAAAATTTTATTCCTCAGCTTAGAAAGACACAATCCACTTTCTTTTGGGCATGTTATGAGAAGAAGGAAGCTGGAGTACATCGTGACAAAAAGACAGATAGAAGGAAAAATAGATAGGGGACGACAAAGAAAGAAGATTCTGGACAGTTTGAAACCATGGCAACGAAAGAAGTCAACAACAAATTCGATCCATAGTACCGTAGATAGGAAGTTCTGATATATAAAGGTATGTCGCACAGTTTACATAAATACCGGATTAATATTTAAACAAAAATTTCAGCATTGGTTACATTTTCTTTTATGTGATTTTATGTTTGAAAAAAAGTGTTTTTTACAGATTCCCCGAGCAAAGAATAGGTAAGGCCCCTAGTGTGTGTGTATGTATATAATGTGTATGTGCATGTGTGTGTTTGTGCATGTGTTTGTGTGTATGTATATACATAAAGTTGCCAGCCTAATGCACAGTCTCATATTAGCCGCCTCCCTGAGGGACCAATAGTCCTGTTCTTTCTTTGTATCCTCACAGAGCCCCGGGGAAATATATGAGACATGTAGCATGGACATAGTCTATATCTAGTAGGTCCCTAGCACGTTGTCAACAGGACTATTGGTCCCTTAGGGAGGCAGCTAATATGAGGCTATGCACTGGGCTGGCAACTTCATCATATATATAAACCCCATTGCTGCTACAGAAAACACCATTACAAGAGCATATAATTGCTTGGTGAAGGCTTCCTGCAAGAGGATCAACTGCATAGGTGGCTTCATGCTCCATAAGGAGCGAGAGGAAGCCTGAAGAAGCAGAACTTCTATTCTTTCTTTGTCTCCTCAAAGAACTATGGGAACTAATCTTGTGACCTCTTCACAATGTCCTTACAGGTCTTTCTTCAAACAGCTGCCCAGGTATCTCCATTTATTCTCTAAGAAACTGCATTAACATAACTTGCTCTCATTTATCTCTTTTCTTTCTTGGTTTCATCCATCAAAGTTCAAGCCCTGAATTGTTATCATACATTGCCGAGAAAGGATCAACGTTAGAAATAAAATGAAATGGAAGATGACTATGCATTTGCAGCAAAAAATGTCAATAGTTTATTACACAATAGATACTGAGTACTGTTGCACCTCTTTTTGCACACCACAAAGCGTTCATTATCTTGGAACTTTGTGGTGCTGAACAGGATGTTGCTAAGTGTGTCATTACGCGTAAGAATTATGATGTGAGTGCTCGTGCACTGCAACGAAAGAGATTGTGTTGTGTAGCCGGCCAAGATGGCTGTGTTTTAATGTGTCACTAGTGTCCGCTTAGATATCCATATGTGATATTCTTGGATGTGTTGATAGTATCTATATCTTTATTGGATCCCATGGACGATGTTACTTGGATAATAATGATTATGACTCAATGTACGGACTGCAACGGACTTACATAGAATATGTAAATTATCTATTGATCTCATAAAGTATAATGGTCAAAATGAGTGTTGGCCCATTGTTGTTGGCTTATGGATTTTCATGACATTGTCAAGAGTTGGGTGCAATAAATGTGTACTGTGTCTGTATACCATGAGTTGATGTACTTATTCCTAAACGTAATACTTGGTCATTGTTCATGTTAAACATAATCTTCATAATACTTCAAAACGAACCCCTAGAAGAATGTGGCAGTTAGGAAGATGAAACTAAACGTCACAAGTACGTCAATCAAAACTATACCCACCATGGACAGTGATGGTCCATGCGTCGAACACACCTACGACACACTCTACAATGATGAGCCCTAGGTGGACGATAAGTTTCACACTTCATACAGACTGTCCATCCATCACTCTAGTTAGGAAAATTTTGCAAAAATGAAACATCTAAAAAAACAAACTCCTAAAATTACTAAAATATTAAATAAGGCTTATATTACAATAAAGGATGGATAATAGGTATTATCATGAATGACCATGAATGCTAATAAGATAAGATAAAAGTGTGTAAACTAAATTCAAGCCAATAAGATAAGATAAAAGTGTGTAAACTAAATTCAAGCCAATAAGATAAGATAAAGGAATGTAAGAGAAAGGTATGATTACAAAGTTCAAGCTAATAAGATAATGGTACACATTTCTAGTAACATTCATGATAAGTACAGTAACAGAACAGAAACAAAGATAAAACCTGTAAAACAAAGCATCTAAAGAAGCTGGAAAGTCATAACTGGAGAGATACAATCAAGAATAGAAATTAGAGAAGAATGGAGAAAAACTTTAATTTTTTTTTTAGTGAAAAATTCTCTTGAGTACTTAACACATTAACTACCGAATTGAAAAACACACTGTGGCCGAATTAAATTGTTTTCCCATTTTCATCCTGTAGATGTTTGCACAAAGTAAGCTGTAGTTTTTGTAACTGTTTACAGATTTTTATGAATTACACATCATTTTAAAGATAAATGAATGTACTATTACAATAAACACCGGTTGTAACTCTAATAGAGGTTGTTGTTATTTAACGGCCCTCTGATGGCCGAGGACTTGCAATTTTTTCACAATTATAACTGCTTGCGCCCCATCTCTATCAAAATCACAATTTCAATCAATGTGCACACCATTTTCACTCTTGTCCTCGTCGCTAGATCTATCAGTCAATTGTTGAAACACGTTTCTATCCTATTCAGCCGTTAGATGAGATGTACATGCATTTTTTGTAGTCCTATCACTAGTTGCCATGGTAAACAATTTTACACAATTTGGTAACTAACCCAAAATGCTGAAAAATATGAACATAATATCAATTTTCCAGTGTTCTACAACAACCATGCTTTGGGAATTTGTTTTCCGGTGGCAACTTAAAATCTCGAACCAGATCAGAGAGTGTTTCAGTACATTTTTCGTTCGTTTTATTACTAAAATTAGATTGGTGCTCTGAGCGGCTTGTGGTCCAAATGTGATTATATTGTGAGCCGCTGACAGCGGCTTGTGGTAGTTAATGTGTTAAGCAGAAGGAGTGGAAAAATGCAAGGAGAAAGAGATGACAAGGTGTGGTGCGAAAGATAAGGAGGAGAAAGAAAATAATGCAAACCTGGATAAAGCCATCATGTAAAATGGTAAATACAAAGGTTGTGTATACCAGGTTCTTGATACCAAGTTCAAGTCAATCAGATAAGACAAAGGTATGTACACCAAGTTCAAGGTAATAAGATAACATAAAGGTATGTATATGAAGTTCAAGGTAATAAGATAAGATCAAAGTAAAACATCAAGATCAAGCTAATAAGATAAGATACAAGTATGTATATTGAAGTTCAAGCTAATAAGATAAGATACAAGTATGTATATCATGTTCAAGCAATTAAGATAAGATAAAAGTAATACATCAAGTTCAAGCTAATAAGATAAGATACAAGTATGTATTCCAAGTTCAAGCTAATAAGATAAGATACAAGTATGTACATTAAGTTCAAGATAATAAGATAACGGTATGTACACCGATTTCAAACTATTAATACGAGGTGTGTTCAAATGAAACCCGTCCCAGTGGCTTTATAACAAATATATGTAAGGTACATCAGCAGGAGTAGTAGAATTAAATACAGCAATTGTTATGAAGCAAGTACCCACTGGGGTTCTTTAGAAATAGTCACCATAGGCATTCAGACACGCATCCCACTGCTTGGGTAGACGGCGGATGCCGTCCAAGAAAAATGACTTTGGTTGCTTATTGAACCATTTGGTCACCGAGGCCCACCATACACTGCTTTCATTCGGCGATGAATGTTGACTGGTCGACAACCTTCGGCTGTTAGGAACTGAATCACCGCTCGCTGATCGACCTTGGACGGATTCCTTATCACACCGGCCATTATTTTAACAGTCTGCAACACAACCAATGAATACTAGGAGAATGAACACTTACACACTTGTGTTTATTACGTCAGATGTGACGTCATCATGCTCCTCCTACGAATGTCCACTTGGCACAGCACGGTCGGGTTTCATTTGAACACGCCTCGTATAAGATAAAGGGGTATATACCTAGTTCAAGATAATAAGACAAGATAACGGTATGCACACCAAGTTCAAGCTAATAAGATAAGACAAAGGTATGTACATCATGTTCAAGCTAGTAAGATAAGATAAAGATATGCATACCAAATTCAAGGTAAACAGACCAAATTAAAGATAGATACACAAAGTTCAAGCTAATAAGATAAAGGAATGTGTACCACTGATAAAAGCAGGTACAAGAAATTTTAAGCTAATAAGGAAAACTAAATGTATGTATACCAGTTTCAAGCTAACAAGTATGTATTGCAGGACAGAGCTCGTTGGGTAATATGACAAAGTTATATTTACCATCTGAAGCTATTCTGTGAAAAGATAACATGATACATACTAGGATTAAGCTGCTGTGTGATATGATGAAGTAATGTGCATTTGGCTTAAGCTAAATGAGAAAATTAGTTTCCATTAAAATGCAAACCGTTTTCCGTTTTGAAGTTTCTGAATGTATGTCAGAAAAATCCATGCTTGTCTTTGGAATGGGAACAATACCAGGATCGGAAAGCACGGCTCTCAGATGTGACACAATTAACAAGAATATGATGGTGTTGAAGGTCACTACACAGAATGCTCCCCAGAACCTGCAAATAAGTCAGAATATGAGGAAATTAACTGACTGCTTTGACAGTCAGCAGATAAGGATCAAAGAAGAAAAAGAGGAAATGAGGAGGACTGCAGTAAGATGGTGGTAAACGGTACAGCAGAAGTGGGAAAAAAAAGATAATATGTCTTACTAGGGCTTACAAGGCTTGCATCAAGGGCAGATAACCAAAAACAGCGAGGAAAGAAATTTATTCTTTTCCCTCACTTAGTTTTCCAGTTCTTGTTTTTTTGTTTGTTCTTTTTTGTTTTCATAATTAGCTTTTTCTCTCTACTTCCGGTAGCAGCAGCAGCCATTTTGGTCCAGCCATGTGATCCTAATCAGGGAGTCTTCGCTTTTACTTTTAATGTTTTTTACTTAGTTCTCACTTTTTTCCTTTCTGTTATTGTTCGTCTGTCCCTGATGAAGGCCTTGTGGCCACAACATACGTTTTTTTCTGGTCTTTTGTCATAGTAGGAGATAGTACCTTTTCTTTTTTCCCTTTCCCCTCAACCAAATAAGTCAGGAAAACTGATAGTAAACACAGAAATACATTAGTCATCAATGAAAGAAGTCTTCAGACAATTAATAATCACCATTCTTCTTCATTTTCTATGATACAGAAGTCAGCAATTGTTGTTCTCCACCTATTACTATATATAGTCCTGCTCATATGATCTGGTTGCTTAGACCAAGCAATGATCAAATCATTTGTCCCAAAAAAGAGGACATTTTCTGACTTTTTGGCATAAAAAGAGGACAATAAAAGGCAAAATATAGGACCAAAAAAGAAGACATTAATTTCAATCTATTAATGCATGACTTTCATGACTATAACTAGTACTAGTTTGATAAAAATTAGAAACAAAATTGAAATAAAATGTCCTTCAAAATGTTTGTTTTAAAATCATTTTCACATCAAAAATTAGCTTTCTATATATTAATCGTCGGCGTCTGTGGCCTAATGGATATGAACGCAGTTTCATAATCCAGATATACCAGGTTCGAAACCTGCTGCAGGCGGTTTGGTAGCAGATCACTTTGTGTGGATTTTTAACAATGGTATAAGCGCCGTACCGTTCAGAAAGCAATGGCAAACTACTGAATGAAAAAATTGCCTAGAAAAATCAAAAACAGCCAATAAAAGCTGGGGTTGATTGCCACGTCCTGTAAAGGATAAGCAACTAACTTTTTTTTATATATTAATCAGTATTGCTAAAATAATAACTATTATTTTCTTTATTTATTGTGAATATTATCTTCGTTAACAATTCATTATTTTCTTTTAAATATCCATGGAATTGACCGTACAACACTTCTTTTAAATTGTATTGCAGAAGCGAAATTCCGTTGATGGAATCTGCATTGAACATGTTTTTTTTTCCAGTGACCAGGCACCGCAAATAAATATTGTGGGATCATTACCAGTTCAGAATGAAATTCAACATTCACCGATTGTTTTAAAAAAAATTGGTTCACTTCACATGTGCCAGCAACTGCATGAATCCTTCATAACTGATGTTACTTTCAACAAATGACAATACTGTCAGGTTGTGAAGTTGATCAAAGCCCTTGCATCGTCAAATGCAACATCTTTATCAATTAAATTTTGCCAGAAGCTCGCAACATCTACACATGTTGGTACTCCATGTAAGGTCATCCATGAAAAATATGTGAAATCTTCTAATGGTTTCATCGATATGTCTAAGTTCTTCTAAACAATTAATGTACATGCGTTTATTATCCACGTGAAACTTGTCACACAAACTATCAAGTCCGCCTCTTTTTTCAACAAGCATATTCAGAATCTTCTAATGGTTTCATCGATATTGAAAATATTCCTTAAAGAAATACACTAAGTTCAATCTCCACGGGAAAACTGGACAAATTGCAATTTGTACATATGTATGTTACTAGACTAGTTAATATTACTACTGTTTATAGTTGTAATCTAATTGGGAGAACATTTAATGGATGTGCTGTTGGGGTGGCCTCATCACTCCCTGTCTATGGCGACTACACATTGTCCAGTTATTTGATGGAAATTTTAAGGGTGTGTTAGAAAATAAGTTGAGTTGGTGAATTCTCAGCAGACCAGACGCTCATGTAGCTTGAATGTGTAGCTCTGGTGCTGAGATCTGGTGGCCCCACCTCTCCGTGCTTGGGGGCAATATCAGGTTGCTCTGCCAAAATATAAACTGCACGGGTCCACTCTTGTATTAGTAACTCATCATTTGACACCACATTGGTGCCAAATAAAAACTCACAGCTCTGCAATAAAGTATTGGTCATGTGTCAGAATTCCATCCTCTAACCCATTTCTGGACACAACACTACACACAACAACAACACCACATAGACGGGTCAGATCTCTTTGACCAAACAACACATCTTACCAAGTTGGTTTCACATAGGATAAGTTCTCCCAGACTACATATTCTGAAATATGTTCATTAGCTTTCTGCCATAGAATAGGATAGGTGATATGTTTCACTGATCTCCACACTTGATCTGTCCTTCATAATCCTTACTGGAGTTTATGTATTTTATTTATCTCTAGACCCTGAACTGGGGTGGGGGGTCTAGAGCGAATCCTTACTTGTTGTAAGGGATAGATTTTGATATGGCAGTATCAAATCACTCGAAACATTAAACAAATATTAAAATATACAAAGAAATACTTTCAGTCTTACCAGAATTATGAATATAGAACACAGTTAATGGCTAGCAAAACTCAGCTGAGCTGCTGGCTTTAGTATGGCGTCCCTCTAAAGATATCAATTTGCTTCTGGGAATACACCACTATATAATTCACTGTGTCTACAAGGACAACTTATAACGAATGGCAAAAATGCGCGTCTGAGCGCCGATAATATATTCATCTATGGCCAATCACCGCCTTTTTTCCTTTCAAATTCAAACCTACTACCAAAAAGTCATTTCAGTCAAGTATGCCTTATTGTCTGTTGGTCCGTCCGTCTCTACTTGCGTTTCACAAAAAACACACTTGTTTTTTGAACCAACTCTGCCTTCCCCTACACAATTTTGCCTTTAAAGTTATTTTTAGCCACAATTCTCCAGCCCATCCCCTCTCTTTCATACCAACTAGATTTTAGCGCTTTGAGTCTCAAGACTGCAGTTTTTGAAAATTAGGGACATTTTTGTTTCAATGCAGACGCTCGCTGATATGAACAACACAGTCTTTTGTCAATATCTTTCTTATTATCTATCCGTCTGTATAAATGAAAGCATATTATTTCACTGCTCAAGATGGGCCATCCGGCCAGCTATGTTTTATATTCCTAACATTATTATTAAGAAAAAGTTACTTTTCCAATATTTTCTAGAATCTTCTATAATGCGTTCATCACTGCATTCAAATAAACGGACTAAGTTATCGCAAAAGCGTCCAAGAAATGACTGCGGCGTATAATAGCTAAGGTCCCTTTTGTCGATTTCTTTACCTTGTGTCAACTTGGGGACGTGAATTTTTCCTTGCCCCACCAATTTGCGACCTTTTAGCCTTGCTAGTTCCAAGCACGTTTCAATCATATTTTTTTCCTCTGATCTCCGTTCTCATCCCGCTCCAAGGGTAAACGTTTTGCCTTCACGTCTAACAATTTAATTTCCATGGCGGGTGGTGACCCGCGGCGTGGGCGATCATGTATTCTAGTAGCTTACGCATTAGTTTTTATCCCTACGTTGTATCATTGGAGATATTTTAACATTGTATCACGGTTAATTTTATGACACAAGTGCACATATGTGTAGATTGACTTAAGCAGTTTATTGATCGTGAAATGGGGAAAACGGAGATGTGTACCATATTCTGTGGTTCAAACTACTCAAGCTGTATGGCCAGTAACATCTAGGCATAAAAGTGTACTGCCATTAACATCTTGGGAATAATCACAATGCTGAATGCTGGATGCTGCGTGCAGTCTGCTTCCTGCAACAACTGGATTTGAAGGGTAGGAGAGAGCATATAGGTAGAGCCAAATAAAATGCAAAAACAGCTAAATTACAGAACAATAGACAAACTTGCCAAATCTTTTGGCCGATTACCATCACCAATCAAGAACTACTTACTCAGCACAACCAAGAGGACATAAACACCATCATAGCTGGCAGAGGCAGGAGCTGGGTTGATGCCATCACAAGAACAGCTATGCTATGGACCCCTGAAGGAAAGCGAAGCCAACTAAAAACAACTTGGTGGAGAACTGAGGAGGTCGAGATGAAAAGAATGAACTAGAGCTGGGGCACTGTACGAAGGATGGCCACCGATCGAGCCAAGTGGAAGCAGTTTGTTGCTGCCCTACAAGACGCCACCAGACGTGATGGCCCCTGAGTGCTTTGACAGTCAGTGGCTAAGGATCAAAGAAGAAGATAGACTTGGTGATATCTTCCAAATGACTATATATATATATATATATATATATTTTAAGTTTACCACCTCCTTATTAGTATCAAAAGCTTGAAACTGGGTTAACAGCTGTTTTAATAAATGTAAGCAATAATGTACTGAAAGCTAGTTGGGTGCCATGGGGGTTTCTATCAGTAGGAGGACACAGTAGACTGCTGCCATCATGTTGCCTAAGTGGCAATCCATTGGTACACTACGGCTAGCCTCAACCTTACCTCAACCCCATTTCGAGCTTTGTAAAACAGCTAGCCTTAACCTAATTCCAACCCTGTTTCGAGCGTTGTCAAAAAAAATGCTGTCTGACACACACTGAGAACATATTAAAAATAAATTTTTAAAACACACACATATTCAACTCAAAGCGAATAGGCGTATCCTGCCAACTATGAGGCCTCCATTCGGCTGAAATGAAGAGCAGTGGGCCATCTTCTTTGATGTCATTCCAGTAAGTCGCCAACGTCATTAGGGTTAGAATTAGGTTTAAAATACCTAAACCTAACCCCTTTTTACTGCGTCTCTGAATTCTTTTTAAGGCCGTATCCAACAGACGGCCCTCTGTTTTTCACTTCAACTTCTCCAGTCTACTGTCTCCTACATCAACCAATATGTTTCATTTGATATAAAGTAAATAAATTACACAGGAAAACAGATAGACTAGACTCTACTTGTAGAAATTAGGGTAGGCTAATGTTCAACTTTAGTGCCGCCGAGTTCCTATCGCAACTTTCGTTTACTGAAACTCCGATACCGAATACAAAGTAAACGATATTGACAGTAGGAACTCGGTGGCATTAAAGTTGAATTATACCGAACTTAGCAGCAAATTGGTAATTTCCTATCTTTCGTACCTTTTTGGTCCGCAGTGAATATATGTAGGCCTAGTTAGGTGTTGTTTCGTAGCAGTTAGGGTTAGTATTATGGTTAACACTAGGCTAACCCTACCACAAACCCTAATCCTAAGCGCTACGAAACAACACTTAACTAGGCCTATACATATTCATTGCGGAGCAAAAAGGTACGAAAGATAGGAAATTACCAGCAAATTTATCAATGGAGTCGCCATGACTTTCAGTACTTCGAGTCTGGGATAGTAACATTTTGATAACGTTACCAACCCTTGCATAGAACTTAACTGTGAGTTGCAAATTGCTAACGAATACTAACCGAATACGAAGTAAAAAAAAAAATGATGTATGACTTACGACTCAGTCATGGAAGGTAAAACAAGATGTATCACGACAACATAGTCGGCATAAAATACTGCCATGTATGTAATTAAAATGCAGATTATGCCGCAGGGATCCAGCCGAAAAACGGCCATTTTGGTTAGTTGTAACAACAATGACAAAAACATGGTTTGGACTTTGGGTGCTTTATAAATGTTATTTAATTTGTTATTTATCAATTGCGGTTGAAATAAATTTTGTTGATTATTGTTTCCTGAAATTAAAAAACTTCAAGAATACATTATTAGTAACACAGCCACAAAATACTTACTGAAAGTACGTTCCAGATCATGATAATAAAATAGATTTAAAAAACACTATTACCTTTCGTTGATTTGTGTCACTTTCGTTATCAAAAGTAAAATACAGGTAAAGGTCGTCCCATATCAGATACTGCCGCAGGGTGTGAAGTGTTAGAGACTTCACCATACTAGGTCCAGCAACGAGAGGGGGTGACCAATTACCTGCCTCGCTGCCTTTTCATTCCCTAACTCAAAGTCAGGTACCCATTTACAGCTGCCGCGAGAGACCAGCGCTCTAACCAATCAGTCAATAGGACGCTCAAGAATCATTATCTATCATTATCAAGGGTATACTAAAACCTTTAAGAAATGGCGATTTAGGTATTATCCCAAACACTACAGACATTCACACCCTCCTCCCCCTTATGAACACCATAACAGATTCAGGGAGACTAGCAGTTCATGACAATGGAAAACACATACCGGTACACACAATTTTTAAAACGATTTAAACTTTTAATGTACTGCATTTACAATAATTGGAAAGAAGAAATGATATGATAAGGTATCGGAATTGGAGAATGTTATCTAGAATTAGAGACACTATACATACTAAAATTTGACAAAGTGAAACATGAGGAAATTCTTATAATACCGGTACTAGACAGCATAAACATCGATCGTAAAGAAGTGGTTTGGTTTGGTTTTAAGGACTATCTACATTGCAAACTGACAACTCCATTAGTGCTCCGATCTCCTCCCTTAGATCACACAAGGAGGATATCAGCACAGTGCAAGGACTCCGTAGCACCGGCGAGAATCCCAATGTGTGTATATAGGAATCACATATTCTATAAATATTTTTGTGGTGAGTAGGTTTCTAATTTTTTAATTTTGCCAGGGCAGCGACCTTGTGGCCTACTCTTTACGATTTCCAACTGCCGTGGGATTTTTAACGTGCGCAACTTGCACACGGGACCTCTTATTTTTTCGCCCTTATCCGAGAAGGCTAGACATCCGACCTCACTACCCATGAGACCGGGGGGGGGGAGTATGACATCATTAGGACCACTGGTTCTGAAAAAAATGCTCGTAAAATATATTCCCTTTACTGGGAATCGAACCTGGTACCTCTAGAATTCAAGGCTGACGCCAAACCTCTTAGCCACACCGACCCGACCACGTAAAGACGTGAGAATAATAAAGAAAATGTACTGACAAGTAGAAATGGTCTTTGGGCTCTTTCAAAGTTTTGCGAGGTCTCATTTCGGGGTCATCCCGTGCCATACTGTATTGTTCTCTTATGGTCGTCAATTTCATACTATTGAGTTGGATCACACTGTAATTTGCGTACTTTTTTTTTTTGGCGCCCGCCTGAAGACGGCTCCCGGTTAGGCCACACTGTCCGCATTGCCCATGAATCGGCTCTGCTGGCAACAGACAGCAGCTGTAAGAATTAGCTAAACAGGTACGGTTCGACAGGTAAATAGGGTGCTGGACAGAGATGTGCGCTGTCACCAAATCTGTTCAATCTGTACAGGAGAAATATACTGAAGCACATTAAAAACGCACCACTATTATATATACTGATGCCGAGAAGCTGGCAAAAAAAAAGTGTGTGAATGGATTTTCCCCGTGTTTGCCATGAGGTAGAGAGCGAATGGCTGCTGGAATGGAAAGTGCAAGATTCAACCCACTTGTGTGTGTACAGACTACATGAAAACGATGAAAGTTACACGTGCAACACGATTCCCAACAGCTATGACCCTGAAAATGTGTACGCGTTGTGGCAGTATACTCGGTATAAAAAGGCCGTTGAGACAAAACACCCAGTACATGTGCTTGAAATGCCACGACTATCTGAAAACGACCGCCAACGAGCCATTGGTATGTTGGAGACCGGAATGAGCTCGCGGGACATTGCCAGAAGGATGAATTGTCACCACAGCACTATTGTACGTCTCAATGAACGTTACGGAACCACTGGCAGTGCCCGGGATAGACTTCGGAGTGGCAAACCACGAGTTACTACCCCTGCGCAAGATCGTCATATTGTGCTGAGTCACATAAGGAATCGTACTCTCCCGGCAAGTCAAACAGCAAGAGCAATAGTGGGTAGACATGGGCAAGTCTCTCGAATGACAGTCATACGACGACTCAGAGATACAGGCCTTACTGCAAGACGACCTTATGTTGGGCCAAACTTGACTCACAGACATCGTCAGCAGCGCCTGCAATGGGCAGAGCAACATATCAGATGGACTAGACTGCATGGAATGCTGTCCTATTCACAGACGAGAACAGATTCAACATATCCTTTGCAGATGGACGTATGCGGATTTAGTGACGGTGTGAAGAGCGCTTTGCAGATTGCTGTGTCAACCGATTTCGAGGTGGCAGTATTCCCATTTGGGGAGGATTCAGTTTTCACCATCGCTTGCCTCTTCACGTCTTCCGTGGAAATGTTAATGCTGTGACATATCGAGATGAGGTTCTGGATGCACTGGCTGCTCCTGCGTTCACAATTTATCCAGACATGCAGCTTCTCCAGCAGGATAACGCACGTGCATTTTTTTGTATTTTTGGTTTTCTCCCTTGCCTGCACAGAATGCAATGAATTTCATAACAATCAAATGTACAAATTAATGACCAGCATGGATTCATAGGAAAATGAATAAAGATTCCAAATATGTAAACTTGTACACACTTATATTTACATTTCACACTCTGTTCCTGGATTATACAGGTGGTGCGTTTTTAATGTGCTTCAGTATATAATAAGATTCACAGGAGACGCGTCAGGAATATCATTTGTAGAACATAATTTAAAACAGCTGGAGATACACTAGCAAAACATGAAAAGAAGTTGCATGACATTATTTGATACAATACAGGCAGAAAGTTTAAATAAAGATCTTAGCATTAATAGCAAAAAGACGGATTACTGGTCATATGGAAGAAAATGACTTCGCCAGAATCCAATAATAAAGTAAATGAAGCAGTTTTAAAACAAGTCAATAAATTCAAATAAGTAGGCATTTAAATAGCATTGGATGGAAGATGAACCTCAGAGGTGACTAGAATAGCATAGGTAAAAGCAGCATTCCACAAGATGAAACATATTTTATGAAACAACTCTTTGTCAATAGAAGTAAGAAAGAGAGTAATCTAGAAAGACTTCAACATTATAACAGTAAACTTATGCCAGCTGGGGCAACTATCAATGTATCCCACAATAACGAGACGTATCTTGTCATCCAGTTATAATCAGAACAGTTCAATGATAAACCATCATTTTCTGTTATAGCATATTCTTAAAGATCAAATATCTCTTAGACAAGTCTCGACTCTCCATTTAGATTCAAATCTAAATGTTAACTGTGCGTCAGGAACAATCACACAGTCATTTCAAAATTATGTGTACATATTCATGTACAACTTCAAATGCATATGATCATAATAACTGTGACAGGTTATGTAAATAGACTACATGAATCCGTCCGCCTTCGCGTCCCCACCTTGGTTCCTCATTAGTATGCACGGTTTGTTACGCTAAATCCATGCCTTTTCGCTATCTGTCTAACTCATATTTTAGCCACGCCTATTTTTCTTGTTTCATGAGCTGACGAGCGCCTACCTAGATTCGTAACTGTCATTCCTTTCAAAGGGGGTGAACCCAGTGCGTTTGCTTGAAGCTCATATGCGAGTAGAGCCGTTAGTATTACGACAACTGACAGAATGCACGGGCCCAAAACACGTGGGAGGTAATCAGCTTTGAAGTCTCTACAAGTGTAGGGAAATCCTGTGCTGTGGTACGGACATGGAGACAATCGCCGAGATCAGAAGCCTTTGTTGTCGATTCAACGGCAAACAGAGCGAACGGAGGAAATTCTTTATCTCGGAATAAAACCCCGTTCATTTCCCCCTGATTGCCGAAGGCGTTACTTTCTTCATCCCTCAGCGAAACAACGCTATTCTTGCATATATGCCCAATCTCCGAAAATCAGTTATCTAGTCGCCTCAGAATTTTTTTTGAAATATCTAGCTCGACATCCTAGAGCCATTGTACAAAGTGGATTACTTAGAATTTCGTGGAGATAGTTTCATTTCTGGTTTGCGGTAATACATACTAGCATTTTTCGTGACTTTATGTGTTAAGTTTATCATTAGAATTCACTGGGATTTTTTCTAAGTGCTAAAAATGGTGTACTAAATAACACATAGCTATTTTTATTCCAGATGGTTTTAATTAACTAATAAATACGCTAGGTGATTGATAATTGACGGAATACAATTTACTTGTATCCATTATGTGTAATTTTATAAATGACTAGTGTGTATATCTCGTGTTAAAAGCGGTAAGATAAGCTAGACTTTCTAATCTAATTTAATAACGGAGTGGATAAGAGATCTTAAACCTTATGCGTGACAGGATAGGATATTGATATTGTGATTAAATGTTTTGTATTTTTTCCTAAATCTAGGCTTGATAAAAAACCAGCAAACTAGCGGTCTCATAAGCTATCCAGAGATATTACTGTAATATTGGGTCTTCGATTTTTGACCTGTGCGGTGCACTTTCTTCCCTCATGAGATAGGCCAATCTAGAACAATAAATATAATAGTAAACTGGACCTGAACATTACCAGATTTTTATATCAATTTGATCAGCCCGCTGTGGCAATAAGATATATATATCAATTTACCTGACCTATGACAGTAGTTTTCCACGGGGGTTATACTCACGAGAATTCACTGTTCAGAATCGGCCATCAACTCAGAGAACAGCCGATAATTATTATTAACATTTGCATAACGTAACAGAGTGTCTCAGCAACCAGAGGCTAGACAGCACAGGAACAATATATTTTTCTTTCTATGACGGTGACCATCACGAATACGTCTTATTCCAACCAACTATATGCAGTGATACGTGAATTATCCAGGAAAAACAATTAACGCACCAACTTCGGCGACTACCTTGACATTAGCAATAAGCACCAAGGATAGCCTGGGGCCGGAATTGGCAAACCACATAACACTGTAGTGTCATATTATTGTTAGTGTTTATTTCAATGGATGTCTGCGACAACTACTGGGTAAGCGATTATGCGTGTGGCCACAGAACGGCTGAGTGAAAGAATGGAAAGAGAGAAACATATTTCAGTATACTAATCATCCTTCTTTTATTTCCTCACTAACCTGATTATTTACGGGATAGCTGAACTAGGAACTCGTTCTTTTCCTTTACTGACTATTCCATACCCTTATTGTTAACCTTTGACCTTTTGGGGTTATTAACTTCTGTTGGGATCATTTCTCTACAAGAGGGGTGAGAAATATCGGATTATTTCCATTTGTCTTAAACCATGCTTTTATTGATATGTATATGCTTGATGTTGTGAAGTCTTTTTTTTTAAGTGATAATAAAACTTAATTTAATGTGTTTGTCGAACCCCTACCCATATATATTATCCATAGTTTTCACGTCTGTGCGTATTCTTCACGTAATTGTGTATGTATGTGAGGTGTAACTTATATTTATTATATAAGGAGAGAAAGTTCGTCTGATTACAATATAGTCGTATAGATAGGTTGGAGTAGAGAAACTACTTACTCTAGAGACTGATCTTTCTCTTACACTATCACCCCCTCGTGAAAAATCTATTTTCTTACACCTTTATTCTCACTCATTTTCCACTATCACCTCTGCTAAGACCGGACCATAACGATTCACAAACCTATCTTATAAAATTTACGACAATAGCATACATAATTTGTGGCTGTTCTCCATCATCTTTACATCTCCAAATTCCCAGACAGTGCAAAGACACACTCAACTTCACTGTTCCACACTGTCGCAGAGTGAAGATAATTTGCTTATTTGAAATTTTCTGTCCATCCTGTATATTGCTTTATTTTCTGTCTATCCTAAGTTTCGGAAAAAAAAACTGTTTCTCACGCACCTTAACTCAGGTGAAGCTTCGGTCAACCCGTTCGTTAGGATTTTCCAGACTCGGCTTTCTAGATTTATGGCCTGTCTTCTTCCCCATTGTTAATGGAACCACAGCACGTACAAGTGACATTCAATATGCAAACTAATTTGCGGCAATACTTTTGGCTATCGTGGGAACTTTAAAAAATGTAGCGGGTAAAGCGAAAATAATTCTTTCTTTCTTTAAGAAATTTGTTTTTAGATTTCACTTGGTGATAAGCATACTGAAAGAGAAAGACGCACTTTCTTGTAAAGTAAAACTGTGCATAGGGAGACTTGAGTTAAACAAACAAAGTGCCCTCTAGTTTAACTTACAGAATATAAAATTCCGGAGCGGGTATGTATTCGTTTTTCCAGTATATAGGAAATTAGCTCAAATATATAGATATGAAATATATTACTATCAGGGTGAAAGTCTAATGAAATATATTACTATCATGGTGAAAGTCTAATGAAATATATTACTATCATGGTGAAAGTCTAAGTGTATTATATAAACGGGTTTCCTTTATCATGTATGTATCATAAATGCTTACGAAAATTCATTTATTTTCACTGCTTGTATTTTAAAGCAATGTTATGTTACAATGTTTGTATCATTCATAATTTCAATGATCATTTTACTTTTCAATGTTTGTAACATTAATGTATGAGCATATTATTATGAATGCGGGAAGGAATGAACGGTGGAAAGCACAGGAGGATTCTCTAGCGGACCATCATGTAACTTTGTCTGACCGGGGAGGAAGCAACAGTCTTGTTATTGTGTATGTACCTGGACTGGCCAGCTAATTTATTCACAGCAGACAGGAATGTTTAAGAATGGACTGACCTATTTTAGGAACGAGACGCATGCATGGATACCAACATGCCTACGCTGGACACTGCTTAAATTGTTTCTGTAGTAATCTGCGTGTTGCAGCAGAAGAGTAGTTACACGTGTATTTTTGTTTTGTCTAACAGATTTATGCAGTGCAAGTCTTGTCTCTTATTGCTGAAAAGAGGTTACCTTGGGCCAGTGGTCATATAGTCCTCGTCCACCAGTCACAATAATTCCCTTCAATTATTTCAATTACTTCAATTATTTCAAGTATTTCAAACATTCTCAACACCAAACCTCACCCTACCATACTCCACCCATTTTAACCCTCCATCCCACCTTTGGAAGCAAATTCGTTATCTGTGGATATCTCATCAACTGTGGATACGTTACACCAATCTTGGATTTATAAAATCGTGTTCAGATTCTGTGCCCATTGTGGATACCTTATTCGAACAGTGAAGTTAATTTCAAAGTATTGGATTACGTGATATTTTTCCAAGAGAACACCAGGATATAAGTTGTTTCCAACATTCACACCAAAGGAACAAAGGAACAAACATTCATTTACACACAAACAGTATTTCACATATTTTCCAGCAAAAGCTTATCAGGCCTGCCAAGAACCTTACTAACACAATTCATTCATAATCCTTGTTTTCACTATTGGTGTAATAATTTTTTTCTTCTTTAAAATCATCAAAATTGTTGTGAGTTTGTTTTCTCGTGATAATCTTTATTATTATGTGCTGTAAAATCCTTATTGATTTATTTACATTTCTAAATTGAAATAAAATTGAGTTAACCTCGATAGGATTGTTCGTTCAGTTCAGACTACCAAATCCTCAATCTAACTTTACTTCTTTACCCTACTATTTGTGAGTGACACAGTGTGTGCAAAAGAGTAATATTGTCGCCAGAGAAAACAAGAAGAGCTGTGTGTGTGGTTTTCTTAGTGAAGAACTCACTGACTCAGCCTGTGCCTTCTGCCTATCTCTCTTGCGCACCACTATCACACGTCCGTGTGCACTATTGTCCATCACGCCTATACAGCTGTCAAGCTTTACCTACTATTAATTATATTTTCATGCGACACACACATTCTACCAGAATACCTTCTCTCTCTCTCCCTCCCTCTCTCTTTCTACCTCAAGGAGAAAACGCTCTAACCACTGTGCCAGTGGGACGATGAACTATAAACGCAGTAGCGTCTGTTAATCTACTTTATTACTACTTACTTAGTCGTTTATCTTCTACCCTGGGGAGTAGAGTTTTGACAGAGCCTCATGCTATCATATTGGCCATCTTCCTTTTGATCTGGTTCAAATCCAGTCATCGGTCCTTCAGAGATTGTCTCCTGCGGTTCTACCAGTGGACTGCAATATTATTTTATTCCTTCTACTCTGCGGCGATATTACTGCATTCCTTCTATTCTGCTATATTATTTTATTCCTTGGATCCGTGTCTCTTGGTTTCTCATGTTTGTCGTAGTAACCTGTCTTCTCCCATTCTGCAGACATAGCCAAGCCATTGCAATTGGAACTGTTCCACTTGGGTCTGCAGGGGCTGTGTTTCGAGGCTATGATGTCTTGTCTGGTTGTGGACGTTGTTCCTTCTTAGTATTTGTTCCCTTCCTCATGAAACATGGACATTGTTGAAGGGCAAAATTGTGGTTAGAAGCTCGTATATGCTAAGGCTTAATGCATGAGTCTGTATCAATATAGCTGACTCTCTCGTACGTTCTCACTACACGTCGTTTATCAGCCAACGTGCAAATCTTTTAGTCTCGGTGCATTTCGATTACATATTCTGGGCCATATCTCGTTTTGTGCACCTGAATGCATACTTCATACGTCACCACAAACACATAAATTGTATTTCTTAAATCTCTGACCCTGTGGGAGACTTGCTACCTGCAGTTGTCTTCTGCTCTGTGATATCCTTCCTTCTCAGCTTTTTCCTAATATTCTCTTATATCACGGTATGGCTTCCATTCTGCGATATTATGTTATTCCTTCTGATCTGCCAAATTATTGTATGCCGTTTAATCTGCGATATCATGTTATTCCTTCTGATCCGCCAAATTATTGTATGCCGTTTAATCTGCGATATAATGTTATTCCTTCTGATCTGCCGAATTACTGTATGCCGTTTACTCTGCGATATCATGTTATTCCTTCTGATCTGCCAAATTATTGTATGACATTTACTCTGCGATATCATGTTATTCCTTCTGATCTGCCAAATTATTGTATGCCGTTTAATCTGCGATATCATGTTATTCCTTCTGATCTGCCAAATTATTGTATGCCGTTTACTCTGCGATATCATGTTATTCCTTCTGATCTGCCAAATTATTGTATGCCATTTACTCTGCGATATCATGTTATTCCTTCTGATCTGCCAAATTATTGTATGTCGTTTAATCTGCGATATCATGTTATTCCTTCAACCTGCAGCTCTGGCTTCATGCTCCGCAAGGAACAAAAATTGCAATGATGATGAGGATGATTATGATCCTCTATATCATTTTATTCTGCGATGGCATGGTATTCCTTCTATTCTGAAATATTACTGTATTCCTTCTATTCTCAAATAGTCATTGTATTCCTTCTATTCTGGGATGCTACTGTGTTCCTTCTATTCTGGGGTGCTACTGTATTCTTTCTATTCTGGGATGCTACTGCATTCCTTCTATTCTGGAATGCTACTGTATTCCTTCTATTCTGGGATGCTACTGTATTCCTTCTATTCTGGGATGCTACTGTATTCCTTCTATTCTGTGATGCTACTGTGTTCCTTCTATTCTGGGATGCTACTGTATTCCTTCTATTCTGGGATGCTACTGTATTCCTTCTATTCTGTGATGCTTCTGTATTCCTTCTATTCTGTGATGCTACTGTATTCCTTCTATTCTGTGATGCTACTGTATTCCTTCTATTCTGGGATGCTACTGTATTCCTTCTATTCTGTGATGCTACTGTATTCCTTCTATTCTGTGATGCTACTGTATTCCTTCTATTCTGGGATGCTACTGTATTCCTTCTATTCTGGGATGCTACTGTATTCCTTCTATTCTGGGATGCTACTGTATTCCTTCTGTTCTGGGATGCTACTGTATTCCTTCTATTCTGAGATATTACTGTATTCTTTCTATTCCGAGATATCATGGTATTCTTTCTATTCTGCGACACATTCTTTTCTCAGAAATCATTGTATTCCTTGTATTCCGCGCAACATCACTCACTAAAGTCTGTAACTTCTAATTACTGTATCTTTTATGTTCCTATTTGTCTACGTTTATGAGCCGTACAGACAGCCGTGATATCAAAAGTGGAACATTCGAATTTCTGTATGAACAATGCATTTTATTTCCTTAAATCTCTCAAACGCCTTTTGTCATTTCGTAGCCTTAGTACTCTCTTATTCTATCTCCATTTTTGGCAAAAATTGACCTGAGGTCATAAAGGCCGCGGACGTCATTTAAGCTGCTCTATCATTCTACAAAATATCTTACAGTTATCCCTTATGTTTGAACATATTTTCCAGAAAAATAATTTTGATTTCAATGCTTGTTGGATTTTAATTATTCTAAGTCCAATCATTTTAATACTGCTTTATTCCATCTCCTGATCTGCCAATAAAACTAGTCGTAGTCATCACGTGATGTTGTGAATCACTATGGAGACGCGAAGAAACAAATTCGCTGCAGCCTCTGTTTTAAAGCTGATCTGGTGCAGGTTTAATGCAAGAGGACTTGCTGAAGTAATGGATGCATGCTCCATAAGAGGAGAAGGGGGACAAATGGAACCTGCACTGCCATAAGGGTCAGAGCGTGCGAAGTATTTTGCTTCAACACACTTACTATCTCACAGATGCGACTCAACTACTTCTTTACGGAGTTAAGATCTCTTGATACAGGCATACCAAAGCCATTTATGAGAGGAAAACATGCAATCAAAATTAGTGAGGTCACCATCCATGAAGGGCGGAAACACACCAACTCTTTTTCTAGAATACCATCACATTACTGTTGAGCTACCTCTAAAAGCGTACCTTGAAAATCGGGTTAAGCTCAGAAAGATGTACGGGTTTTATGTTACCCTCAGTGAGGAAAGAGGCATCCAGCATGTCAAAAAACATAAACATGATCAAATATTCAATACAGAATTCAACATTAGTTTTCAATCCTCAAAGAAAGACAGATATGTTAGGTGTGAACTTGCAAGGGTAGAAGTATGTCTGAAGATAAAGAAGAATTAGAAATACACTAGAACAATGTTGATAAAAGCTGAAGCTGACAGAGAAAAGGACAAAATTAACAACAAGCAAGCCAGTGCTTTGGTTTGACTTAGAAAATGTGTGAACACTCCCGAAATGTGGTGTTTCCATTTTTCTTAACAAACACAAGTTGTGACATTCAACCTGACTGCCATTTTGTCGTTAAAAGGGACATCTTACTTTGCTTTGTGGAATGAAGTAGGAAATGGTAGATCTGGAAACAATGTGAGAAAGTTATTAGAGATCATCATGAACTCATAGAGGTGACTCTTTGATCAGATACTTGTGTACCACAAAATACGAATTCCATAATGACTCTAGCTCTGGCATTTTTTCTCCAAAAACATCCTCAGATTAAACTTCTGATTTAGCAATGCGGAGAACCAGCTCATAGTTCCATTATGTGGTTCAATGACATATCCGGCACTATGAACTATACTGTCCTCTTGGTTTGATGAAAAGACTAAAAGAAATGAACAGCACCCTATTATGCCGGGAAATACATTCTTTGACTACCAAGAATGTGCGGGAAAAAAAAAAACAACAAAATTACCTTTTTCGAACTGTTCCATTTACATGCATAAGACAGCTGCGGATATGCTCATCTACATACGATTGAATATAAGCTGCGTCATTCAGTCACAGAATGAACTGCAGTATCATTAACATCTCGTATTCTTATTATGTGTGAATATGTGGCAAAATAACTTAATTGAAATATCAGGACAGAATTGTGTTCATTTAATGCAGTAAATAATATTTACATAAACATGACACCTTTGTCTTTTATTGTTGGCCTGCCTGAACGTGCGTGTTAAAGTGAATGTTTGTGAGAGGAAAAACAACGAGCATGTTAAAGTGAATGTTTGTGAGAGGAAGAACAACGAGCATGTTAAAGTGAATGTTTGTGAGAGGAAAAACAACGAGCATGTTAAAGTGAATGTTTGTGAGAGGAAGAACAATGAGCATGTTAAAGTGAATGTTTGTGAGAGGAAGAACAACCTTATCAGGAAATAGCCTCCAAACTCTCACCATTTTGTGAAGAGGTACGATTGTAAAGAACATAGAAATAAATATTTTTTAAAGCAAATGAACATCTAAGAAGAGAACGTAAGGATTAAGCTATACATCTGAGCTTATCTAACCCGCCACAGGCTGTCTTCACCAGGACACTGGAGATGGAATAATTATTTCACTGAAAGGCACGTGTGCGGAGATAGAATTAAGAAACCAACAAGAACGTGATTAATTTTGTTCGCACATTATTCTATCTCCAACCAAAAGTTGCTTATAATTCTTTTTTGAAAAATGAATTCCATATTCTAATTTTTTATTTCAAATACGTTCAACAGTTTAGATCATCGTGCAAAATTTGATTTAATTGCGATAACTCTGTCATGTTTAGCGGATACTCCCAAAACGTTGGATGCGTTTTTCTCAAAACATGCTTCAGTGGAGGTGGAATAAAGCAGTAATAGGGCGACGATTTGTATTCTTGCTTCTGAATCATTTACGTGTAGCATTGGGCAGAGCAGCCTAACCTTTGAAGTGAAGACAGGAGTACGACAGGGATGCCCCTTATCAACCACTCTAATTTTAACAGTCATAGACTGGGTGATGCGCCAGACAACAGAGGGCAATCCAAGAGGAATAAGATGGACTACATTTTCTACATTGGAAGATCTGGAATATGCAGATGACATTGCACTGCTAGCACATTGTTGCTGTCACTTCCAATGGAGTTTCAAACATCGATCTATTGGTCGTATATTTTTTCATCCTAGTTAGGTGAATAATTGGGTCTTTGCTTGCGATGTCAGGTTGATTTGGGGTTATCTCCCTTTTGGGTCATTGTGTTAAGTTCAAAGGTAAAACAGTTCGGGTGTGCCATGGGCAGGTTTTTTAAGCGCGGGGATGAGTTAGACTTCCGGCAAGCCGTGAGGTGTCCTGGTTTCTGAAGGGACGAGAGTCCATTGTGTTTTTCGGGGAAAAATCTTCGAAGTGACTGCGATGGCAGTTTTCCCCAGTGAATCTCTGTGCGTTGGAATGACAGCAGAGTTCCTTGTTATGTTCTGTGGATTCGGTTACAGGTAATACCGACTTTTTCCATTATTACGCTTTCGGTGGCAGAACATGTTAGAAGATTACCTAGTCTGTGAACTGCAGCTCACCGGTCCTACATTACAGAACTTATAAGTTGTGCTCAAGGTAGCCATCCAAGACTATTAGTCTTCATACCATCCAGAAATCCAGTGACGAAGTTATATTGTGGGAGCCGCAGATTGGCGGCATATTTATGTCCACATAAGCATTACTGCAGGGTTGATGGTAACCTGCTTATCAGCAGTACACAGCCGACGTTAGAACGAGGCCTGTGTTTTCGGCTATTATACTACAGCCTGATAATGTGCAATTGGCGGGGAATGCCAAGTTGTACCTATGTGTCAAGGTGATTAAGGTATCTGACGCGTTTAGTCAGAGATACCAAGGCGGCATTTTTGAACTGTCATTGAATAACATTATTATTGACCATGCACGAATATTGGAATGTTTACCAGCCCTTTTGAACGCCTGATGTATTATTATCGATTTCCGGACAGCATGACCTTGTTTACAATGACTGTTCCTGTTGATGCTACTATGTGTGTTATCGTCAATAAATGTTTTGAAACGTGCCTGCAGTGTTCAAGCATCCTTGACTACTGCATGTGAGTGTAGGGGTTGCAGTGTCTACATATATACGAGCCTAAACACATTCGCGCCTTCATTCGCACCCACAATCAGTTCATCATACGCCAGCACTACACATCTAACAACATGTATACTGTCTTGGGCCAGTGATCACTTCAATAAGAGAAAAAGACAGTGACACACATTCACATCGACAAGAACAGCCTTTTTTAGTCTAAACAACATCTGGAAGTCCTCTCAGTACAGCACAAAATTAGGATTATATCAGAGCTGTGTGCTTTCTGTGCTTCTCTATGGCGCGGAGAGCTGGAGAGTTACAGAGAAGGAAATGTCGAAATTGTCCTCTTTTCACACAACATGCCTAAGAAAAATTCTCCGAATCTTTTGGCCGAATACCATCACCAACCAAGATCTGCTTACTCAGAGCAAGCACGAGGACATGCACATCATCATAGCTGGCAGACGCTGGAGCTGGGTTGGCCATGTCCTCAGAAGAGACCCCGATGCCATCACAAGAACAGCTATGCTATGGACCCCTGAAGGAAAACGAAAGAGAGGCCGACCAAAAACAACTTGGCGGAGAACTGTAGAGGCTGAGATGCAAAGAATGAACCAGAGTTGGGGCACTATACGAAGGTTCGCCGCCGACCGAGCAAAGTGGAATCAATTTGTTGTTGCCCTACAAGACGCCAACAGGCGTAATGGCCACTGACTGCTTTGACGGTCGGTGGCTAAGGATCAAAGAAAGAAAGATTTTTGGCAAAAATTGACCTGAGGTCATAAAGGCCGCGGACGTAATTTAAGCTGCTCTATCATTCTACAAAATATCTTACAGTTATCCCTTATGTTTGAACATATTTTCCAGAAAAATAATTTTGTTTTCAATGTTTGGTAGATTTTAATTATTCAAAGTCCAATCATTTCAATACTGCTTTATTCCATCTCCTGATCAGCCAATAAAACTAGTCGTAGTCATCACGTGATGTTGTGAATCACTATGGAGACGCGAAGAAACAAATTCGCAGCAGCCTCTGTTTTAAAGCTGATCTGGTGCAGGTTTAATGCAAGGGGACAAGCTGAAATAATGGAGCATGCTTGTGACCTATTATGAAAATAGCTTCATATATCTTTTTCATTATCTACACTTTTCTTTTACCTTTTCTTCCACCTATGCACGTTTTAACTTAAACCATTCTATACACTCTGAGATCTGTCTCTCTTTCTCATTAGCACGCATATTTTATTGCTGTTCGCTATTTTTCTTTGATGATGTTCAACCAGTAGATCATTTAGCTACGTTGATCTGTAATTTATTCTTAACGCCAGCGATTAAGAATCGTGGTAATATATAAGACAGCGATCAAGGATGAATTACGTTTAGTACTAGAGCAGGAAATTTTGGAACATAAGGGAGATAATTTCTATTAACTTTTCCTGAGTCCATTCGCCTGTAAGTTAATTAAACCACGGTGAGAACGTCGAGATCAAAGACACTGCTCGCTAGAAATGGCCAGACAAGCAGAAACGTGTAAAATTTGCACTGATTAGCAAAATTACGTTATGCCCGATTCTGGTTTTCGATTTTAATGTGAGAAAGATCTTTGATTTGCAAATCCGAACGTAGAATTCACCGTAGGTGTTAACATCTGGCAGAGAGTCTGTTTTCGGGTTATAGTTATAACTTTTCCTTTGATTTCAGATGTATATATACCCTAGCCGTCTAACTAAAATGTGTCCAGTACTCGACAGATTCAGAAGACATCTAGCTGCAATTCTAGAATCACTCGCATTGAGTAGAGTTTCTTAGTTTTTGTTGGAGAATAGTCTTAGAAGTTTGTGCGAAGTATTTGGGTCAAACCCAAAATCTACCAGCGGCTTCCATGTAAACCTGAGAGTAATCATACTAAAGAACATTTCTTATATTAATAACTGGGTTTTTCTCAAGGTAAACCTGTCTGAGGTTGTGTTTACACCTAGAAAAGAGACAGAATACCAACCCAAAGAACATTAAGAGTGACTTGGGAACTGGCATTTGATCCAGATTTATTGTTCCAATCTCATTTACATTCAGTCCCATCGTGGCGACCTAACAAATCTTAACATTTCCGACGTTTGATCATTTGTGGTGTGACCAAGAATTTTATACTGAGAGAAGTTACCGACCTGATATTTCCTAAGTACTTCCTAAAGTTTGCGCCAGGAGGTGAAAATCAAGTTTGTAATCAAGAACGAATGTCAGTGGCCACTGTTGTATGGATAGAAAGAAAGCAGGAATGAGTGGTTCTTTGATCGTATAATTCATGTACCCACATTGGATTTTTTTTATGCAAAGTTTTTTCTACTACTGTTTTCCTTTCAGAATAGATTAACGTATAAACTCTGTTCTTTACTGTAGAGGGAAATTCTAGACCATAGCGTATAAATCTTTGACTCTTTGGGGTTAATAACTTTCTTCTTAACGTGATTTTGTCTCAACAGAGGGAGGGAGGATTACACCCATGAGTCTACCTCTTTAATTAATTCATTAACCTATATTTATTTGTATTTGATTTGATATTCAACATATTGCTGTTGTAAAGTTTCGTTATGATAAATAAAATTTACATAAACTTTATTTACGTGTGTCGGTCAGCTTGTCCCAAAAGATCCCTAATCCATTGATGTAGTTTTCACGTCTGTGCGTCTAACTGTCGTCACTTATGTGTGTGTGTAGGTGAGTGGTGATATATATATATATATATATATATATATATATATATATATATATATATATATATATATATATATATATATATATATTCTAGTTGAGTGTCTGACTAACTAAGTTCTGTTGTAGAGATAGGCTGAACGAGAGAAGCTTCTCGATTTCAGGGACAGACTCTAACTAGTTTCCACAATCTCACTCGTGAAAATCTATTTTTCTTTACATTACCTCTCACTGAGCTATCACCGGGTCTAGTCTATTCAGAAGGGACCAATCTATGTCTTAATTCCCCTATCAAAAATCTACGACAAATGTGGGCTCGTTTTCCGGGAATTGAACTCAAACCCTGAGCGAGTACGACAAATGGGTGCTCGTTTTCCGGGAATTGAACTCTAATCCTGAGCAAGTACGACATAAATTTTCTCGTTTATCGGGATTTTGATCTGTTAATCTTTATAGACTAGTTAGAGTAAGCGTGATTGTATCGTGAGTTTTAGTATCATTAAAAATAAAAATTCCCCTAGAAAACGATCTGTTTATTGGCTTGCTGACCACACAAATATAGCTATTGTTTTTCCACAGCATTGTTAGATTATATATACAATTGATTTACAGGGTGATCTTTGTCGGAATATGTTATGTATTGATTTTGTAATACAAAGCCGCTGGTAGTGTGTGATTGTCTAACAATCACAGGGTTAGTGAAGCAGAAAGGTGTTTGAGCTAAGCAAAGGAGTGCGTTCGGACCTATGTCCAGTTAATTGCCTCTTACCCTAACTGACTTCAGGGGTAAACTTGATCATGGACTTAAAAATTTAGGGATTTTTTTTTCTCTTTAAAATTTTTGCCAGAGAATTTTTTTTTTGGTTTCCACTTTAGTAACTTAGTTGGTATTAGTGATTAATCTAGACTACCATTTATTTGGCGTAGTCGTCTGCATTAGGAGCCTTTATTGCCAGTTAATAGCAGCGATAGTTAGATACTAATATAAGGAGGAGGTATCCCAGTTAAATAACATTATTTTGTTTTGTAATTTCTCGTAAGTGGTAGGGAATCAGTGTATCCTTTTTCTTACTTCTTTCTCGGCTAAGTCTCAGTCAGCTATTTGCAATGGCAGAACGGGCAAAGCTTAGGCAGATGCTCAGAGAGGAAGCAAGAGAAGAGGGATTGGAAAGAAAAGAAGCGAAAGCTTTTGTCAGGGATGAACTTGACAGATTTGAAGCTAGAGAGAAGGAAGATAGAGCGGAGAGGAAAGAAGCGGAAGAGCGTCTATTACAGCAGAAGAAGATTGAGGAGGAAATGGAAATTTGTAGGGCGAACGAAAGAAAGAAGGAAAAGAAGCATGAGGAAAGAGAAAATGAGCAACGGTGACAACACGAACTGGCGCTTAAAACACTAGAGGTCCAAACTCGTGGGGCTGCCTCTACCTCCAGCAATGGAGAGTCTTCTCCTCATTCTTCCTTAACTGATCCTTCTAACACTCAATCTCCTCAACTCACCGCTATGTCTTTCGCTCTAGAATCTTTCCCTTGTCCTAATGAGAAGATTGACACGTATCTAGAAAAATTCGAGAAAATGGCAATTCTGTACGGTTTAGAGAGGTCGCGATGGTGTATGATACTTTCCCAGGCCCTAAAAGGGTCTGCTTATGAGGTGTATGCAAAACTGGAAAGCAGCCAACAAGACAATTACGACGTGTTGAAGAAAGCTTTGCTTGAATGGTTTGAAATGAACGTTCGCAAATTTTTGCAACTGTTCCGGGACAGCAGGAAGGAGAATTCTGAAACTTTTCAGCAGTTCTCTTCTCGTCTGCAGGGATACTTGACAAAGTGTCTCGAGCTTTTACAGCTCGCCTCTACCTATGAAGGACTTGAGGAATTTGTTATAACTGAACTAATAAAAAAACACTTTGTCGAATGACACCCGTCGATTTCTGGCTGAGCAAGGAGCAGAAAAGCTGGAAGACATTTTGGAAAAGTCTGAGCGATATCATAATGCGCTGGCCGAACTGCCGGCCACAAAACGTAAACCGACAGAAGAGCCTTCTCGAAAGAATAATCTAGAGCAGTCTTCCCATTCTTCTCACCAAAATAACCACAGAGAAACTGGACCCCAGAATCCCCCTCCAGAAAAATCTAAGTTCTACAAAAACAAGTACCCCACCAATAACAAACAGTCTGATCAACCCAACCGTCCTACATGGCAGCGCGGTCAGAAAGGACAAGGTGACAAAGGGAAAACCCCTGCGCATGGGACATATGATCAGAGCGAACACACCGAGCCTCAACGCATCGGATGCTTGCGAACAGTCTCGCAAGGTAGAATTGATGTCAGTGATTCTCAACCTGAGGGAGAGTGGCCCTCAACGCGAGGAACTGTTATTTTGAACGGGTCTTCAACTTATTGTCTTTTTGACACGGGGCTTTCTTTTGATTGCATTGTTGCCAGACACCTGGTCAAACCCGGTCTAGAGACAGAAGAAACCGTCGAACTGTGTGGAGTTTTTAAGAGTGATGCACCAACAACGCTTCCCATCGCATTGGTGGAGATCCACTCTGATTTTGTTAGAGGTTTGATCAAAGCGGCTGTTATGGATGACTCCATCTACCCAGTCATACTTGGCGGTAGATATGTGTTTATTGGGAAACCGGAAGAGCCAATTGTAGCAACAGTAACCACGAGAGGGCAAACCAAGAAGGAACGGGAGCCTGCGCCAAATTTGTTACCTAAGGAACTTAAAGAGGCGCAACAAAAGGACCCTACCTTGACAACCTGCTTTAGGAAACTGCCATGGCTAAGGACCCTAGACAGCACGGGGACATTTTTTCTAAGAATGGCGTACTTTATCGCAGAACGGGCAAGCCTGAACAAGGTTTTAATCACCTCTTAGTACCGAAACAGTACAGAAGCCAAATCTTAGAAATGGGGCACTCTCTTCTCTTTAGCGGACATATGGGACAGAACGCCACAAATCAGCGAATACAGACTCACTATTGGTGGCCAGAAATGAACTCTGATATTATCAGGTACGTGAAATCCTGCGCCAAGTGCCAACGGGTAGCACCCAAGCATTTGACACCTGCAGTTTCCATGGGTGAAATTCCAGTAGTGGGGACACTATTTGAACGAGTGGTGATCGACATTTAAAGGCCCTTAGAAAGGACTAAAAGAAGGCACAGGTTTGTCCTGACCTTAGTCGACACATGCACTTTATAGGCAGAAGTTATACCACTAACATGCACGGATTCCAAGCATGTCGCGGAAGCCCTCGTGCAGATATTTACTCGGTTGGGATTCCCTCAACAAGTTCTGATGGATAACAGATCCCCATACCGTAACCTGTTAATGGATGAGATCGTTAAGATCTTGAGGAACCAAAGCATCTACATAAGCCCTTATAATCCGGCCGGAGGTGGGTTAGTAGAACGTGCCAACGGAAACCTCAACATGATGCTATGTAAACTGGGACAAGAGAAACCTGAAGATCGGGACCTTTGTATACCTACAGCTTTATTCGCCTACAGGGAAGCCCCACATACTTCCACAGGTTTTTCCCCAGCTACACTTTTATTCGACAGACCTATTAAGGGGCCGCTTGAAGCCTTACTTCGGTCCCTGACAGACCAGAAGGCTGATGAGACAGTCATCTCTGCCAGTAAATATGTGTCGGAATTTAAGGAAAGGTTGAAACTAGGATGGGACCTAGCATCGACCAACCTTAAGCGAGCACGCGCAAAGCACGCAAACCGATACAGGAAAGCCGCGAAAGAAAGAGAATTGCAAGCAGGAGACAAAGATTTGTTGCTACTCCCAACTGGGAACAACAAACTACGTATTGGATAGCAAGGGTCGTTGACCATCCTTAAAAAGATCTAATAGCTTCATATATCTTTTTCATTATCATATCTACACTTTTCTTTTACCTTTTCTTCCACCTATGCACGTTTTAACTTAAACCATTCTATACACTCTGAGATCTGTCTCTCTTTCTCATTAGCACGCATATTTTATTGCTGTTCGCTATTTTTCTTTGATGATGTTCAACCAGTAGATCATTTAGCTACGTTGATCTGTAATTTATTCTTAATGCCAGCGATTAAGAATCGTGGTAATATATAAGACAGCGATCAAGGATGAATTACGTTTAGTACTAGAGCAGGAAATTTTGGAACATAAAGGAGATAATTTCTATTAACTTTTCCTGAGTCCATTCGCCTGTAAGTTAATTAAACCACGGTGAGAACGTCGAGATCAAAGACACTGCTCGCTAGAAATGGCCAGACAAGCAGAAACGTGTAAAATTTGCACTGATTAGCAAAATTACGTTATGCCCGATTCTGGTTTTCGATTTTAATGTGAGAAAGATCTTTGATTTGCAAATCCGAACGTATAATTCACCGTAGGTATTAACATCTGGCAGAGAGTCTGTTTTCGGGTTATAGTTATAACTTTTCCTTTGATTTCAGATGTATATATACCCTAGCCTTCTAACTAAAATGTGTCCAGTACTCGACAGATTCAGAAGACATCTAGCTGCAATTCTAGAATCACTCGCATTGAGTAGAGTTTCTTAGTTTTTGTTGGAGAATAGTCTTAGAAGTTTGTGCGAAGTATTTGGGTCAAACCCAAAATCTACCAGCGGCTTCCATGTAAACCTGAGAGTAATCATACTAAAGAACATTTCTTATATTAGTAACTGGGTTTTTCTCAAGGTAAACCTGTCTGAGGTTGTGTTTACACCTAGAAAAGAGACAGAATACCAACCCAAAGAACATTAAGAGTGACTTGGGAACCGGCATTTGATCCAGATTTATTGTTCCAATCTCATTTACATTCAGTCCCATCGTGGCGACCTAACAAATCTTAACATTTCCGACGTTTGATCATTTGTGGTGTGACCAAGAATTTTATACTGAGAGAAGTTACCGACCTGACATTTCCTAAGTACTGGAAACCTCAAGATTCTGACACTGTGAGCACTGTGACATCTATTACCTGAACTGATTTGAAGTGACATAAACAGTAATCCAGAGAAAATATAATAGTAAAGCGAACGCTCCTCGGAGAAATTGGATTTAACCTGTCTCTGTAGAGCTGGGGTTCTCTTTTGCCAAAATAACACTGGAGTTGCTGTGGGTGTGTGTGTCCTAAAGTTTGCGCCAGGAGGTGAAAATCAAGTCTGTAGGCAAGAACGAATGTCAGTGGCCACTGTTGTATGGATAGAAAGAAAGCAGGAATGAGTGGTTCTTTGATCGTATAATTCATGTATCCACATTGGATTTTTTTTTAATTCAAAGTTTTTTCTACTACTGTTTCCCTTTCAGAATAGATTAACGTATAAACTCTGTTCTTTACTGTAGAGGGAAATTCTAGACCATAGCGTATAAATCTTTGACTCTTTGGGGTTAATAACTTTCTTCTTAACGTGATTTTGTCTCAACAGAGGGAGGGAGGATTACACCCATGAGTCTACCTCTTTAATTAATTCATTAACCTATATTTATTTGTATTTGATTTGATATTCAACATATTGCTGTTGTAAAGTTTCGTTATGATAAATAAAATTTACATAAACTTTATTTACGTGTGTCGATCAGCTTGTCCCAAAAGATCCCTAATCCATTGATGTAGTTTTCACGTCTGTGCGTCTAACTGTCGTCACTTATGTGTGTGTGTAGGTGAGTGGTGATATATATATATATATATATATATATATATATATATATATATATATATATATATATATATATATATATATATATATATATATATTAATATATATTCTAGTTGAGTGTCTGACTAACTAAGTTCTATTGTAGAGATAGGCTGAACGAGAGAAGCTTCTCAATTTCAGGGTCAGACTCTAACTAGTTTCCACAATCTCACTCGTGAAAATCTATTTTTCTTTACATTACCTCTCACTGAGCTATCACCGGGTCTAGTCTATTCAGAAGGGACCAATCTATGTCTTAATTCCCCTATCAAAAATCTACGACAATGCTCCATAAGAGGAGAAGGGGCACGAAGGGAGCTTGCACTGCCATAAGGACCAGAGTGTGCGAAGTATCTTGCTTCAACACACTTGGTGTCTCACAGATGCGACTCAACTACTTTTATACGGAGTTAAGATCTCTTGATACAGGCATACCGAAGCCATTTATGAGAGGAAAACATGCAATCAAAATTAGTGAGGTCACCATCCATGAAGGGCAGAAACACACCAACTCTTTTCCTAGAATACCATCACATTACTGTTGAGCTACCTCTAAAAGAGTACCTTGAAAATCGGGTTAAGCTCAGAAAGATGTACGGGTTTTATGTTACCCTCAGTGAGGAAAAAGGCATCCAGCATGTCAAAAAACATAAACATGATCAAATATTCAATACAGAATTCAACATTAGTTTTCAATCCTCAAAGAAAGACAGATATGTTAGGTGTGAACTTGCAAAGGTAGAAGTATGTCTGAAGATAAAGAAGAATTAGAAATACACTAGAACAATGTTGATAAAAGCTGAAGCTGACAGAGAAAAGGACAAAATTAACAACAAGCAAGCCAGTGCTTTGGTTTGACTTAGAAAATGTGTGAACACTCCCGAAATGTGGTGTTTCCATTTTTCTTAACAAACACAAGTTGTGACATTCAACCTGACTGCCATTTTGTCGTTAAAAGGGACATCTTACTTTGCTTTGTGGAATGAAGTAGGAAATGGTAGATCTGGAAACAATGTGAGAAAGTTATTAGAGATCATCATGAACTCATAGAGGTGACTCTTTGATCAAATACTTGTGTACCACAAAATACGAATTCCATAATGACTCTAGCTCTGGCATTTTTTCTCCAAAAACATCCTCAGATTAAACTTCTGATTCAGCAATGCGGAGAACCAGCTCATAGTTCCATTATGTGGTTCAATGACATATCCGGCACTATGAACTATACTGTCCTCTTGGTTTGATGAAAAGACTAAAAGAAATGAACAACACCCTATTATGCCGGGAAATACATTCTTTGACTACCAAGAATGTGCGAAAAAAAAACAACAACAACAAAATTACCTTTTTCGAACTGTTCCATTTACATGCATAAGACAACTGCGGATATGCTCATCTACATACGATTGAATACAAGCTGCGTCATTCAGCCACAGAATGAACTGCAGTATCATTAATATCTCGTATTCTTATTATGTGTGAATATGTGGCAAAATAACTTAATTGAAATATCAGGACAGAATTGTGTTCATTTAATGCAGTAAATAATATTTACATAAACATGACACCTTTGTCTTTTATTGTTGGCATGCCTGAACGTGCGTGTTAAAGTGAATGTTTGTGAGAGGAAAAACAACGAGCATGTTAAAGTGAATGTTTGTGAGAGGAAGAACAACGAGCATGTTAAAGTGAATGTTTGTGAGAGGAAGAACAACGAGCATGTTAAAGTGAATGTTTGTAAGAGGAAGAACAACGACCATGTTAAAGTGAATGTTTGTGAGAGGAAGAACAACCTTATCAGGAAATAGCCTCCAAACTCTCACCATTTTGTGAAGAGGTGTAATCGTAAAGAACATAGAAATAAATATTTTTTAAAGCAAATGAACATCTAAGAAGAGAACGTAAGAATTAAGCTATACATCTGAGCTTATCTAACCCGCCACAGGCTGTCTTCACCAGGATACTGGAGATGGAATAATTATGTCACTGAAAGGCACGTGTGCGGAGATAGAATTAAGAAACCAACAAGAACGTGATTACTTTTGTTGGCACATTATTCTATCTCCAACCAAAAGTTGCTTATAATTCTTTTTTGAAAAATGATTTCCTTATTCTAATTTTTGCTTTCAAATACATTCAACAGTTTAGATCATCGTGCAAAATTTGATTTAATTGCGATAACTCTGTCATGTTTAGCGGATACTCCCAAAACGTTGGATGCGTTTTTCTCAAAACATGCTTCAGTGGAGGTGGAATAAAGCAGTAATAGGGCGACGATTTGTATTCTTGCTTCTGAATCATTTACGTGTAGCATTGGGCAGAGCAACCTAACCTTTGAAGTGAAGACAGGAGTACGACAGGGATGCCCCTTATCAACCACTCTAATTTTAACAGTCATAGACTGGGTGATGCGCCAGACAACAGAGGGCAATCCAAGAGGAATAAGATGGACTACATTTTCTACATTGGAAGATCTGGAATATGCAGATGACATTGCACTGCTAGCACATTGTTGCTGTCACTTCCAATGGAGTTTCAAACATCGATCTATTGGTCGTATATTTTTTCATCCTAGTTAGGTGAATAATTGGGTCTTTGCTTGCGATGTCAGGTTGATTTGGGGTTATCTCCCTTTTGGGTCATTGTGTTAAGTTCAAAGGTAAAACAGTTCGGGTGTGCCATGGGCAGGTTTTTTAAGCGCGGGGATGAGTTAGACTTCCGGCAAGCCGTGAGGTGTCCTGGTTTCTGAAGGGACGAGAGTCCATTGTGTTTTTCGGGGAAAAATCTTCGAAGTGACTGCGATGGCAGTTTTCCCCAGTGAATCTCTGTGCGTTGGAATGACAGCAGAGTTCCTTGTTATGTTCTGTGGATTCGGTTACAGGTAATACCGACTTTTTCCATTATTACGCTTTCGGTGGCAGAACATGTTAGAAGATTACCTAGTCTGTGAACTGCAGCTCACCGGTCCTACATTACAGAACTTATAAGTTGTGCTCAAGGTAGCCATCCAAGACTATTAGTCTTCATACCATCCAGAAATCCAGTGACGAAGTTATATTGTGGGAGCCGCAGATTGGCGGCATATTTATGTCCACATAAGCATTACTGCAGGGTTGATGGTAACCTGCTTATCAGCAGTACACAGCCGACGTTAGAACGAGGCCTGTGTTTTCGGCTATTATACTACAGCCTGATAATGTGCAATTGGCGGGGAATGCCAAGTTGTACCTATGTGTCAAGGTGATTAAGGTATCTGACGCGTTTAGTCAGAGATACCAAGGCGGCATTTTTGAACTGTCATTGAATAACATTATTATTGACCATGCACGAATATTGGAATGTTTACCAGCCCTTTTGAACGCCTGATGTATTATTATCGATTTCCGGACAGCATGACCTTGTTTACAATGACTGTTCCTGTTGATGCTACTATGTGTGTTATCGTCAATAAATGTTTTGAAACGTGCCTGCAGTGTTCAAGCATCCTTGACTACTGCATGTGAGTGTAGGGGTTGCAGTGTCTACATATATACGAGCCTAAACACATTCGCGCCTTCATTCGCACCCACAATCAGTTCATCATACGCCAGCACTACACATCTAACAACATGTATACTGTCTTGGGCCAGTGATCACTTCAATAAGAGAAAAAGACAGTGACACACATTCACATCGACACGTCCAGGAAAAAACGGATAGACTTAATAAGTATAGCCAGCAGGTGGGCTTGAACATCAACCTAAAGAAGACAGAGGTCATGACGCTCAATGTGAGCAACCCTGAGCCCATTTCAGTAAGGAATCAGCAACTGGAACAGACAGATGCTCTCACATACCTAGGATGCATAGTAACACCAGACGGCGGAGCAAGCAAAGACATCAACAACAGAATGAACAAAGCAAGAACAGCCTTTTTTAGTCTAAACAACATCTGGAAGTCCTCTCAGTACAGCACAAGCACAAAATTAGGATTATATCAGAGCTGTGTGCTTTCTGTGCTTCTCTATGGCGCGGAGAGCTGGAGAGTTACAGAGAAGGAAATGTCGAAATTGTCCTCTTTTCACACAACATGCCTAAGAAAAATTCTCCGAATCTTTTGGCCGAATACCATCACCAACCAAGATCTGCTTACTCAGAGCAAGCACGAGGACATGCACATCATCATAGCTGGCAGACGCTGGAGCTGGGTTGGCCATGTCCTCAGAAGAGACCCCGATGCCATCACAAGAACAGCTATGCTATGGACCCCTGAAGGAAAACGAAAGAGAGGCCAACCAAAAACAACTTGGCGGAGAACTGTAGAGGCTGAGATGCAAAGAATGAACCAGAGTTGGGGCACTATACGAAGGTTCGCCGCCGACCGAGCAAAGTGGAATCAATTTGTTGTTGCCCTACAAGACGCCAACAGGCGTAATGGCCACTGACTGCTTTGACGGTCGGTGGCTAAGGATCAAAGAAAGAAAGATTTTTGGCAAAAATTGACCTGAGGTCATAAAGGCCGCGGACGTAATTTAAGCTGCTCTATCATTCTACAAAATATCTTACAGTTATCCCTTATGTTTGAACATATTTTTCCAGAAAAATAATTTTGTTTTCAATGTTTGGTAGATTTTAATTATTCAAAGTCCAATCATTTCAATACTGCTTTATTCCATCTCCTGATCAGCCAATAAAACTAGTCGTAGTCATCACGTGATGTTGTGAATCACTATGGAGACGCGAAGAAACAAATTCGCAGCAGCCTCTGTTTTAAAGCTGATCTGGTGCAGGTTTAATGCAAGGGGACAAGCTGAAATAATGGAGCATGCTTGTGACCTATTATGAAAATAGCTTCATATATCTTTTTCATTATCTACACTTTTCTTTTACCTTTTCTTCCACCTATGCACGTTTTAACTTAAACCATTCTATACACTCTGAGATCTGTCTCTCTTTCTCATTAGCACGCATATTTTATTGCTGTTCGCTATTTTTCTTTGATGATGTTCAACCAGTAGATCATTTAGCTACGTTGATCTGTAATTTATTCTTAACGCCAGCGATTAAGAATCGTGGTAATATATAAGACAGCGATCAAGGATGAATTACGTTTAGTACTAGAGCAGGAAATTTTGGAACATAAGGGAGATAATTTCTATTAACTTTTCCTGAGTCCATTCGCCTGTAAGTTAATTAAACCACGGTGAGAACGTCGAGATCAAAGACACTGCTCGCTAGAAATGGCCAGACAAGCAGAAACGTGTAAAATTTGCACTGATTAGCAAAATTACGTTATGCCCGATTCTGGTTTTCGATTTTAATGTGAGAAAGATCTTTGATTTGCAAATCCGAACGTAGAATTCACCGTAGGTATTAACATCTGGCAGAGAGTCTGTTTTCGGGTTATAGTTATAACTTTTCCTTTGATTTCAGATGTATATATACCCTAGCCGTCTAACTAAAATGTGTCCAGTACTCGACAGATTCAGAAGACATCTAGCTGCAATTCTAGAATCACTCGCATTGAGTAGAGTTTCTTAGTTTTTGTTGGAGAATAGTCTTAGAAGTTTGTGCGAAGTATTTGGGTCAAACCCAAAATCTACCAGCGGCTTCCATGTAAACCTGAGAGTAATCATACTAAAGAACATTTCTTATATTAATAACTGGGTTTTTCTCAAGGTAAACCTGTCTGAGGTTGTGTTTACACCTAGAAAAGAGACAGAATACCAACCCAAAGAACATTAAGAGTGACTTGGGAACTGGCATTTGATCCAGATTTATTGTTCCAATCTCATTTACATTCAGTCCCATCGTGGCGACCTAACAAATCTTAACATTTCCGACGTTTGATCATTTGTGGTGTGACCAAGAATTTTATACTGAGAGAAGTTACCGACCTGACATTTCCTAAGTACTGGAAACCTCAAGATTCTGACACTGTGAGCACTGTGACATCTATTACCTGAACTGATTTGAAGTGACATAAACAGTAATCCAGAGAAAATATAATAGTAAAGCGAACGCTCCTCGGAGAAATTGGATTTAACCTGTCTTTGTAGAGCTGGGGTTCTCTTTTGCCAAAATAACACTGGAGTTGCTGTGGGTGTGTGTGTCCTAAAGTTTGCGCCAGGAGGTGAAAATCAAGTTTGTAATCAAGAACGAATGTCAGTGGCCACTGTTGTATGGATAGAAAGAAAGCAGGAATGAGTGGTTCTTTGATCGTATAATTCATGTACCCACATTGGATTTTTTTTATGCAAAGTTTTTTCTACTACTGTTTTCCTTTCAGAATAGATTAACGTATAAACTCTGTTCTTTACTGTAGAGGGAAATTCTAGACCATAGCGTATAAATCTTTGACTCTTTGGGGTTAATAACTTTCTTCTTAACGTGATTTTGTCTCAACAGAGGGAGGGAGGATTACACCCATGAGTCTACCTCTTTAATTAATTCATTAACCTATATTTATTTGTATTTGATTTGATATTCAACATATTGCTGTTGTAAAGTTTCGTTATGATAAATAAAATTTACATAAACTTTATTTACGTGTGTCGGTCAGCTTGTCCCAAAAGATCCCTAATCCATTGATGTAGTTTTCACGTCTGTGCGTCTAACTGTCGTCACTTATGTGTGTGTGTAGGTGAGTGGTGATATATATGTTAATATATATATATATATATATATATATATATATATATATATATATCTATCTATATATATATATATATATATATATATTCTAGTTGAGTGTCTGACTAACTAAGTTCTGTTGTAGAGATAGGCTGAACGAGAGAAGCTTCTCGATTTCAGGGACAGACTCTAACTAGTTTCCACAATCTCACTCGTGAAAATCTATTTTTCTTTACATTACCTCTCACTGAGCTATCACCGGGTCTAGTCTATTCAGAAGGGACCAATCTATGTCTTAATTCCCCTATCAAAAATCTACGACAAATGTGGGCTCGTTTTCCGGGAATTGAACTCAAACCCTGAGCGAGTACGACAAATGGGTGCTCGTTTTCCGGGAATTGAACTCTAATCCTGAGCAAGTACGACATAAATTTTCTCGTTTATCGGGATTTTGATCTGTTAATCTTTATAGACTAGTTAGAGTAAGCGTGATTGTATCGTGAGTTTTAGTATCATTAAAAATAAAAATTCCCCTAGAAAACGATCTGTTTATTGGCTTGCTGACCACACAAATATAGCTATTGTTTTTCCACAGCATTGTTAGATTATATATACAATTGATTTACAGGGTGATCTTTGTCGGAATATGTTATGTATTGATTTTGTAATACAAAGCCGCTGGTAGTGTGTGATTGTCTAACAATCACAGGGTTAGTGAAGCAGAAAGGTGTTTGAGCTAAGCAGAGGAGTGCGTTCGGACCTACGTCCAGTTAATTGCCTCTTACCCTAACTGACTTCAGGGGTAAACTTGATCATGGACTTAAAAATTTAGGGATTTTTTTTTCTCTTTAAAATTTTTGCCAGAGAATTTTTTTTGGTTTCCACTTTAGTAACTTAGTTGGTATTAGTGATTAATCTAGACTACCATTTATTTGACGTAGTCGTCTGCATTAGGAGCCTTTATTGCCAGTTAATAGCAGCGATAGTTAGATACTAATATAAGGAGGAGGTATCCCATTTAAATAACATTATTTTGTTTTGTAATTTCTCGTAAGTGGTAGGGAATCAGTGTATCCTTTTTCTTACTTCTTTCTCGGCTAAGTCTCAGTCAGCTATTTGCAATGGCAGAACGGGCAAAGCTTAGGCAGATGCTCAGAGAGGAAGCAAGAGAAGAGGGATTGGAAAGAAAAGAAGCGAAAGCTTTTGTCAGGGATGAACTTGACAGATTTGAAGCTAGAGAGAAGGAAGATAGAGCGGAGAGGAAAGAAGCGGAAGAGCGTCTATTACAGCAGAAGAAGATTGAGGAGGAAATGGAAATTTGTAGGGCGAACGAAAGAAAGAAGGAAAAGAAGCATGAGGAAAGAGAAAATGAGCAACGGCGACAACACGAACTGGCGCTTAAAACACTAGAGGTCCAAACTCGTGGGGCTGCCTCTACCTCCAGCAATGGAGAGTCTTCTCCTCATTCTTCCTTAACTGATCCTTCTAACACTCAATCTCCTCAACTCACCGCTATGTCTTTCGCTCTAGAATCTTTCCCTTGCCCTAATGAGAAGATTGACACGTATCTAGAAAAATTCGAGAAAATGGCAATTCTGTACGGTTTAGAGAGGTCGCGTTGGTGTATGATACTTTCCCAGGCCCTAAAAGGGTCTGCTTACGATGTGTATGCAAAACTGGAAAGCAGCCAACAAGACAATTACGACGTGTTGAAGAAAGCTTTGCTTGAACGGTTTGAAATGAACGTTCGCAAATTTTTGCAACTGTTCCGGGACAGCAGGAAGGAGAATTCTGAAACTTTTCAGCAGTTCTCTTCTCGTCTGCAGGGATACTTGACAAAGTGTCTCGAGCTTTTACAGCTCGCCTCTACCTATGAAGGACTTGAGGAATTTGTTATAACTGAACAAATAAAAAAACACTTTGTCGAATGACACCCGTCGATTTCTGGCTGAGCAAGGAGCAGAAAAGCTGGAAGACATTTTGGAAAAGTCTGAGCGATATCATAATGCGCTGGCCGAACTGCCGGCCACAAAACGTAAACCGACAGAAGAGCCTTCTCGAAAGAATAATCTAGAGCAGTCTTCCCATTCTTCTCACCAAAATAACCACAGAGAAACTGGACCCCAGAATCCCCCTCCAGAAAAATCTAAGTTCTACAAAAACAAGTACCCCACCAATAACAAACAGTCTGATCAACCCAACCGTCCTACATGGAAGCGCGGTCAGAAAGGACAAGGTGACAAAGGGGAAAACCCCTGCGCATGGGACATATGATCAGAGCGAACACACCGAGCCTCAACGCATCGGATGCTTGCGAACAGTCTCGCAAGGTAGAATTGATGTCAGTGATTCTCAACCTGAGGGAGAGTGGCCCTCAACGCGAGGAACTGTTATTTTGAACGGGTCTTCAACTTATTGTCTTTTTGACACGGGGCTTTCTTTTGATTGCATTGTTGCCAGACACCTGGTCAAACCCGGTCTAGAGACAGAAGAAACCGTCGAACTGTGTGTGGAGTTTTTTTAAGAGTGATGCACCAACAACGCTTCCCATCGCATTGGTGGAGATCCACTCTGATTTTGTTAGAGGTTTGATCAAAGCGGCTGTTATGGATGACTCCATCTACCCAGTCATACTTGGCGGTAGATATGTGTTATTGGGAAACCGGAAGAGCCAATTGTAGCAACAGTAACCACGCGAGGGCAAACCAAGAAGGAACGGGAGCCTGCGCCAAATTTGTTACCTAAGGAACTTAAAGAGGCGCAACAAAAGGACCCTACCTTGACAACCTGCTTTAGGAAACCTCCATGGCTAAGGACCCTAGACCAGCACGGGGACATTTTTCTAAGAATGGCGTACTTTATCGCAAAACGGGCAAGCCTGAACAAGGTTTTAATCACCTCTTAGTACCGAAACAGTACAGAAGCCAAATCTTAGAAATGGGGCACTCTCTTCTCTTTAGCGGACATATGGGACAGAACGCCACAAATCAGCGAATACAGACTCACTATTGGTGGCCAGAAATGAACTCTGATATTATCAGGTACGTGAAATCCTGCGCCAAGTGCCAACGGGTAGCACCCAAGCATTTGACACCCGCAGTTTCCATGGGTGAAATTCCAGTAGTGGGGACACTATTTGAACGAGTGGTGATCGACATTTAAGGGCCCTTAGAAAGGACTAAAAGAAGGCACAGGTTTGTCCTGACCTTAGTCGACACATGCACTTTATAGGCAGAAGTTATACCACTAACATGCACGGATTCCAAGCATGTCGCGGAAGCCCTCGTGCAGATATTTACTCGGTTGGGATTCCCTCAACAAGTTCTGACGGATAACGGATCCCCATACCGTAACCTGTTAATGGATGAGATCGTTAAGATCTTGAGGAACCAAAGCATCTACATAAGCCCTTATAATCCGGCCGGAGGTGAGTTAGTAGAACGTGCCAACGGAAACCTCAACATGATGCTATGTAAACTGGGACAAGGAGAAACCTGAAGATCGGGACTTTGTATACCTACAGCTTTATTCGCCTACAGGAAGCCCCACATACTTCCCAGGTTTTTTCCCAGCTACACTTTTATTCGACAGACCTATTAAGGGGCCGCTTGAAGCCTTACTTCGGTCCTGACAGACCAGAAGGCTGATGAGACAGTCATCTCTGCCAGTAAATATGTGTCGGAATTTAAGGAAAGGAAAGATGGGGTTGACAACTAAGGGCGCCCGCGCAAAAGAGGATAAGGGAAGGCGAAAGAAAAGAGGACCTAGCTCTCCCAAGGGAAAAAAAACATCGACCAAACACCTTAAGCTTAAAAAATTAACAATTAACCTAAAATATCATTCCAATTTTTATATCCCAAATTCTAATACATTCCTCCTACCTAAATATTCTTTCCCAAATCTTTCACAACCCCATACCAATTACACATGAGATATAGTCACCAATTCATCACCTCCTATAACTCACAGATC
>JAMPIV010019143.1:0-11882 GCA_024509875.1 Oreohelix idahoensis
TCTCTATTCGTTTGTTTACAATAGGTATTAGGCATTCAACATGGAGTCTCAAATCTGTGTAACCCAGTTGGGTATGGAATTAAACTACAGTATTATGAGCAAAGTACCGCCTGGAAGAGGTTAGTAATTTAATAATAGGAATGTTACTGTATAAGTAGGTGTTAAGACTTCCACAAAAAGTATTATAATAACAGAGAAAAGTGAAATAGAATGCATCGAGACATTAGGCAAGTCGAAAATTTTGCTGTTTAGGCTACGCCTAGGAAAAGATGGAAGTATGTAAGAAAAAGACAATTATCTAGAAAGATAAAGACTAATCCAGGGCGTATTTTAAACCTAAGATGAAGGAAATCGCTCCAGGAATAAGGAAGATATTTGAATTCCTGGTTTTCCATATTTGCACATCTAGACAAATGTATGCCGATATTTGCGTAAGCAACACACGGCAGCATAACTGCGTTCTGTGTCATTCGGACCTGACCTATATAAGGACTTGCCCTATTGCGAAAGCAGGCTACACAATTTTCAAACTACAGTAAAGAGCGCCAGGCGGTCAGTCAAACTTTCATTGCCTTCTGCATCTGAGAGCAGACTGTATGACCATTAACAGCTCGACTGTATGTACTTGAGGGTAAGAAAGAATGTATATATATGTATATATATAGTTCTAATTAATGAATTAAATGGTGCGTTAGGAAGTGTGTAACAATGTTTTATAAAACTACTGTGTAATTTCTGGAGGCAAAACCAAGCCTGTGTACATTCAAATAAATGAGAATGGCAGCGGACAGTGTGTTCATAGTTTTAGAAAAGCATTTAAAGAATTATTTCTTGATGGAATGGGAACACACCAGGAACGAAGGAAAGGATGAAAGGAATCGCAATTACTGTATAGTTTAAGATACCACATACTCGTAGTATTTTCCACAAAACCTAATAACTGTATGGAGGTGAATCATGGACAGCTAGTTGTGATCAAGGAAGTGGAGAAAGATTATCTTCACAGTGAACTGGATTGTGTTATTACTGATTTATTATGCCCTGTGCGTCTACTTGCACTCTGTCTGAAACTGTCTCTCATCTCCTACATCTGTGCTAGAGAGATAGAGAGAGACAATACAGTGGTTAACAAGTGTATTTCAGGTTATATCCAGTCATAAGGTTACACTCTAAAGAGCCAGCCACAACTAAAGGAACTAGTGGTGCGAGCGCCCTTTGAGTTTAGAGGGACAGCCACCCAGTACCTATTGTCTGGGGGAATCTCAGTTGATCTTTCCTTCCAGAACAGAAGTGTGACAGGCTTCAATACAATAAAGACAGATGTGGCCAAACAAGGCTACTGTCCAGTATACACCAGTATTACCACAATCAAAGACAGTTATATCTAATGATGACCATTCATTGCAGCTAGATAGGCAAATTCATATTCAATAATTGACAGTAATTCAGAAACTGTGAGGAACTTTTATTGATCCTAAAATTAAAGACAGTTAACACACAGATTGAGTCCAGCCAGGAATGGAAACCATCAGTACAGATTTAAAGACTGTAGATAGTTTTGAACATTTTACAAGTGATTTTATTCATTTAATGTTGTAATCAAAGTTTGAGTTCAGTGAAAGATTTTCACAAAGAAAAGAAAAATGTGTATAAAATAAGTAGTAAATATTTACTAACAGACTTACTTGAATTATTTAAGTTAAGTTACAGTTCTTGTTGGTTAATAGTTTAGTTTAATACCCCTAGCAGAGCTTAACATTATTAACAGAGGAGGATCTGGAGAGGAATATTTAGGGACCTAGGATAAAACACTATCATCATACCTAGGAACTTATACAGCTTGATCCTACCTTTGATATCCATACACCCTTACTCTTTTCAGAGAAGGGGGTATTACTTGTAAGACTAGTCTCTTGTCTGGCACTATCCTGGTATCCCCTGATACAAGTTTATGTCCAGGATATCTTATTCTTCAAACAATATTAACACCTCTCGTGACAGAGAGCAAAAGGCAGCGTGGAAGGTAACTAGGAAGCCCACCTTGGTACCAATGCAGGACGATGTGTGGTGACGTCTCTGACACTTTTCTCCTCTGCGGGCAGTACCTGCTATGCTTTTTTTGGGTAGCATGGACTAGATAAACATGGACTAGATAAACATGGACTAGATAAACATGGAATAGATAAACATGGACTAGATAAACATGTGACCGCTGTTGATTATTTCTTGCCTTTTTGGTGGTGTTAGTTCTTCTTTTGTTGTAATATTTCTTTCCTGTGCTTATTTTTTCCCTTAATAACGTTTTCTGGGTAATCAAAATTAAGTCGACAGTCAAATTCACATCGTTGGACGTGGAGGGAGAATTTGAGAAGACTACGATGGAAAATACAATTTTAACTGCCCAAGTTACATTTATTGTTTGCTTCGATGTTTAGTAAATGATCGCTAATAAAATGAGGCACATGTCAATATGATCTTTAATGAGCACACTGAAACAAGCATTGTCTTACAATCAGCACTGTTTAACAGCAACTTTACCCTGTAATAGGCCTTATGAAATAAACAGTTCAAGAGGTAATTTTGTTCATATGTTTTTTTTTTAGGGTGTGTCACCAGCTAATTCGTTTTAAGGCTCGAATAATTTGAATTTATTTCTGTCATAAGAGGCGACTAATATGATGTTGTGCATTGGGCTGGTAACCACATCTTGCAATATAAATTGTTACACAAACGACTGCTGCAATGGTGTGTACGTTGTTGTAAGCTTCCTCTACGAGGCTTTCTGCAATGGTAGCTACAGAAGGAGCGAAGAAAAGGACACCTGTGCCATCCGTTTAAAGTGTTTCAATGTTTTCTTTGTCTCTTTCATGTCTGTCTCCAAATCCTTTGTACGAATGTTTGTATGTGTCACTTTCTATATTTCCTTGTGGATTCCAGAACAATAACTACCTTGCAATATTATCAACTTTTTTATGTGTGTCGGGAGTGGTTAGAGCTCTCGCTTCTCGGGGCGAAGGGACCGTGCACTAAATCACGTCATGTCACACTTCAGTCTATTCTGCTGTAAAAATGTGCACCTGGCTCTCCTCGTGAGACAGAGAAAGCAAATGCAGCAAGAAAGAAAACTGGTTACACCACCTCATAAACCTGAGACCTAGATAAGTGAAGTCTCTAACAATTTACACATCTATAACAGTATCTGCTACAGAACTACGTGTAACTTTGCCAATGTCGCTGCCTTATTTTACTTGTTGTTGAATAGCTAAGAATAAATAAAAATAGCACGTAGATCGATTTGTGCAAGGAACGATTTGAAATAAATAATTATTTTTAATGCACTTAGTGGTTTAAAGCACCAACTTCTAAAAATTGTGAAGAGAATTTTATAGGAAAGACATGTTGAATCAGTCATTGTGATCATTCTATGTTCACTTCCTCAACATATCCGCTCAGCGCCATCGGCGTCTTGTATTAGACCCGACCTTCGTAATTGGCTCTATTCACAGATGTCGCTTCATTTCGTCGTTAACCCTTGAGCTCTGATGGCAAGGAAGTGCCAATAGCATTATTGCTTATTATATTCCACTACCTCGGCCAAGTTAGTTCCCTGAGAGAAATTGCGAAAGATCAAACCAGACTATAAGAATTTTAAATGCTTATTAAAGAATAGGAAATGCAGTTCGTCTTACTTGCGGCACCTGATCTGGATCTGAAAGGGAAATTTAAAACAAAACAAATTCAGTGGTGCAGCCATCATCGTTTTTGAGCATTCATGATTCATGTCACATGTCTTTCAGATGTCTGATGAGATAAAGCTCTGTCTCAGCTGTATAATTTGCTTTAATGAACACTTCTGTTCTAATAATATTCTTAAACGCAATAATGTCATTCATCAAATGTTAATGTCACTCGCAATTGCAACATATCACGTTATTACAATATACATGCTCATATTTTGAAAGGTCACGTAATGTCTCTACTGGGATTTATCCTTCCTTCTGATTCTAAAACCAGCAGGTCAAAACTCCATCTTTTCATCTAAAATGGGATCATGGCTAGTAACCCACTTCCTGTGACAGGGACCTCAAGAACCTGGACATGGGAAAAGTCGTTTTCTCTCCACAGTTGTGAGTGGCTGAGGAGCCCAATGTATGGGAGATTATTTTGGAAACACAAGTGCAGAAAGACAAAGATAGAACAGGGTTACTGTCCCATCATGCACATTTTATAAGGCGTTTTAAACGAAGTACTCCCCCCTGTAGCTCCCTGTGGGTCTCTTGAGACAGAGAAAAAGTAGAACTACTGCTCACTCACGTCAAGCATGTCGTATAAGGCTACTAATATTATGTTGTGCATGGGGTGTTTGCAACCTCATCATGTAAATTAAATTATTACAGAAACCACTGCTGCACGAGCACGTAAAGTCGTTGTATAAGCTTCCTGCAACGGGGCCTGCTTTAGTGGTGGCTTCTTACTCCATAGGGAGCGAAAAGGGAGATGATGATGATGACGATGATTATGATGACGATCGTGATGATGATGATGATGACGACTAATATGAAGTAAAGCATGAGGCTGGCAACCCCGTCATGTAAAGTGAACGAAATAAAAGGAACGAAAATGGCAATTTTGAAGACGATAACACAAAATTTGTCATGAACTTTGCTCAAGCTATTCACAGAAACACAACACTTCACATAAAGAATAAGAAAGTGAAAGAGAGGGAGAAAGAGAAAAACTATCTTTTTCTTATATCGAAACTATCCGAAACTGACATTAGCAGAAGGGAAATTAATCCGCCCAAGCACTTTTTTTCTGTCCTTGTTGTTGCCCCTTTTTTCCAACCGGTGATGATATTTCCTTAACCTGGCTTCTCAGGCCCTGCCATTAACCAGTCATGGACAATGTAGAACTGTTACAACAGCACCTTTTTTGTGCCTAACGCAATATTGATTACGTCATCCATCACTTGACACACGTTAGAAAAAATCCGTACTTTCAGATTCACTCAATTTAGACTCTGTCGAACATGTCACAAAGTTGCGGGTGAGTGGCACATATGGGAGTAGTATGCGATGATCGTGTTATTCTAGTATCGTAAACTTTAAAACCACCATCAATATTAACAATGACCCCGGGTAACAGTTTTTTTAACCTTTGGCCGGTTGGGGAAATCATACGTTGCAGGTGACCCCAGACCGTCATCCAGCTACTGCACATAAATAAAAATGTAGATATTGTATGCTATAACATTTGGAAAGGTAAGAAATAAAGGAGGAAATAGAAGACAATATCACAATTTTTTATCCTTGACGGGGAAAAAGCAATTTTCGTTGGCACATAGAAATAAGAGTATGATTTAAAATAAACGTGGGGATTGTGACGTGGAAATGTAAATAGAGCCTCAGAAATCCGACCACCTTTGCTGTCTCAGTTAGCGTTTAGGTTTTGCGAAGGCTAGGCCACGCAATTCGCTGTCTGTTTACTCATATATTAAAACCACGCCTATCTTTCCTGTTTACATGCGCTGATGAGTGTTTACCAATTTTCGCACCCGGCAGTCCTACCAGGAAAGCGAACCACGTTCGTTTACCTGAGATTCTCACGCGAGCTGATTGGCCAATTATCGGCAATTAGACAGACGCGCGTAGAATTAAACGGTTTGTTTATTTGAACAAATCAAGGGCGATAATAATACGTCCCGATCACCTTTGATGTTTACATTTTCAGGGGACTAAAGTATTTGATCTACGGCAGGGGGAGATAATCTAAGAATACCCGTTCGCATGGGATGCTTTTTAATGTCGCTTCGGCATCGCGAGTGAGGGAACCGTAGAATCATTTATCTCGGAAGCCAAGCTCGTTGATTTTCCCAAGGTGTAAATTTTCACATCTCTTATAGATATTAGCCTAAATCAGTATATATGTATTGCCTTCTCTCCTAGTCAGATTATCAAGTCTCTCAGGAATTTTTGGATAGTCTAAACGCGTATGCTAGAACCTATGTGAAATAGTCCGTTAATAGCTTCGTGGGGATTATTCTGATTTCTCTGGTAATAATATAAGTTGTGCTTAAGTATTAAATGTGTTTAAAGTTTTACCATTTTATTCACTGCCATTCCTTAGCGTTAAGACAAGCGAAATAGCAAACGCGTAGATATTCTCTTACCAGTGGTTCAGTAATGTAAAATCCATCAACCAATTTTTTAACCAGAAGATACGGTTTAGCTGACTAAATAATGCTAGGAATGACGGATAAAAGTGACAGAGTAGTATGCGTATTATATTTCTTTGTGTGTAAATTGCTTAAATGAATAGCATTTAATATCATGTGTCAAAACGATAGACGCCGTCAATCAACTAGCTAGTAATCTCAGGCGATATTTGTAAAGGGCGCGTAGTCATAATTAAATTAAAACTGACATTGTGCGCTGTGAGTTTTACCGGGTCGGGAGGGGGAAAGGCGGCATGCTTCTACCAAACCCGTACTCGTTAAAGCGACGCGCGATAGTACAGGCTTAAGATACCGTGTGCCTTTTAATTTAATTAGGTGACGGAGAGGATAAGAGATCATACCTTACGTTTGATAGCCTAGGATTTGTCATTTTAGAAATGTTTTGTTTTCTTCCAATGTAGTGCTTGGTCAAAACCCAGCGGCTAGCGGTTTTCTATTGTGGTATTTTCCTCAGTTATTGAAGGAATAATAGTTGTCGATTTCCTTGGCGTTCGTCCTCGTACCGGTGTGAACAGGAATTGCCAGGGCGAGACACTAACATTTTTTAAACTGTAAATTTGAGTAACGGGACATACCAATATACCCAGATTTTTCCATTCAGTTTTATCAGCCAGCTGTGGCAATATATATAACATTTTTCCCGACTTCTGACAGTCGTTTACCCAAGTGAATTTTATCCAGGAGTATACACTGTTTTATAATCAGTACTCACCCCAGAGAAAAGCCGATAGGATCTACCATCATCATCAGTCTTTACATATGATAACATTTAGCTTCGCAACAAGATGCTTAGCAATACGGGAATTGCTTTCTCCTCTTTTTCAAAGGTGAACGTCCAGAACACGTCTTGCTTCAGTAACTATTTGTGGTGACAGCGATTTCATCCAGGGAACATTAAAACACAAAATTTGGCGTCCACCTTGTAATTAATATTCGCTATTAGGCTGAACTGCGGCTATCTTTGGCACCCCCACCTGACAGCATATGTTCAGGGATTATTGTATGTTTTCAATGGATACCAACATCATTAGTAGGTAAGCGAGATTGTGTGTGGCCACATATTGACAGAGTGAGAGACAGAGAGAGTGAATATTTTCCTTTATATAATCATTATACTGACTTCTCTTTTTTTTATTTCGCTAAACTGAGTGTTTTACTGAGTAGTAATTTAGTGGAAACTTGTTCTTCACAGTCTATTCTGTAATCTAGTGCTTTTCTTTGACCTTTGGGTTATTAACTTCTTTTGGGAACTTTTCTCAACACGGGGATGACACTTATTCGGTTATTTTCATATATCTGTAAACTTGATTTATATTGATTTCTATATGTTTGATGTTGTAAGAAGTTTAAAGTGATAATAAACTAAACAAAACTTAACTTAGTGTGTCGGTCAAACCCATACCCACTTATCCATAGTTTTTTCACGTCTGTGCGTATTGTTGTCACATAATTGTGTGTGCGTGGGCGTGTGTAGTGTAACCTATATTTCATATAGGGAGAGAAAGGTCGTCTGATAATAAAATATAGTCGTATAGATAGGCTGGACTAGAGAAACTACTTACTCCAGAGACTGATCTTCCTCTTACACTATTTCCTCGTGAAAATCTATTTCTTACACCTTTATTCTCACATATTTTACCACTATCACCTCTGCTCAGACGGGACCATAAATATCTTCTGACCTGTCTTTAAAATATGTACGACAGTGATAATGGGAAATATAGGGCAAAATTAAAACTAAGGGAAGCAGATGATGAAGATCTACGATGGCATGACGTATAGTGAAATATTATGTATCTTAAGTAAATATAGAACTATTAACAATAAAAGAAACTGTCGAGACGATCTAAAACAGGTCAACGTTGTCACATAGCAAATACTGCCGTAGGGGAATGGAGTGTTAGAGACTTCACTATACTAGATCCAGCTTTGAGAGGTTGGTGACCAGTTCCCTTCCTCGCTGCCTTTGCCTTCCTTAACTGAAGTGCAGAATCAGGTATCCTTTTACAACAGGGTAGATGGTGCATGAGCATGACGCCACCGTGTTTCGAACACGGCGCCTTTGCCGCGAAAGGCCAGCGATCTAACCACTCTACCAACTGGACGCTTGCATATACTTGTACCATGAAGGTTTGGGAAGGCACAAGAAGTAAAAAAAATTATGATGACAACGATCATGAAAACATTTTTGTGAGTTCCAACTTCCAGCTCGCTACATATAAACATTAAAATTTACCCAAAACAAAAGACGAAATTCGACAGTTGAAACATAATACCAATACAAACCATTTATTACTGTAATCGGTAAGTGATTATTAATACCTAAACAGACATACGTCACAATACTGAATTAGATTGACTAATTATAACAGTAAAATTCTTTTGTCATTTTTGCTTGTTATGAAGCATAGAGCAATCACCGCATTTGGTTCTATAGCTGGAAGCCTGCATCAAGTAATCATATCTCTTGCAGCAGTGGTATCTGCAGCAATCTTTTACATGATGACGATACCAGGCCCATGCGTAACCTCATATTAGTAGTCTAGTACGACTTGCTTGAGAGAGCTGTATAACTATTCTTTTTTCTTTTTCTCTCATCAGAGACCCCTCCCCCAGGTACTCCAAGTGGCAAAAGTAAAATGACCATACCTGTAATTATTATCAGTTAACTAATCTCATAGGCCTGTTTTTTTATTTTTTATTTTTTTTTTATTTTACTAACCCCTTGCTCAAAAATACCGAATTCATAACAGAAATTAAGCAATATCAAGACCTGTAAACAGATATGCTTCAGACCGAAAATTCACTAACATTCTGAACTCACGCACTAAACTAACGAAATACCTTGTCCGTAGGTTTAATGTGTATACTTTGCTTAACGAAGCAAGAGGCGCATTTAAAAATGAAAAACAAAAGTTTAACATAATAACAAGACAACAGAAAAGCATCACGAATAAGAACTGGAGGCATAATTAATCAGTTTTGGGAAACTGAAAGAGAACTTGGAAAATTGTGTGTAACCTGGTGAATAAAGCTCCATTCAAGCCACTCCGACTTGGACCCCATTCAAAGGGATATAAATCGAGATTTCATTCAGCAGACTAATTCCTGCTAAAGTGAACAAAAACTCGGGTAGCATTAAGTCTAAATGGGACAAAAGAATAACCTACGTTACAGCTGCAAGAGGTGTGATTACTTAAGGCGGCATTCCTGCAAGGGACAAAAGTACTAAAAATAGTTAGAGAATAGAAGGTTACTACTGCTTCGTTGTCCTGTTTAGTTTTGCATTGAATTCGCGCGGTATGTCCGACTTGGATTTATCAGAGTGACAACTGAGATCTTACTTATTCGTTGTTATTTTTTTTAAGCTTTAAAAAAAATCAGTTTGCATTATAATATATAATAGCCCCTTCAGTCACAATTGACAATGGAATTCGTCCCTGAAGTGACAGCCCTCAGTTGCTTTTTTTCCTGGTGTTACTTTTGACGTTTTCTCCTGTCTTCTTCTTGCCGTGAGAGCTTCTTTTTGCCTAATCTGAAGTGGCGCAGTAAATAGCATCGTCACTTGATGCGATCGGTAGCTTCATCCTCCCAGGTCGCTAGATTTATGTACAGTTGCCTCATGTCTCTCTTGCACACATCTTTGAACCTGAGCTGCGGTCGCCCAACTGTTCTTTTGCCATCTACCAGTTGTCAGTAGAAGACATCTTTCGGGATGCGACCATCTTCCTGTGGCGGACATGGCCAAATCAGCGGTCTGCGCTGTCTAAGCAGTGTATGCATGCTTTGAAGGCCAGCACATGACAACACCTCAACATTTGTCACCCTGTCCCTCCATGAAATACTCAAGATGTGGCGCAGAAACAGTATATGTAAGGTGTCTGAAGATACTGAAGAGGTGTCGAAGAAAGGACGCAGCCGTGTTTAACGCCACTGTGTATGCCAAAGGGCTGTAATGTGCTTCCAACAAATAGGTCTGTTCCCTTTATGTCTTCATGCAATGACTTTATCATTTCCAGCACTTTAGTGGGGCAGCCAATTTACATTAGCTGTCATTTTCTTTTCTTTACTGTTTTCGCACGTATGTCCCTGACGAATACCTTGAGATCGTATCGTTGGTCATTTCTTTGTCCTTTATCCCAGTAAAACTGACACTACCAATCTCTGTTCTCTATCCGTGTATAATAATCTCATTGCAGTCCTTCTCAATGTCTTACAAGAATATTTCACGACTGTTTGAAATGACAACACTCGCTTCTATTGGCAAAGTTACCGGGTTCAAAACCAAAAGCGCCACGCTCAACTCTACCCAGATGTCAAAATGGGTATCTGACTGCGCTCTCGAGTAAAGGACGGAAGGCAAATGCAGCAAGGAAGGAATCTGGTCACCCCACCTCATAACGCCGAGACCTGGTATTGCGAAGTCTGAACACTTCTCTCCCCTACGGCAGTATCTGCTATGGGACTACCCTCACCCTTAAAAAGAAACAAGGAGGCAATTGTTTTTTCCACCTTATGCACTGATGGAACAAAAGACGCAAAGAAAAGAGTCTGGCCGAGAGAGTAGGGATCGAAGAGGGAAGGCAAACCTGGTCCCAAAAAATCCATGCTGAAAACGGATGTGTCGGGCCGAAAGGCGCAAATATCGCAGCTACACTGTAAACGGCGACACAACGTAACAAATATCTTTGTCAGGACGAACGCAGAAGAAGATATATATATGTGTGTGTGTGTGTGTGTGTGTGTGTGTGTGTGTGTGGGAGCCGCGGTAGCGCAGTGGTTAGTGCACTGGCTTCCTAGCTCGGTGGTCCATGTGTGGTAAAGTGGGATGTTATAAATATTTATAGGGGACTTAGTGTACTGACTGAGATCAGCTGTGAAGGTATCTGTATCTAATAGGTGTAGTGTTTTGCAGATAACCTTACTTGCTACCACATTATACCTCAGTCAGAATTATTCTGGAATATTGTGATGACTACGTTAAATGTCTAGGGTATGTATATGATGAAGTGTAAGTCACAACAACAACAGACAGATAAACAATTTAATTTATTCCACCACACTTGACAACACTGTGACACTCACACACATTTAACACTCTATAAGACTATCTTAAATGAGGCACTGGTAAATTTTCAAATATAAATATGTATTAACTACTTTCACTAAAATATGTGTCCTGATTCAAATACAAAGTGAACCAGGAATCACAATCAATTGTAATTACAATTTATATGTACAGAATTTATCAATATGAACCTTGTAGTGACATATTTTATTAATATTATCCTATGTGTGTCAGTTGTGTAGTAGTAATATGAGGTAATACTGGTTTTGTTTTTTCAAGCTATGGTGTTATTTGTCATCATGACTTCAAGTGTTTGTTTATCTTGGAAATAGTATGGGGAAAAGTTCACAGTTCCTATTAATTTAAACACTGTATTTTCCCTCTGTTTTATTATAAAGTCAGATTTTGAGGGGAGGGGGGCATAATGTTGAGCTCCTCTGGCCACAGACGCTTATCTTTCGTGATGGCGGCAGGAAAGACTCCTCTGCTCGATAGCCTCCCTGTGTTCTGGAGACACCTCACTGGTCACTATCTGGACCCAGGAGTATGCTGTCAGCCTCTAGGTTTAGCAAAGCTCAG
>JAMPIV010019144.1:0-68536 GCA_024509875.1 Oreohelix idahoensis
ATGAACCTACAGGCTTCATTCAGATTGGTAAAGAATGTGGGTACACTGGCAAAGAACTAAATAACTATGCCAAGGCAGAATACTACTCAGCGGAGAATCACAAAGTTTTAGAGAAGAAGGAAGAGAAGGAAAGGATTGAAAAATAGAACGCCTTAAGAGATTCTCAAGCTGAAGAGCTAGAGCTAAAAAGAAGAGAATTCGAGTTACAAGAAAGGAAGATGAAAGAAAATAAAGAGTTACAAGAAAGGAAGATGAAAGAAGATAAAAAGTTACAAGAAAGGAAGATGAAAGAAGAAAACGAGTGAAAACAGAGAGAGTTCGAAATGAAAGAAAAAAAAGACACAAGAGAAGATAGAGAACAAGAATTAGAGAGCGAGAGAATGAGAATAACTCTGGAAGAGAAGATGATTGATAAGGAAATACAATTAAAGAGACTGGAAGTGGGTGCGAGTGGTCAGAACTCGACTCCTGGGGGCCTCATCGTCCCTTTAGGCTGCGTCTGCCTAATTTCAATAACAAAATCGATAGTTTATATTTTTTCCTCGAGAGGTTCGAGGCCGAATGCGTGGCCTGGAAGGCTGACAGAGATCAGTGGCCATCTCTGCTATCGACGTTGCTAGTGGGACCTGCGATGGAGACTTTTTATAGCCTCCCGCTAGATTCAAGGGCCGATTACGACAAAGTAAAGGAAAGGCTGCTCCAGAAGTTCCGTCTGACTGCTGACAGGTACCGGACGCGTTTTAGAAACGCGATGCCAAGCGCAGATCAAGACTTCGAGGACTTCATCTCGAAGATAAAACTTCTGCTCAACAGATGGATTGAGATGGAGGGAATTAATAAGGGTTATGATGGCTTGCTAGACTTGATGCTACGAGACAAATTGTTGTCATCGTGCTCAACTGAGTTGGTGGAATTCTTCCAAGAGAGTCAGCCAAAAGACATCGAGTCCATGGCCCAATTGGGGCATCATTATGTCCTTGCCAACCTGGGCAAACCCATTCAGAAGTCGGGTCTGTCAAACGCCTTAATTGCTGTTGTTGGCAAAGTGCAACGCCAACCGTGACAAAATCAGTCAGGCGATGCAGATAGGTGCCAAGAGCGGCAGGACGGGAAGTCTTCCCGTTCCTATCAGCTACGTAGACGAAATTATGGGAATTTTCGATCCCATCGGAAAGGTCGGCCGAGGTGGCAGAACCGAGAATTTTAAAGTAATAGCGACGAAGGAGAGTACCAAACGCGAAAGCAGGTACACTTCGAGAATTCTCGGGACGAAGACCGGTTTTGGTACATCCATTTTGCTCTGCAAAACATCCGAAGCAGAGGAGTGGTTTCTCAGAGAGTCGATCTTCTGACTCCGATGCGCGGTCTTCGTCATCAAAAAGCTCCAGCAAGAGTACACGTGAGGAGAAGAAGAAAGAGCGCATGTGTACCAATTGTGGTGGCAGGGGTCATTATGTTGACATATGCACTACCCCGATCGAACACGCGAATTCCGCGGTTGTGTTGGACACAGTCAAAGATGAGGACTGTGCGGGGTGTCGCCCTCTGTTCCACGCAAACGAGAGGTTAGTGCTTTAATGCGGGCATGCGGCACCATGTCTGTCGGCAGTGCATGAGACTGGCAAGGTGATTCTCCATGAAGGCAAGGTGGAGAATAGACCAGTCCGGGTGTTGAAGGATACGGATGCACCACAATTGGGGTGCGTCGGTCGTGTATCGACGACTCCAGCCTTACAGGCAAAACGGCAGAGTGTACTACGTTTGGGGGCAAAGTGAAGTCTTACCCCCAGGCATGCATCAATGTGGACACTCCGTTCCTGTCAAGGAGAGTGAATGCGTTCGTCCTCGAGGATCCGATTGCAGATTTAATCGTCGGCAATGTGCGGGGAGTGCTTAGTGCCGTGGGTGTGGTTGGAGCAGAGGCTCCGCAACACCAAAGTCCCGAGACGGATGATCAGGGGGTCGACGTATCGCCACCTGACAAGAATGTACATCGTAGACGTGGTTCGCGGCGAGTACCAAGTGACATGATTGGGAGCAGTAAGAACGTATACGGGGGTCCGATAGCTGGTGATCGCACAGTTTGGGTGCGTAATGTTCCCCTGAGTGCTAGTTGGCGCACACTCAGATGGGTGTTTGATGAAGTTGCGCCAGTAAAATTCGTCGAGGTATTGTCATTACGAGACAATACCAAGGTTGCGCGAGTAACTTTCGCGAATAGGTGGGGTGCGCGTGATGCAGTAAGGTGGAAGCACATGTCGTTGCTTCACAACCACCTGCTGATAGTCCAGCAATAGTAGGGTTAGGTCTCGGGTTCGTGTTCAGTGGGGTGTTTCGGTTGACGCGAACCGAACCTTGGAATCTGACCCACGCCCCCAGTTCTATTCTGATAGGAATATATGGGTTTTGTAAACGTGTAAAGATCATGTAATGCTGTGCAATGCATGTTTATGCTGTACTATGGTACACTTTGCAATGTACGTATTTTGGTGCCATAAAGGCAATATGCACTAGAATCGAATATAATGTATATTTATAGCATGTACAAATGATTGTCTATGCTAGGAGATTAGTTATTGGGTTGTATGCCTAGATAAGAATAACTACTGAATATACTATATATTGTGTTTTGATATACCAGGGGTGGACAGTCGTTGTTATTTTTCACGACTGCCAGTACCTGGGGGGGGGGGGGCTTATTTCATGCTCATTTTGTGTTTGGTGGATAGGTTGAGTAGGCATGAACGACAATGTGGTGGAGAACTTTGGCACTCTCTAGGCAGATGAGGAGATGCTGTCATGGCATGGGTTCGTCCCAACTTCGTACGGGGTCTGGAGAGGACTCCTCCGATGAAAGAAAACTACGTTTTCTTTCTTAAGAGGGTGGGTGGATGTCACGGCGTATTTTCTGGTGGCAGAAAAATAGATTGGTGACATCGTTATCAGCGAGTTTTGGCAACCCTGATAACTTTTGAAAAACTGGTTAGTCGGGCGACACCGGAAGGCGAAAAAAGAAAGGCGCGGAAGAGACAGTTGACGCTGGACCTTTGTCCGAAAGTGACGGACATTTTGTGGTTCCCTTTTCTTTGAGTATGGAATGTGGTTGATAGTTATTTATTCTAAGGGACATAATTATAATTATGGAGTGGTTGAGTGTCCAGTGATACTATTGTCAGGCCATCGGGTATAATTTGCCAGTGGATTGGTTTTTCCATTGTGTAGTTTTCAGTTCGCCATAGTGAGCGATTGTTCAGTACTAAGTTTGTATAGTACTGTTATACTGTCATGTGTGAGATTAATTTGATATATTAATTCGAGAAGTTATCGGGCAGTGTTTCATGTATTCCATACTGTTTTCAGCCGTGTGTGGCTATACTGTGTGTAGCGTCCTATTAAAAAGGGAATTCCTATAAAAAGTTTTTATCTTTCTGTGTCAACCATTTCATCTTGTGGTCGTATCCTTAGATAATGAGCCAAGTATTAAAGTAGCGTCAGTATTAAATCCACAGCATAAATTAGGAGTTGACACTTACAATGACAAAGAATTGTTGCATAAAATACTTGTCATTTTAAAGAATGCTACTTTTCCCTGAGCTATTCTGCTCTTCACTTCTGAGATACATCTTCCATCCATCGTTATTAATGTTTCCATGTATGTGAATTTATTGACTTGTTTTAAAACGGTTCCATTCACTTTAATTGTACATTCCGGGGAAGCCCTTTTCTTTGAGACGACCATTACTTCTGTCTTTTTGCTATTAAGGCTGAGGCCTTTGTTTTCATTGCTATCACTATTGTATCAACCATTTCTTGCAGCTTCTTTTTACTTTTTGCTATTAAGATTGTGTCATCAGCGTATCTCAAGTTGTTTTTATTATGTCCGCCAAATGATATTCCTGGCATGTCCTCTAGAGATCTCCTTATATTTTCACTGTACAGATTGAACAGATTCGGTGACAGCACACATCCCTGCCTGACACCCTTCTTTGCTTGCTGAAACGTTCCTATTTAGCTGCTAATTTTTGCCAGTACATGTTCTTCATTATCATCAAGTCCTTTCCATCAGTGTTGATGCTTTCTAACATTTTGATAATTTCCTCATGTTTCACTTTGTCAAATGCCTTAGTGTAATCTATAAAGCAAAAGTACAGATCTCTCTTCACCTCTGTGGCTCTTTGTATTAATTTTCTTATAAGATAAATATCGCATTTCTTGTGCCTGTACCTTCTACAAATCCACACTGTTCATCACTGATTTCTGGTTTAATTTTATTTTTCACCCTTCTCATGGTGCGGTGTTCTTCACATTCCATGGCTCCAGGTTTCTTTGGCAAAGCTATGAATATGGATTTGAGCAGATCATCAGGTATATGACCACTGTTGTGGATGTTATTTAAGAGTTTTGTTATCACTTCTCTGACCACTGTTGTAGATGTTATTTAAGAGTTTTGTTATCACTTCTACTCCAAATTCTCTCAAAGCTTCCATTTCCTCTACTGTTATATTATCTGGTACCAGGCGCTTTGTCTTTCTTCGTGTGGCGCATGGCATCCTCTACTTCTGCCACAAGTATTGGAGGTTCTTCACAACTGTCCAGGTTGTTCAAATCAGGTCTGTCACCATCATACAGCTCCTTGGTGTACTCTGTCCACCTTTCTACCCTGTTCTCATGATCCATTAACAATGTTTCTTCTTTTGATATCAAACAGCCAGTGACTGTTTATGTCCTTCTGCCTGTTAACTCATTTATTTTCTTGTACATAGATTGTGTGTCTTTTCGGTTGTGGACTTCAAGCTCTATCCACTTCTGGTTTAGCCATGCTTCTTTTGCTGTTTTATATTTGTTTACTATTTCCTTATTTAGTTTGTCATATTCTACGTTGTCTTGCTTCCACCAGTTGTAAAATTTCATTGTTTCAATGTCTGTTTTATAACGCAAGGGCAACAACTGCTTGAAATCTATAGTCACTTTTCTCGGTAAGCATTTGTCTTCTCGCGTTGGTATCGAATGCAGTTAACTTTTGAGCTGTGGTCATTTTTGCGCTGGACTGCGCATGACTTGTCTTGTTGTTTGTCGATCGGTTTTCCGCCCACCACTAGTGGGAGTGAGCGATTTGGAATGGCGAAAGAGATGCCTCGTTGAAGAGGGGATCTCCGCTATTTTTTGTTCTGTCAGGGATGTGTAGTCCTCTTATGGATATTTCGTTTAGTCGAGATAATACCTCTAGTGTTTTCCCACATGTCGGGAGGCGTGATATTTCTGTGTATTTCATGAAAGCAAGGTAAATTGACTTTTTCATTAACTCTATCGATTTTGGGTCGTGAGCGATTTCGATTCATAGCCTGTCTCCGAAAGTCGTCGTCACGAGATGTTCTTTCCCAGCTCACATGTCGCTGCATTGTACTGCATCGGTTGATGCATGTACCAAGGACCATTACTTGCTACTTTGTTAAATGAACTAGGTTTAGAAAACCTTTATTATCTAGAGGATATTTTTGAGGACATTATTTATACTTCGGCAGACGTGTCTGTCTTGCTGAAGTCAAACTAAGGAGAGTGAACTGATCTCATACATCTGGTTATCTCCTGGCTGTTATAGAAAAGGATGGAGTTTTTCACCTGACTACATGTACAGCACTATGAAATATAACATGCATCTGACTCATCATTGTAATGCTGTCTACCGTTTATTGCTGTATTGAATGTTGCTGTGATAATGACTGTTTGATGTGCCTACACATTTGCGTAACCATTTTGTCACTGTGGCGTCCACAATAAATAATGAAGAAAAACGTCAACGGCTGTTTCAAGACTCATTGACTTTATACGTCGTGAGTTTACTGACGTCCTATGTGGATTGCCCTGTTATTGTTGCATGAACACTGTTTTGACTGAACACATCTACACACTACACAAAACCAGACATGCGGATGCCATCCATCATCATATGGCATCACGCATCATTTGGTGGCCATAAGCTGGTTTGATTCTGGTACTAGCAAACACGGGGTCCCTTACCCACTTCATTTTCAACAAGAATTCATCAGCATCCTTCAAGAAATTAACATTCTTCAATACAGTCAACATCTTCAAAATTTTCAAAGTACTCGGCGTTGCCCGGTAAAAGTCAAAATTTCAACTTTTTGACGGAAACAAGAATTTGACAGTACCCGGCGTTGTTACATGTTGCCGGATAACTCGGACTGCTGTTATCTTTTACGCAAGTCAAGCAAGTTGCTGCTGTCAAGGTTCCAGTGCTGTCGTTTTTTTGAAGGTCAAGTGCCGGTTGACACGGGTTGTTTTCTGAAGAAGGCCAAGTACCGATTTCCATCAACTTACTTTTGGATTAGAAGGTCAAGTGCCGAAACAACTCAACACACAGTATTTCAGAAGCTCAGGTCTTAAGTGGCCTGTTTGTATGTTAAAACTGTGCCCCCCCTTATACTTTCTGCTGAGTCTTCTGTGTGATATCTGATTTCTCATCAATCTCAAATTCTATATGTTATATGTCTATAGGTAAATTTGTATATTTATTATGAAATATTTCAAGTGGCCGAAACAACCATCAACACAAAAACTCAAGTAGTTCCAGGAGGTTCTCGTAACCATGGGTGTTAGTCTTCGGAAGCAGTTCAGCAGCTATCAGATGTTCAGATATGTTAATTAACCATCATCGTTGGAAGCTTCGTTACTATTAGGTATGGGGTTTAGATAGGCGGTTTTTTTATTTCAGGGTAGATAGGACTCGGTTGATTGGTATGGGTGCAATACATCTTCTAAACGTTAGAATCAAAATGCTCCCCCGTTTTTTTTTTTCGAGGATTCGAAGTATTTGTAAGAGCGAAAGCCCTTTCTGTCAGAGAAGTGTTGCAAATTTCGAATATCCCGTTTGGTAAGTAAAAGAGGCGACTTTTTTTTTTTTTTCTGTTCTGTTGTCCTTCTGTTGCTTATTTTATGTTTAGCTGTGATGACATGGTTTTAAATATTGTTTTTCGTTATTATTTCCAACATGGCCGTTTAGTATGTAAACTGTGCGGCCCTTTATACTGTCCTATATACTTCTGTTAGCCCTTTTTCCTGCTAGTACTTCTCTGTGTATCTCACGTGCGTCATGTCTATTAATGTTAGTTTCATTGTTCATCATACAATGTTATTTGTTATATTTACCATATGTTTATAATTTTTCAGATTCATTCATTATCAGCGGGTTCCCGGTTGGGGGTGGTGTCCCAATCAGCATTCTTTCAAAGTCTCCGTTAGACTATCAATGTATTTATGAATGCCACGTCATTATAAGGTCGTCTATTGTGAAGACCCCGTTTTTCCCATCTCTCTTCTGTAGGTTTGCACAATTTAAATTTTTTTTCTTCCTTTCCGATAAACTACTCGGAATTTGCTCCAGGAGAAGAGCGGACTTCTGTGCTATTTTAATGTTTATCCTGGTGATGACATAAACCCAACACCACCATTGTTTTTTCCCGTTATTATTTATTTTTCACAATTCTTTAGTTTTGTCACAGATTTGCCCTTGTATTTGTTGTTTAAATACCTACTCAACTTGACTATATTATTTAGGATTTCATACAATTCACATTTTTTTGTTTACTATATATACACAGGTGGTAAACATGTTTATTTTTTTGTTTAATTATAGTTTATAGCGCAGATATCCGATCGTCAATTCAAACATCTTTTCTCCTGTGATATTAAATTTCATTTGAGAGTTTTGATTGAGCGCGCTAATTTCGTTTTCTGCTTTATTTTCTAGTTCTGCGAGAATTTCTTTCTATTTCCTGGCGGAAAAGTTTTTTTTTGTATTTGTTTGCTTTGCTGATCCTTTGTTATTTGTTTACACATTGGTTCATTGTTACTAATACAACCTTGTTTGTATTGTTATTACATTATTCAATGTTTTGACATTCTGTCAATTCAGCTGCCATGGTGTTTACCACATCAATTCCATTGTTTTACAAGGTATTTTTAGAGAGATAATACGTAATTAGTTTTATATTGGGGCTTACTGCTAATGCTCAAAAGATGCTATCACACTGTTACTAAAGAAACTTTATAAGACGACCAGCACCATTTGCACCACCCATCCATCATCCAGACTAGACCTATGATTCCACACTAGTGTTGTAACCGAATCTCCTTAGTCCCCGGGTCTCCCACCCCGACCCAACATCACCATCTCAAAATCTTATGGCGATTCAGTCAAGACCAGGCACGGGCCCTGGCCTAACAAGAATTACACAAATCAATTCTCCCGACAATATGTAAAGCCTCCCCACGTTATATACTATTGGAACGCAATAATAAGTAGCAGTATCAACACCCCTTATGTCCATAACCCCTGTGCATCAGGAACCTCCCGGAAGACCTTCCTTTAGTCCGCCTAATAGAACCCTACTGTTTAAAAATCCCAACCCCAAGCTAACGCAAACAAAAACCTTAAAAGATGCCTCACATAAACTAGACAAGCAACAATCCCAATCTACCATAGTCAGATCGGTGCATCTGGGCTTATAAACAAAACTACATGGTAGCAATCCGTGTTGCAAGTGTCAATATCATTTTCAGACGCAGTCTAGCAAGAGACGATGTGATAAGCACGTTAGACTTAATTTTGTGTGCAAAAAACTGCTCGTATATGATAAAGCAAAATGGAAGTGCACCTTGAACATAAGAAACTTGCACCTAATGAATCAGAACAAAAGAAAACTAAGCTGCATATGATAGGGCACCACAGGTTGGATTGTCCAGACTCAACCTTCCACTCTACATGCAAAATGGAAACAAGAAAACAAACAAAAACATCCAAAAGGGCGTCCATTACCGGCCGCGCGTCCCCTTCCTTCGCGTTCACTAAAGTGCGGGGCTCGTCCTGCTATAGTTCATAGCACATATCTCGACACGGAACCTCCCCCTCCCGTAAATCCCCCACAACCCCCCCTCCTCCTCCTTCGATTCCCCCGACCGCTTCCCAATCACCCCCTTCCTTCCGTTCAGATCCAGGCCATCCCGTTGCGTTAGCCAAACCCCAAGCAACCAACAAGTCCTTCCTGGGACGACCCGCATTCTGCTCACCTTAATAAAGCCCCCCTCTCTTTTTCCTACCATTCCCAATTCGCTTCCACTCCCCCACACGCCCTCATTCCCCATCCTTCCCCTCCCCACCCCAACGATCAAACTCAAAACCCTCTAATTCCACCTCCATATCCCAATCCTCCTCAGTGATCTAAGCCAGGAGTTACCAGGTCAACCCCCCCCGAACGCCCGGTTTGTGCGCCCGAGGAACCCCCTCCCGTACTTTGGCTGGTGTTATCCCCCTCATACAGGTCAGAAGGGGCGCTAAATGAAGTTATCTAGTGACATATTATCCAGTTAGCTAAACCGACAACGGCTAACCCCCCCCCGTGGGTCTAAAAGCTACCTCAGACACCACAATGAACCCTGCTACCCTTAGAAATGACGCTATCCCCCACACCGCCCTTTCCACTGTTCCCCACCCAGAAATCACCCCAACCACCGAGCCCCCGTTCGTCACTCTACCTTCATAACCACAACCCCCCGAACATACACACTAGGCTCACCACTACATTACGAGTCGCTCAAATTTCCCCGACGTCCTACCATACCCACGGGGGACCACTTCACGCAGGAGTCACCACCCTGACTCTACGGTAGTTGGACACTCCCGATCCTGCACCCGGTCACTTCCCGCCACTACCATTATTAACAGTCAACTCTGAACCTTTAGACCAATCCTTTTTACCCTCAACTTGAGGTTTACTCACATCACCGCGGGCAACGTTTCATCTCCTACACGACATGACACCCCTCCACATTTAGTATTCAAAATCCCCCCGCTCTCCGTCGTTACCCAATCCACACTGCATTTATGGTGTTAGGCGCTCTGTTGTGTCAGCTCTGTGCAAAAACTTTCGTTGTAATTGTGACCCTTCTGGCAGTTGGAGTGGTGTCTCGGTGGGGTGAATTGGCCTTGGTAGTCCTAATAATTTTAATGTTATTAAACAACCTGTCTAGGCCCCCCATTGCCCACATTCCTCATAACCCAAGGCCTCCGCCCCCGCCTGCGTCACGCCCTCCCTACTCCGGATATTCCCCCTGTACCCCCCCCTCCTCCCCTGTCTTCCACATGGGTGTGCTAGAGGGCGACTCGGTAAAGTTCCGCGTGTGCTGATGGTTTCAGACCTGCAGACAGCAATGGGACTTTCCAGCTCTACCCCAATGGCTCAGTGACAAGCAGCTAAGCACTCAGAGCTGGCACGGTGTCGGTCCTTTTTCTTGTCCTTTCACATTGGGTTTACCTTTTTCAACATCGCTGGCCAGCGTCTTTCGTGCACTCTCTCCTCGTACCCCCAATAATACCGCCCCCCCCCCCCCTCTAGCGTCGCCCCCGGCCACACAATTAAACCGGGCCCGGGAGGTTGTTAAGGGGGTGGGGCCGATCGGCCCCCCCGAGGTTCTTAGTTAATTGTCTTCCCATGACCCTCCCCACCACCACCCGCGGCCGCTACAAAATGCGCCCTGTCTCCCGGGCGCCACCCCCACACCGCCATAAAACCAGCCACCCCAGAGCCCCACAACCGACCCCTAAGGTAGCCCCAGATAGAAAAGCCCCCGCCCGCCCGGCTACCCACACGACAGCCTCCTCAGTAACCCCGGCCCGACCAACAGCTCCCCCCCCCCGCCCGCCTCACCCCCCCCCCCCCGCCCTTCCACCGCTGGCTCGTAATTACTCAAACCGCCCAAGGCGAATGTGTAAAACCTTAAATCTCACGAATGTGGTTTAACTAGTCTCTACGACGCGAAAAACAAACTTATGAAGTACTTTGTACTTAAATACTTAGAGACAAAGTCATGGTGCGTCCTGTCAATGAGTCTTAGAGCCGCTAGATAGAGCTTTCGCTTCATCGAACGTAAACCTAAAAACAATAAAAGGAAATGGAAGATTCTATGTTTGCCAAATACGTAATACTGCGTCACCCCACACATAACCATGGGAACTCCTAAGGTGTGAACAAGGGAAGGAGTTACCATTTGCTTCGGCAGCTCTCCGTATGGTTCACAAGCCTTTGGCTCGAAAATCCCAAACACAATTATTTGCGAAGAAAGGGCAAGCGACGAGTAATTTCTGTCCCAAAAATCATGGAAAGGGCCAATTTCATGGTGATTCTTCTTCGAAGAATTGGAGACAACCTGATAGTACTCGTTACTATCACCCTAATAATTATAGGCATTCCAAAAGAGGATATGGTAATAGAGGTTATTCCTGCCGAAGACCTCAGAACCAAACAAATAGATGTTCGCATCAATGTGAACATGATAGTAATCGTGGAAACTGGAATTCGAACCAGGGATGTTAAACAATTACTACAATAGAGACAAAAATAACTGTCAGAGATAGATAATAACCTCTGTAAAACTTCAGAGGTAATAATAGTCGCGGGGTAGATCTCAACACAAAAAAAAGAGATATCAGCAGGCTAATGCTGTACAACAGGAAACTGAGGGAGCCTGTAATCATGTTGTTGATAGTAAAAACTTTGACGCTGTCACTGGTTCTGCTTTTGACTTTGAGAGAGCAAACAAATGCCCCCAATGCAGTACTTTATTCGAACCGGGTACCATAACTACTTTGAGTTGTGGTCACCCACTTCCCGCTCTTCCTGCTGCCGTTGCGCATGACGGGAGGGGTTCTTTAATTCTACATAAGGGTCTTGTTAATGATACTCCGGTCTCACTACTTTTCGATTCCGGATGCACCACTATTGGTGTTAGACAATCGCTTGTAGATCCATCTTGTGCTACAGGAAGGGTTATTAAATGTGTCACATTTGTCGGCACTCTAGAAAAATATCCTACTGCTGTAATTCGCATTGCCACTCCTTTCTTTACTGGAGATGTGCATGCTTGTCTCTTACCTAATCCTATTGCGGACCTTATTATTGGTCGTATTCACGGAGTTCGGGAGTGTACCCCACAGCAGATTGCTGCTTGGGAAGATAATAACATGCAAGCTACAAATGCAGTAGTTACAAGAGCACAAGCTCTACAAACACCCGAAACTTCACTGAATAGTGATAATGAAGTTGATAGCCAAGATAGTCACTTAGTAATCACTCGTGACTCTTTCATAAAATTGCAAGAAGAAGATCCTTCTTTAAAAAAATTCTTCGTTCTTGCGAAGAAAGGTGATCCGAATCAGGATACAAATAGAAAATCTTGGATTGCAATGAGAAACGGCGTACTTGTACGTATGGTACAAGATTCGACTACGTCGGCACATTCGCAAATTCTTGTTCCCAAGAGCATGAGAGTCCAAATATTGCAACATGCTCATGACTCGCAATGTGCTGGACATATGGGTTTTGCCCGTACGAAGTCGAGAGTCCTTGCGGCTTTCTTTTGGCCTTTTGTCAATAAGGACATTCGTATTTACTGCCGATCATGCAAGGTATGTCAGGAGGTCCAATCTAGAGGACCACGACCTGCTACCATCCTATGTCTAATGGGTTAGTTGAGCGTCTGAATAGAACGCTCAAGACTTTGCTTGGTAAGATAACTGAAGATCATCCTCAAGATGGGGACAGGGTTTTACCCGCGGCTCTCTTTGCCTATAGAGAAGTCCCTAATGAACACACAGGATTTTCTCCCTTCGAACTTGTCTTTGGCGCGCGTCCACGCGGCCCTATGTCTTTATTACACGATCTCATCACTGCCGATGATATTAGCGATGAAACTCAATCCTCATATGAGTATGTCATTGCTCTTAGACAAAAGATCATTGAGGCATGTAAGCTAGCAACTGCTTCATCAGAAATTGCTAAAGAGAAGGCAAGGCAGTTTGCTAACAAGAATAGATGTCTACGACAACTTTGTCCAGGTGACAAAGCATTCGTCCTACTCCCCAGTAGGGAAAATAGACTTCTTATTGCATGGAAAGGTCCGTATGCAATAGTCTCTCGGATTTCCGATGTTGACTATGTGGTCGATATTGATGGAAAGCATAAAAACTTTCCACATAAACATGCTTTCGGAATTTCACGAACGTCCGGACTATTTGCTGCCTATTTTCCAGGCAACGGATGATGCTCCTGCACCTCACGGTCATTATTCATCCCTGTCTGTCATTCAGGATGAGGAAGCTACCTTCTCTGATGTCAATCTTCCCCTTCCAGTGGTTCCATTACATTCCACGGAATCTTGGAAAAACGTTTCTGTTTCTCCTAATCTTTCTGGTGACGAACATCGACAAGTCTCGTCGATGTTACAAACATTTCAGGATGTTCTCACTGACATTCCTGGACACACAGATGTCATAGAACATGACATAATTCTTACCGACAATAATCCAATTAGGGTTAGGCCGTATCCTATTCCTATACACTTTCAGTCGCAAGTGGAAAAGGAATTGGATGAAATGATTCAATTAAATATAATTGAACCATCGACTTCACCATATTCTTCTTCCATGGTTATTGTCCGGAAGAAGGATAAGAACATACGAATTTGCGTTGATTATCGCAAATTGAATCAGGTCACAAAGTTCGACGCTGAACCGATGCCTTTGTTAGAAGATCTACTGATTAGACTTTCTAATTCTAGATTCTTCACTAAACTTGACTTGTCTAAAGGTTATTGGGAAGTGCCTTTAGCAGAGCATGCCAAACCTCTTACTGCTTTTTCTACACCTAGGGGTCTATTTCAATGGAATGTTATGCCTTTTGGTCTCATGAACGCCCCTGCCACTTTCGTTCGCATGATGCGTCGAATTCTGTCACATCGTTCGGATGTCATCGCATACTTAGATGACATCTGTCTCTTCAGTGATACCTGGGAAGATCACTATTTAGGGTTATATGACTTACTGTCCACTCTACGTGAGAATAATTTGACAGCAAAACCTTCTAAAGCTTTTGTTGGTTTTGGTGAAATCTCTTTCCTGGGTCATCGTGTTGGTCATGGTCTCTTGAAGACAGAAGACCACAATACTTCCAAAATACTGAACATCTCTGTTCCTAAAACGAAGAAACAAGTTAGGAGTCTCTTAGGTTTAATTCAATTTTATGGGAGATTTATTCCAAATTTATCTTCGATCATGGCACCTCTCTCAACATTGTTGAAGAAAGGTTCGCCTAATCTGGTCCGTTGGTCTGAAGAATGCCAATCTTCACTAGACCAAATCAAGAATATATTTTTCTTCTCCTCCCATCTTAAGATTACCTACTCTTGATAGGACTTTTGTTCTTCGGAGTGATGCTTCATCCACTGGGATTGGAGCAGCACTGATGCAAGAATATGCAAATACTCTGCATCCTGTTATGTACATTTCTAGAAAACTAAACGCGGCAGAGAGGAACTACTCGGTTTTAGACCGTGAGTTGTTAGCGATGGTTTGGTCAATTCTAAAGCTACAAAGATTCCTCCTGGGCGCACATTTCATTCTAGAGACTGATCAGAAAGCTCTTACAGCTATTCAGACTAAGAATTTGAAGAGTTCGAGATCCACTCGATATGCTATAGCTCTTCAACCTTTTCACTTCACGGTACGAGCTATCCGTGGTGCGGATAATGTGATGGCTGACATTTTGTCTAGATGCCCACATGACTCCAACTAATACTTCTGTCCTATATTTCTATATATTACAGAGTCATAACACACCTATATTTCTACAATAGATTAGCACATCTGTACTTACTTTATATGTACACACTATCGTGCTTTGTTGTCATCTTCTTCTGTTCGTTTTTAAGATGATAGAGGAGGACTGAGTAGTTAATATAAGGGCCGTTAGTTTACTAAACAGCCACAATTATTAATAATGTATTGTACCTTATGAAGCATATTAGTTATTAATTAGCATTATATTGCTTGTACTTTCTCAGAATGTCATTGTTGAGCTGAGGACTTACCTTACGAGTTCTAGATTGTGTACTTACCCTCGGAATACCAGAGCATATGTCCTGGATCGTCATGTAGTTTAACTTTACTATGTACTTATGTCATTACATGTCAAAGAATGTACTATCTAAATTTTCCTATCAGATTTGTACATCCATTTTTAAAGACAATATTAGAGTATGCTGTTTAATGATGATTATAGTAACTTGCATACGTATATTGTGTTTACATGCTAACGTGATGTGTGTTGGTGACACCTCCCCGATGTGAATATTTTTTGAGACATATTTATTTTTCTGTTGAGGTATATCCTCACCAGACACTCTATAATTAGCCTCATGTTTGGCAATTTAGTTAATTATCAGCGCATAATTCGTGCGTTTTGAGCCGCTTATCGCATGCTCTTTGATATTTTAAAAAAAAAAAATATGTTCCACATTTTTTTTTTTATCGGGAGGAGGTGGTGATATGTTGCGTGATAAATTCTCGCAACATCGTTTTGTTTCAATGTCTGTTTTATAACGCAAGGGCAACAACTGCTTGAAATCTATAGTCACTTTTCTCGGTAAGCATTTGTCTTCTCGCGTTGGTATCGAATGCAGTTAACTTTTGAGCTGTGGTCATTTTTGCGCTGGACTGCGCATGACTTGTCTTGTTGTTTGTCGATCGGTTTCCGCCCACCACTAGTGGGAGTGAGCGATTTGGAATGGCGAAAGAGATGCCTCGTTGAAGAGGGGATCTCCGCTATTTTTGTTCTGTCAGGGATGTGTAGTCCTCTTATGGATATTTCGTTTAGTCGAGATAATACCTCTAGTGTTTTCCCACATGTCGGGAGGCGTGATATTTCTGTGTATTTCATGAAAGCAAGGTAAATTGACTTTTTCATTAACTCTATCGATTTTGGGTCGTGAGCGATTTCGATTCATAGCCTGTCTCCGAAAGTCGTCGTCACGAGATGTTCTTTTCCAGCTCACATGTCGCTGCATTGTACTGCATCGGTTGATGCATGTACCAAGGACCATTACTTGCTACTTTGTTAAATGAACTAGGTTTAGAAAACCTTTATTATCTAGAGGATATTTTTGAGGACATTATTTATACTTCGGCAGACGTGTCTGTCTTGCTGAAGTCAAACTAAGGAGAGTGAACTGATCTCATACATCTGGTTATCTCCTGGCTGTTATAGAAAAGGATGGAGTTTTCCACCTGACTACATTTACAGCACTATGAAATATAACATGCATCTGACTCATCATTGTAATGCTGTCTACCGTTTATTGCTGTATTGAATGTTGCTGTGATAATGACTGTTTGATGTGCCTACACATTTGCGTAACCATTTTGTCACTGTGGCGTCCACAATAAATAATGAAGAAAAACGTCAACGGCTGTTTCAAGACTCATTGACTTTATACGTCGTGAGTTTACTGACGTCCTATGTGGATTGCCCTGTTATTGTTGCATGAACATTGTTTTGACTGAACACATCTACACACTACACAAAACCAGACATGCGGATGCCATCCATCATCATGTGGCATCACGCATCACAAGTGCCAGTGGAACAAAAGATGGGAAGAAGACGATGGCGATGGATAGAACACACACTGAGGAAACCTGTTGATAGCATTACAAGTTAGTCCTTGCTCTGGAATCGCCATGGCAAGAGAGGCAGAGGTAGACCAAGAAGCATTAGGAGAAGAGAGCTGGAAACAGAGGTGAAAATGATGAGGAGAACATGGAAGGAACTTGAGATGATGGCACGTGACAGAAGGACTTGGCATGTGTTTGTTGAAGGTCTATGCTCCTTGAGGAGCGGAGGGTTATGAATTAATTTAGAGAAAGAAAGTAGGGGTTGGGGTTAAGCTGAATATGTGGTTTCTCTATGCAGTTCTCCGGGTGTCTCATGCGGTAACAATGAAAGAAAAGGGCTGGTACTCCTTCAGGCACATTGTAAGAGACAACTAATATGAGACTGTGCATGGGACTAAAAACTTCATCATATAAAACAAATTGCCACAAACGCTACAGATGCTGGAGCACGTGATGAGTGTTTTACTGCAGTCTCTCTGCAAGTGGACTAGCTGCAATGGTGGATCCAAGCTCGACAAGGGGAAACACGAAAATGGTTAACAATTTCTTCGCATACTCTCAGACATCTATTTGAATGTTTTCAAAGACAGCAGTAGTCAGTTTGAGGCTATTTGAATCTCCCTAGAATTTTAAGGTAGACAGCGAAATCCAAGAAGAACAGTTTGGTTGTAGACGGAACAGTGGAACAAGAGAGGCAATATTTTTGCATAAGAATATTAGCAGAAAAATATAGAGGTCCAAAAAAATATATACATGTGCTTCATTGACTATAAGAAGACTTTTGACAGAGTCCATCATGAGAAAATAATTGTATGCCTCAAAGACATAGGTATTGATGGAAAGGATATAAGAATACTCAGTAACCTTTATTGGGAGCAAACTGCCACAGTAAGATCTGGAAGGAATTATTCACCATACATAGACATAAAAAGAGGTGTCAGACAAGGTTGTGTGCTGTCCCCCTGCCTATTTAATCTATACACCAACAACATTTTCAAACAGATACAGGAAATACCAGGACTGAACATCAGTGGAAGGTCAATAAACAACCTTAGATATGCAGATGATACCGTGTTGTTAGCTGAAAACGAACAGGAGTTACAAGAACTAGCGAAGCAAATGAACAGAATAAGTCATGAATATGGACTCGACATTAATATTGAGAAAACAAAAACTATGAATTAGAAAACAGACGATAAGCCCACATTAAAAATAAGCGTAAATGGGAAAATCCTGGAACAAGTCGAGCTACGTATATCTTGGTCATATAATAACAGAAGATGGCAGATGTGAAACAGAAATCAAGAAGAGAATAGGAATGGCCAAAGCTACATTCAACAACATGAAACATATACTGACATCTAAACAGTTATCTCACAAATTAAAACTGAGAATCATAAAGTGTTATATATATTCTGCATTTCAGCAAGTAAACATGGACGATGAATAATCATTTGGAAGAAAGAATTGAGGCTCCTGAAATGTGGATATACAAGGTATAGAAGAATGGGGCGTATCTCATGGAAAGAGAAGAAAACAAATAAGGAGGTCCTAGAAAATTTAGGAATGAAAAGAAAACTAATGAGGGAGATCAAAGTTCGGCAGCTAAAATACTTTGGCCACATAAAAAGGCATAACACCTTGCAGAAGACCATAATAGAAGGGAGAGGTGAAGGCAAACGTGAAAGGGGAAGACAGCGCTATCAGTGGGAAGATAACATCAAGAGATGGACAGGGAAGAGTCTGTTAGAGGGCACCACCAAGACAAGAGACAGAAGACGTTGGAGATCCATTACAGCCAACCTTCGTTGTGGAGATGGCAGCTGATGATGATGATCAGAATTTTTCCACAAGTGCTACTGGTGTCGGCCATATGCGCTTTCTCTGTTCCACATATGCTGGGCATCTTTGAAGTAGATGTTCAGCGATCATTTTATCAGTGTCACAGTTACTCTCATCGGTAGTTACTATCTTTAGTTAGTTGAATAAAGAGTATCCCAATCTGTTGTGGCCCGTGTGGATTCTGAAGATTACCACTTGTTCTTTTCTGTTGAGCTGGTAGCACAAATCATTTTTTGTGTGATCTGTATGCTCTGCATCCCAATTGTTTCTGTATCTGATTCTGATAAAACTCTTTGTCTCTTCGAAAGTTATGCTTGCATCAGGCTGGGGTAGCTTTCCACCTTTTTTGCCAATTTGTCAGCTTCTTCATTGCTGGGATGTAACAAAGAGATGAGATCCATTGGATCACAACTCTTTTGAATCGTTGACATAGCTTGTGGAGCATTATTCTTAGGTCATCCACACAATGGTTGTGACAAAACGTCTGAACATGCTCTTTTTGTGATCTCTCCCACCTTCAGCCTTCCGGCAGTATCCTTTCTGTTTCTTAAAGTTTTCTCAATCATCGCTTTCATTTGGCATAAATTATGCCTTTTTATTTGTATTTTCACTATTTTGCTTTATGCTGGACATAGCATGGTGGAGTCTCTAACACGCCACTCCCCTATGGCAGTATTTGCGACGGGAGTAATTCTTATCGTATTGTGTCGCATTCACGCTTTACGAACGCGTGTTAAGTTACGCCAGGTTATTAGACGGTCAGCGACAGTATTTTATCACAATATCGGTCCGACCATCTTTTCAAGCGACAAGGAGTGTTGAATAGAACCAGATTTGTTTGTCTGGCGAAACACATGATAACCCTGCACGTAGCGGAACGTATGACATATGCGCTTCCGGGTCATCCTTGCTACACCAACATTACCGTCTGTATGACACCTGTGGGCAGACAAGAGAGATATAATCGCTTCCGGTCACTTGTTAAAAAGTAATCATGGATTTATTACATTTTAGACAATATGAGTATAAATGTGTTTGTGAGAGTGTATGCAAGGAATCAGATGTCCATTAATGGTAATACGTGACCTTTGCAGGCAAGCAACTTATTTCACGTGGGACATTTTTGAAATATCACAGCCTACCCTGCATGATTTGAAATGATTGGATCTTTCTGATTAGATTCATAACATCATTGGAGCTAATATAGGCTGACAAGATTCATAATTCCTAATTGTTATTCGGACCTTTTATTGGAGAACCAGATAAGACTTATAAAGCATAGGAAATCTCTTTCCAATTTTAATAAGGAACACCGAGACAAGGAAACTGAAGAAACACGGAGTCAGAAAAGGGGATCTATTGTAAAATTAAAAGAAATCCCAAACACGTGTAAGAGAAAGATTCGTCTCTTTTATTCATCTGTGCGACAAGTCAGTAGCCAAGATTGGCTTATTGGTGGTACCAGCAGAAAGGACCCTTTCTGACACAAGCAGGGACAAGCGGTTTACGCATTTAGCCGGCAGACTAGCTTTGAAGATTCTCCTAGACTTTCCTGGGAAACGAGCTTCACCCTACAAACCTTGACCAGAGACGAGTGACAGCAGTGTACAGAAAACTTACCCATCAGTAGGAGGTTTAGAATCATCATTGGCAGCTAAGTTAACCTATATGCTGCAACATGAACTTTTTATAACGACATACTACCATCACCAACGTGATGAGTAACTTTTCTTGATTCATTTCTATTCAAATTACTTTCCAACTGTTTAAACCTAAAGTGATTATTAAACTTTGTTATTTGTAATGTTACAAATTTAACATCGATTTAATCCTTTAAATGTATTACATGTTTGTCTCAGTCAAAGTTGTTAAACACACACTCTAAACAGAGCTATATATACATTATAATAATAAAGTCCCCTGATTAACTCAGCGGTGGGGGCTTAACTAGCTAGAATAAACCATTGCTAAATTCTTCATAAAAGTGCCGGCAGATTATAGCATTAACGTGCTCAGCGACAGCCAGTATTGTTTTCGCTTATCTGAATATCTTATGAAGACTTCCATGTGATAGAAGTTTTACTACTCTTCTATCAACATTTCTGCCAAGAGGAGTCTTGTATAAAGATAGACTCCATTGAAGCCTGTAATAGATACTCTGGAGTTTTGGCCATTGTTGGACCACTACTGCAAAGCAGGGGAGGCAATACCGTCACAATGGTGACACGATGAATATGAGATTGAGTGATGCAGAACAGGAAAATCAAAGATTATGTCTGGCATGAGACAGCAGTGGTCTCAGGTGCGCGAATGTGATGTACCCAAACAGATCTCGGTCAAGTATTTGGTTCATTAGTTCAAGTGGAAGACTGTGTGTTTACAAATACATCCGCACAGGAAACACACAATTAGGACACACAAATATACTTACTTACTTAATCGTTCCTCTTCTACCGTGAGGTGTAGAGGTTTGGAAGAGAGAGCACTATACTATCCTATCGCCTTTCTTCCTCCTGACCTGATTCCATTATAGTCCTCGGTACTGCAGAGATTGTCTAATGTTGTCCTCCCAGCAGTCTAGGTCGTCCTGGAGGTTTGGATCCCTGGCTCTTAGCCTCTCATAGCTGCCATGGCAGTCGATCTTCTCTCATTAAGCAGACATGGCAAGACAATTTTCGTTGGGACTGTTCTACTCGGGTCTGCAGGAGTTGGGTTTTTGGCCTTGAAGTAACTTCTGGTTGCGAACCATGTCTCATCTTGTTACTTCAACCACCTTTCTTAGATACCTCATTTCTGAAAGTTGGATCTGACTTGTTGGTTGTACTCATTGCTCTTGACTCGCATCCATATGTCAAGACTGGGACATAGGTCGAGCGGTATATAGCCATCTTCGTTTTCTTGCCAACTTCTCTTTTGCTGAGAATCCTCGATTTATGGCATCAAAAGGTCTCCCAGCTGTCAAATCTTCTTTTATGCCTCCCTTCCAGTCTATGACGGCTCCGATGTATTTAAAGTGGTTGACCTGCTCCAGGACCTGTTCTTCCAGCTTAATTTGATGCCTTCTTTCCTCTCGTTATATCACCAAAGTTTTTGTTATGGAGCTACTGATGACCATCCCTCTTTTTTCCAGCTCTTCCTTCCAGACGTGCACGTTGGATTGAAGATGTGCCTCTGATTTAGCAATCAAGGCAACATCCTCAGGAATTGCCAGCTCTGAAATACAAAACTGTCTCATCTTTCAGTACCCCACTGAATATTTTCTTGTCCTCCCTACATGTTTTGATGACATCATCCACGAGGAGTATGAACAGATATGGTGACAGGCTATCACCTTGTCTTACACCAGTTGTTGTCCTGAACTCTTCTGACTTGTGGTGCTGTCCTCACATAATTTCTGCAAGACGTGTAGACACACGAATATAAAGGCAACAAATGTTTACTTTCGCAAACATAATCACAGCAATATGACTCAGACATAAAGTTAGCCTCATAGCAGATACTGACGTGAAGGAGTGAAGTGTTAGAATCTTGACCTATACTAGTTCTTAGCTTTTTGAGGTCCGGTGCCAAGTTCCCTTCCTTGCTAGCTTTGCCTTCCTTAACTTAAACGCAGAATAAGGTACTCATTTTACCAGCTGGGTAGACTGGATTGTGACGAGACCTATGATTTAGTTTACACTTACGCAAGAAACTTGAAGGTATAAATTATTCCTGAGAACAGAACAGAACACTAAGGAACAAATGTATGATGTAAACTTACCCAGATTTGACAAAGTTGGACCAGTATGTCATAACAGTTTTAGCTAGATTTATCTGAGTTTCCCCGTGTAGTAGTCTGCCATCTCCAAATACATAAGCAATTTCAGAGGAGTGCCCGGTTCCTTGAAACCAAGGTATTGTCTTGTCATTATAAACTGGTAAGTTGAATCTGTAGACGAACGTTCCGCCCTGTGTATTGTGGCTACCGGTTCCATTCTGGCCAGTATTAGTCGCTGGAGTTCGGTGTTGGCCTTGATCGTGGGATTGTATGTGAGCCGACGCTGTGTCTAAGACGGGTATTGCAAATACGGCGTCTGTGAACACATCTATTACTCTATTACTTAGAGAATTATAGTCCTCAGGGTTTTCCCAGTCGGTATAACGATCTAAGACAGCTTCAATAATGCTATCATCAATGATTTCATCATAGCTCTTTTGGAAATAATTCCGAATTAACTCCTTAAAGATTGTTGGGTTGATAGGAGAGCTCAAAAGTTGACTATACAAAGTAGAAGTAGTGTTGCCACTTGCGAGTATATATGCGTAAATTCTGAGCACAACATCCCCGTCTTGAGCAACTATTCCTATCTTTACTGATGAAATGTGGGGGCACTGTAGATTTGTTCGTTGACACTGATGGAGCCATCTGTGATAGAAGGGTGTAGGGGTCTTCAGGGACCAGAGGGTCGTCGACAGTTGGCTGTACAGGCAGGCTACCGGGAACTAACATTGGCAGATTTACATTAACTAGCTCCTCTGCTGTTTTTGTCATTAAGCAAGACTTAACTTCTTGTTTTGTGGTTGCTGTGTTGCAGTTTAACCTTTTAGCCACTTCTAGAGTGCTGGTATACCCTGTGCTGCTTGCACTCTTCAGAGCTGTAGGTGTTCCGCTCTGCGCTATCACCCTCTGAAAAAGCCCAGCGTTACCCTCGTACAAGGCTTGGTAAATGGAGCTATAACTTCCAGCAGATTGACCACCTACTGTAATACGATCAGGATCCCCACCGAAAACATGGATATGTTTCTTAACCCATTGAATTGCCCCCTGCTGGTCCCATAGCCCCAGGTTTCCTGGAATTACGTCATCATTAGTGGATAGGAAACCTAAATTGCCCAGCCTGTAGTTGATGGTCACGACAATTATGTCTCCAAGTCCAGCCAGAACTGATCCGTCGTAACAGTTGCCGCTGCCTTCAAAGAAAGCCCCGCCGTGGATGTAAATCAAGACGGCATATTTAGTATTAGCTGATGGAAGATTAAGAGTTTCACCATTCCCATTTTCCGGTGGTGCTGGGGCTGCTTTTTGGTTTGCTTCTGGTGCATTCGAGTTCAAAGTTTCGTGCGTTGTTGTAGACATGTTAGTCGCTGGCGTTTCGACAGTTAATAAGGTACTGGAGGTTATTGAAACGGTACTTGTGTTTGGGGGCATTGTACTGCTAGATGGAGAAGCTGCAGCAGTGGATGAATTAGCTGTATTTGTTGTTGTAGCTGAATTTGTGGATGTGGCAGTTGTACTGGGCAGTAATGATGCTGTAATGGTGGATGTGAAAGCTGTACTTGTTGATCTGGAAGTTGTGCTGGTGGAAATGGAAGTGGTGAAGGTCGTGGTAGCAGTGATGCCCAGATCTTCTTTCTTGACATTATGGAGAGGAACATAGATGTTCAAATAAAGACAGTTTTCGCTGATATTTTCACTACGAATGCAAGCATTGCCTGGGCCGACTCTTTGTGGACATACACCTCCAAACTTTGTAGCAGTGAAGTTCCCCTCTTTAGGCGTATCAAGCACTGGTTTGTCAAATCTCGTGGGCGGATGGGCGAAGGGTATCCCTAGAAACTTTGCTGTGATGTACTGCTCTGATCCAAATTCAGCTAAGTAAGCTCTGCCAATGTACGTTGTTTGTGTGTCTTGCGATGGAGACGTTTTAATGTCTTTGTCAGCGTGGCAAGGGTTAAAAATTAAAGATAATATTAGAACGAAAAACAGCGTTTCTCCAGACGTTAAAGATGACGTCACACCCATTTGAACTTGTGTGCACTAGGTTTACTGAGAAATAATTAATAATATGGTGTCAACAAAAATAAACATATAAATAATCTGAGGTTGTGATCTTAAACATATATAAAAATTAAAAAATAATATGGTATGAAATCAGTTTTACAAGTAAACGGTACACATGAGACAAGGGATGTTTCGGGTTTTACCCTTCGTCAGCCACAGTTACGAACAAGTGACAAGGACAAGAACTACATATAGGTACTACAAAGGTCTATGATGATGAGGAAAACGTTAATGAGCGATACAAGCAGATGAAACCACGGTGATGGGCGAAACGACAACAGTAATAATGCAAGAAAATCGTGAAACCAGAAAGACATGTCGAAACAAGAAAGTAAATAATCAACGAAACGAAGACAGAAATGAACAACAATATTAAAATGCATAAAAAATCACTTAGCTGGATCGAGGAAAAGAACATTCAAAATGGCTGAAAAAATAAGGCGTCATGCGGAAGTGACGTAGGAGCTAGTGACGGCTAAGAACAGATAATTGAGGAAACGAAACGAACCAAAGCAAAAACAAGGATAGATAGGGGAAAAAAAAGACAGAAGCCACCAGAATTATGCAAAATGATGCTGGACATTTATCCCAGCAGGAGCTAAAACGCCCATTTGAAAAATGAGACGATTCTCTAAAGAAAAGCGAGTTCGGTCGTCATCGATACATGAACGCAGGACAGTGACATGAATGTCAGAGTTACCTGAATGGTCAGGGCTGTTGAAGTGAAGGGCCACCGGTAAATGTTTGCCGTGATGGATGTCATTCAAGTGCTCCCGAAACCTGTCTGCCAAATGTTAAAGTCATATTTTAATGAAATGGAGTTAAACGTTAAAAGACTTGTATGTACAGGTCGGATTTTTGTAATCACCCTTGTAAACACGCTTAGTTTGTTTTTTAAATATATGATAGAGAATCTACTCGAATGTTCGAGATACAGAAAGTGTTAGAAGGCGGATGAACGCAACTCACATCCCGGGGCGAATTCGCGCGGGGATGGATTTGTACTGAGCTGTTTTTTGAGCAGGGGAATTTTTCGTGACAGTTGATACGGGCAGAGCTCCGAAGATGGATGTTTGACCATTTTTCGTCAGTGTGTCCCGGAATAAGATATTTTTGGTGTGAAAGGGATATTTAATACTTCCTAGTGTATTTCCTAAAGCCATGGATATGCGGCTTATTTATATACTGCAGAACGTATGTTATTGAAGACTTTCAGGCCATGAGGGATATTTTTTGAAGTTCAACAGATTGTTAAAAGGGAATGTTTTTTCTCCCATGAGATGTACTGTTTCAGGCCTCAGAGTATGTTGATTCAGACTATATACATATGTATTATTAAAAACTGCGACATATGCAGTTCCCTTTCTTGTATGGAGAATTTGGCCACGAAGTTTATGATTATGAGCTGCTGTGCTCTGCAGCCTTTGTGCTGGAGATTTTTGTACCAGTACTGTTGACGGATGATCAGTTATGAACTGTTTTGATGATTATATACTATTGGATTATACACTCAATTACCTACGGATTGGTGCTTACTTGATGTATCATAATTTGCTCGTGAACTGTAACCTGTGACAGTGTGCTGTTTATGTCTTCGTGACTGTATAGTTAATAAACAGTGTAGAACGTTATTTGGAGTTACAACGTTTCCTGACTCCTACATGTGCTTAGGTGTGTGTGATTGTTATTGACTTAATAGTACTACATGGCATTCGCGTCCATTGATATCTACACACCCACACGCATATCGGCCATCCAGTAAGCCCGACATAAGCTGATTGCCTATATCAGCGGAATATATACATTAGTATCAGGATCGGAGTGGAGAATAGGCAGATGACGGAACATAATTTTTTTCACCGCCAAACAGTGAGGGTGGAAAGTTAAGACAAGTTTGAATCTTGAGCTCGTTGCGATTAAGGGCATCAGATAAGGAAATCGATCTTCATCGTGACATATCCGACGTAAGCGTTGAAGTTGAGAGTAGGGAATGGAATTTTTACAGCTGGGAGGGTGAGAAGAGGTGTAAAGAAGGAAACCATGAGCATCAGTAGGTTTATAAAAGACAGAGGTAGTAAGGCCAGTAGGAGTAATATTGACAGTGAGGTCAAGGAAGTTAACTGAAGTGTTAGAAATCTGAGAAGTGAATTTGATTACAGGATGGAAATTGCCAACATAGTCTATGAATCTACGGAGGTTGACTTCAGACATGTCTGTGACACCAATACCATCGTCGATATAGCGACGGTAAAACTCAGGTAATGGTCCATCGTAACTTTGAAGCACCAAATATTCAAAGTGACTCATGAAGAGGCAGGCATAACGCGGGCCCATTTTGGTGCCCATAGCAACGCCACTAATTTGATTAAAGAACTGGCCATTGAATTCAAAAGAGTTGAGAGTGAGGACCAATTCCGCAAGGCGAAAAAGAGAGCCGGTGCTAAAAGTAAGGTCAGTGCGTCTGTCGAGAAAAAATTGTAGTGTTTTAAGGCCATCAGAGTGTGGAATGGAAGTATAAAGCGAACAAACATCCAGAAGGAAAAGACGGTAAGTGTGGTCAGGTGTGAATTGGATGGAATCAAAAGTAGTGATAGCATGGGTGGTGTCCTTAAGATGGAATCAAAAGTAGTGATAGCATGGGTGGTGTCCTTAAGATAGGAAGGTAGATTGGCCACTAATGGTTGCAAAATACTATCCAGGAAATCAGAGATACGTTCAGTGGGACAAGAGCAGGCTGAAACATATCTCTCCCTTAGAGTTAAAAGACGTTTGGTTTGGTTTTTAAGGACTATCTTCACTGCACATGGACAACTCCATAGCTCTCAGATCTTCTTCCTTAGATCACACAAGGAGGATCTCAGCACAGTGCACGAACTCCGTAGCACCGGCGAGAATCCAGATGTGTGGTATAGGAATCACACATTCTATAAATGTTTTGTGGTGGGTAGGTTTTTAATTTTTAAATTTTGCCAGGGCAGCGGCCTTATGGCCTACTCTTTACGATTTTTAACTGCTGTGGGATTTTTAACGTGCGCAACTTGCACTCGGGACAAGCTTAGGACTTCAGGTTTTATTTTAATGAAAGAGGAATGGAAATAACCTTGTTTCGGATTTTCCCAAAATGTGCCAAACTTATTGAGAAAACGCCTGTTTTATGACAGCAAATAAATATTAGACCAAAAAAAGGTATGTTTTCAGGCACTCGTAAGAAATAAAGAAGTAGAACACTAGACAACAGAGGATAGAGATCATTTTTTGGTGATGCCTAGATGGCAGGGAGGATAGTGTGATTCGCTTGCATAGCTAGGCGGGATTGTTGCACGGAAGGTCCTGGGTTCGAGTCCTGGGTAAACCACTCACGTCTGTTGTTTTTCTGTTGTCTAGTGTTCTACATCTTTATTTCTTACGAGTGCATGAAAACATACCTTTATGTTTGTCTAATATTTATTTACTGTTTACAGGCCTCGGGTTTCCCTTCCTTATGTGTTATAAATGTTTATACAATACCAAAAACCTACCCTCCGTCCTGTACTTACTGTTCTAAGTCTTCTATCATTTACTAGAGCGGTTTTCAACCTGTGCGCCGCGGCGCCCTGGGGCGTCATGACTGACGGCCAGGGGTGCCGTCGGTGGGCGTGGATGTTTTTCGTATTTAGCTGTAAAGAAAACAGAGCTGTGGGAAATTTCATTTTTGGTGTTTGTCAACCTGCGTGACCCCGGTGAAATTTCACTTTTGATGTTGGCCAGCCTTTGAAGTCTCGCTCCCCCGACTTGTTTCTATAATTCAAGGACACTTATCGTAACTCAGTGCTCATGTTGAAAAACTACTTTCTTGAAAACTGTGATAGGTTTTAGTGGGTTCAAAATCCCTTCAGTACTGATGTTCCTTCGGACTTCAGTACTGCAGAAGATGAAGAACTGATAGAACTTTTATCAGACTCTTCAGTACAAGCGACGTTTCCACCCATGGCATTGCCAAAATTTTGATATTCAATAAAACAGGAGTTCCCAAGCTTGAGCAAGAGAGCACTGAAGATATTAATTCCTTTTGCAACCTCCTATATCTGCGATGCTGCGTTTTCAGCTGTGGCTGTCATAATAACAGATCAGGAAATTGGGGTAGCTGTATCTCAATTGGTGCTAAGATTTGACAAGCTGTGTAACAACAGGCAAGCTCAAGTTTCACACTGAGGTGACTGGTACTTTATTCATCATATTTTTTTTTTAGTTTTACTGTACACGGTTTTTGTTATGGAGATTGAGCCATGAGTGCAGTAAATCAGTGAATTATTTTCAGATAAAAATAAATAAAAAAATGTTAGAAAGAAACTACTTTATCTGTGCTGTTTTCTTTTTTATAGGAAGGGTTTTCAAAGTGCACATTGTGTATATTTTTTCTTGTACGTGTAATTTTTTCACAGATTGTCCAATTGCATGTTTTTATAAATTACATACAAAACTTACATTGTTTAAAAGCCTTTTCAAAGCTCTCCTGCTCAAAATAAGTTAGGCTAAATGTCGAAACATCGCTAGAGTTTTTACCAGTTATCCCACAGGGGAGCCCCAGAAAGAATGTAGTTGGTCAGGGGAGAAATGGACTCAAAAAGGTTGAAACCGCTGATTTACTAGACACAGTATTAAGGTTTTTGTCTTGTGTAGTCTGACCTATACTGTATAATAGGGGACAACCGAAGTGATTGCGTCATTAATAGGTTGGACTGCCCATGGTAAATTTCCGGTGTTATGTATTGCGGGTCGCACTAATGACCCGTCATCGAAGCATCATTTTTTGGGTGATGCCTAGATGGCAGGGAGGATAGTGTGATTCGCTTGCATAGCTAGGCGGGGTTGTCGCACGGAAGGTCCTGGGTTCGAGTCCTGAGTAAGCCACTCACGTCTGTTATTTTTCTGTTGTCTAGTATTCTACTTCTTTATTTCTTACGAGTGCCTGACAACATACCTTTGTGTTTGTCTAAAATTTATTTACTGTTTACAGGCCACGGGTTTCCCTTCCTTATGTGTTATAACTGTTTTATGACATCCTGATCACCTTTTAAATACACGAAGCTACGAAAACAGGATGTAGAGTTTTGAGCTCTCAGTTTGAACTCTTTGAATCAAAAGACATGAAATGTAAATAGCGTACATAAATTATCAAACGGCGTAATCAAAGAACGCCAAAACTTGCAGCCGTGAAGAACAAACACAGGAAAAGAAAAACACATATGATACGTTAGTATAAGGCTACGTGCCAAAAGTATAACCCAAATGGGGTTGAACTTATCACTTCATGCATGAGACATACCTCATATTTATTGGACGTGTCCTAAATACAGAAATATAATATGTTATGTTTTCAGATGTGAAGGTCATATCAAGCAGTTTTAAGTGCACACAGTTTCGTTTAGTAATATATAATTTCACAGAGGATTAAACGTCCTTTTTGCATAACGTTTTTACTTCCAATGCTCAAGTCTGTAATGCAGCAGTTGGAAACTCAGGAGATGTATTCAACCACCACAAACACCTAGCCCTCTACTCAACAAACACCTAGCCCTCTAATAGCTCTCGAGTCAAGTCTGTAATGTAATGCTGTATTCAACTACTACAAACATCTAGATCTCTAATGATCTACCTTGATAAAAATCATGACAGTTTCAAGTTAAAGAGGATTTGGAATCAGCGCAGCCTACATACGTAACTTTTACTTCTTTTGGTCAACATGCTACCTGTAATTCCAGTGACACAGCGGTGAAAATTGAAACTAAATTATATTTTATCAAATGCTAACTTCACCCATTAGGGGAGCAAAGAATTGTAAAACTGTACCCGGCAATCGTAAAAAAGCGAATTAGGAGGGTTGGGCATGGGGCTGATTACCCCATCCTGTAATAAAAACATTTACCACGAAAATTTCAACAAGCAATATGGATAATTCAAACACAGAACTATAATTTAATTCAGTCGTCCAAGACAGAAAAAGGTACTCTGGACAGGAGGCTCATTTAGCAGTCTGCGTTGCCGACTAACACTTTTTTTTCGTTTAGGAAAATCTCCAGGATTCGCCCTTTGAACGTTCGTAACTGTAGCAAGTTGTAGGGAAGACAAGGATATCAAAATAAGAATACGAAAACAAGAGGAGCTACATTTGTGAAATATATAGAGATCAATCTAAGCAAATCAATACCAATAAGAATCTTAAAAAATCATGAATGTCAGGTCAAATCCTATTGTAAGGCTCTGACACATTTGAAAAACAACAACCGAAAAAGCTACAGGCTTTCATAAATGGATGCTTGCGTAGAATTGAAGAATTGAAATTGTATGACAAAGTTCACCAATGTGCAACTGATAACAATAACAGACAAGTGCCAGTGGAACAAGAATGACATTGAAGACGCTGGCGATGGAAAGAACACACATTAGGAAACCTGCTGATAGCATTATTCAGCAGTCCCTTGTTCTGGGACCCCCCGGGTAAAAAAGAGGTAGAGGTAGATCAATAAGCACACGAGAGAAGAAAACTGGAGACAGAAGTGAAAATACCCGGAAAACGAACATGATTTTGGGATGGCACGTGACAGGAGGATTTGGCTGATGATGGTTCGGCCTGAATTTTCCTTAGGCATTTTGTGTGGAAAGAGAACAATTTGGAACTGTTACTCTTCAGCATCCTGCACCGTACAGAAGTACAAACAGAAATTACAGCTCTATATATTTTAAATTTATTGTTTGTACTCTTCTAGGAAGATTTCCAGATGGTTTACTCTGGCAGGAGGCTCATTTAGCAGTCTTCATTCTTGCCTGACTTTGACTTTTTTTTCCGCCATTCAAATAGAAAATCTACAGTTTTCGCCCTTTGAACGTTCCGTACTGTAGCAAGTTCCACAGGGGGACTCTAATGAAGGCAGTAGGATATCAAAAAATAAGAATGACGAAAAGGCAAGTTCGGACTTCCACATTGTAGAAATAAAGCAGTAGTCAATCAAGCTTCATCCACCTGACAATCTCGTTCGCCTTCAGACTTCCACATTTATGAACATATACAGGCAGTAGTCAAATCAAGTTCCAATGACCCTCATTTCGCCTTCAATTCCAATCTTAGGAACAATAAAAGTGCATAGTCAACTCAAGGTCTGAATCCGTTATTTCAAGTTCCACATCTGACACACGGAAAACAGATAGTCAACAACCGAAACAGCTACCTTCAGCTTTCATAAATGGATGCTTGCGTAGAATTGAAGAATTGAAATTGTATGACAAAGTTCACCAATGTGCAACTGATAACAATAACCAGACAAGTGCCAGTGGAACAAGAGATGACAAGAAGACGCTGGCGATGGAAAGAACACACATTGAGGAAACCTGCTGATAGATCCCCCATTATAAGGTGGCATAGTCAACTCAATTCTTCTGACATCTGCTAAATTCAATTCCAGAGGTCCCAGAAAAGTAGATCCAAAAAAGGCACAAGTAGCACCACGGAGAAGACCAAAACTGGAGGTAGACAGAATTTTTAATACCCGGAACGAACATGATTTGATGGCACGTGACAGGAGGATTTGGCTGATGATGGTTCGGCCTGAATTTTCCTTAGGCATTTTGTGTGGAAAGAGAACAATTTGGACATTTCCTTTTCTGTTACTCTTCAGCATCCTGCACCGTACAGAAGTACAGAAATTATGCAGCTCTCATATATTTTAAATTTATTGTTTGTACTCTACTAGGAAGATTTCCAGATGTTGTTTAGGTTGGCGAAGGCTATTCAGGCTTTATTCATTCTTTTACTGATGTCTTTGATTGTTCCGCCATTCAAATAGCCTGAAGCTGACTACTGTTTTCTTTCTTCTTCTTCCTCCTCGTTCGCCTTCAGACTTCCACATTTATGACTCTAATGAAGACAGTAGTCAACTCAAGGTTCCTGACATCTCGTTCGCCTTCAGACTTCCACATTTATGACTCTAATAAAGGCAGTAGTCAACTCAAGGTTCCTGACATCTCGTTCGCCTTCAGACTTCCACATTTATGACTCTAATAAAGGCAGTAGTCAACTCAAGGTTCCTGACATCTCGTTCGCCTTCAGACTTCCACATTTATGACTCTAATAAAGGCAGTAGTCAACTCAAGGTTCCTGACATCTCGTTCGCCTTCAGACTTCCACATTTATGACTCTAATAAAGGCAGTAGTCAACTCAAGGTTCCTGACATCTCGTTCGCCTTCAGACTTCCACATTTATGATTCTAATAAAGGCAGTAGTCAACTCAAGGTTCCTGACATCTCGTTCGCCTTGAGACTTCCACATTTATGACTCTAATGGGAGCCGCGCTAGCGTAGTGGTTACAACACCGCTCTGGCGACCGGGTGATTCAGGATCAAACCCGGGCGACGGCATTTGAGGATTTTTCGTCGACCGGGATTTGGACTGGATTAACTCGAGACCTGGCGAGGACATTTGAAGGAGTGTCGTCGACCAGGGATTGGCGGCTCCTGAGCCGACCCAGCTCTAATGGGTACCTCCGAAATCGGCAAGTATCTGCCTGAATGGCGAGGGACACCTGTCTCTGTACATAAAAAGGGATACTCACGTAAAATCAATGTCAGGTTAGACAATAATAATAATAACCTGAGATTTCGCCTCGAGTATTAGCGGGCGTACAAAAAAAAAAAAAAAAAAAGACTCTAATAAAGGCAGTAGTCAACTCAAGGTTCCTGACATCTCGTTCGCCTTCAGACTTCCACATTTATGACTCTAATAAAGGCAGTAGTCAACTCAAGGTTCCCGACATCTCCAAACAGTTTTTCGTTGACAGAAGTGGGTTGTTGCCATATGCTACTCCGTTCATTACTGTAGGTTTGGCAGTACTGCAGTAGGTGTTCGACCGTCATCGTGCTGGTACCGCAGGTGCAGAGATCTGTTGCACCAATTTTGTATTTGTGGTATAGATGGTATCTCAATCTGTTGTGTCCAATGCGTAGCCGAAAAATGATGACCTGTTCTTTCCTGGATAGTTGATGATATGCATCATTTTTCAAATGGCCCGGGTGCTCTCTTTCCCATTTGGACTTGAATGTAGCCTTTATAGTAGTCTTTGCCGTTGCATAAGTTGTCTCTATATCATTTTGTTGTAAGGCACCTCCTTCCATAGCAAGTCTGTCTGCCTCCTCATTTCCTGGTACGTTGCAATGGGCTGGTATCCAATGGATAGTGCACTTGTTGAAGCATTTGGCCAGTCTTTCAAGGGAGATTATCAGATCTTTCAATCCTTTAGTTTGGTGGCTCTTCAGCGCTGATATTACTGAGAGGGCATCTGTAAAGATTACTACTACTGTTTTCTTTGAAAATATTCAAGTAGACATCGGAGATTGTACGAAAAAGAAGAAGAAGATGCCATATGTAGGTCAATAATCTATTTTACTCGGATGTCCCAGATCTCTTCGCGAGTAATCTACACACACACACACACACACACACACACACACACACACACACACACACACACACACACACACACACACACGCACGCACGCACGCACGCACGCACGCACGCACGCACGCACGCACGCACGCACGCACGCACGCACGCACGCACGCACGCACGCACGCACGCACGCACGCACGCACGCACGCACGCACGCACGCACGCACGCACGCACGCACGCACGCACACACACACACACACACACACACACACACACACACAAAGACTGAATTGTTTAATAATTTAGATTCATATTAAAACAGCCACCCAATACCTTTTCATGTTTTTCTTTAACTTTCACTAAATACAGAGAGAGGTAATTTAAAAAAAAAAATCATCACATGCATTACTTAAGCTTGACGAGTTATAATTCCTCTTGACATATGAATGCAAGTCATGGGCAATGACTACAAAACACAAAAGCCAGCTCCAGAAGGTGGTTGAAGTAACAAGAATTGACATTGTCCGCAATCAGACGATGCGGCAAGGCCTCAAAACCCAGCCCCTGCAGACCAAAATAGAACAGTCCCAACTGCAATGAAATGGCCATGCCTGCCGAATGAGAGAAGATTGGCTACCACGACAAGTTTGGGAAACTAAGAGCCAGAGATCCAGACCTCCAGAACGACCAAGAGTCCGTTGGGAGGACAACATTAGACAATGTCTGAAGGACGAGGACTAGACTGAAGCCAGGCCAGGAGGAAGACAGCAGATACGACGCTCTCTCTGGCAAATCTGTACACCCCAGGGTAGGAGGGGAATGACTAAGAAAATAATAAGAGTTTTAATTCCACTCGTCGGTTTACAGCCAAACGATATCAGTTTCCTATGAGTTCAGTTCTTGTCATGACAATAAACAGAGCATGTTTGCCAGATGAAAACTGTGAAAAAAGCCAAACACCGTCACAAAAAAGCTAAAAAGTGAAGCCAAATAGTATTTTTAAAAAAAAAGAAAAAAAAAGAAGAAGCCAGAGTTGTGGATATGGGCATCAAAAAAGCCAAATTGGTAACCCTGAAACAGGCCAGGGACAATCATTTGATTATGTACGTGCATTCCTACCAATCAAATGATGCGTACCAGAAGCAGGTTTTGCTCATGATCAATGTTATGTACCTCTCACGCACGGAAGAGAACCCAGTCAATCTTAAAGTATAGATTTATAACACATACTCTCAATGCAACAAATTCGAAGATAACCGTACATTAATAAAATAAAATAATGTTGTTAATAAGCAGTTATGTCATTAGTCAAATTTCACTCAATTTACCTATATCAACTTCTCAGTCTTCTAAATGTGCTGCAGATGCTAGCAGTTTAAGATGTTGGCTTTAATTCTTCTTACATCGTTGTTTTGACGGGTATATGTGCTCGTATATCGTAATTAGGACCAATCAGAGACTGAATAAGATATGTTTTTATCATTAATTAAAATCTAACAAAGCACAACAGTTAACTTTTGTTAATGCATTTCAAACATCATAAGCACTACGTTCCAGCAAGAACAGAATCCACGTCTCCAAACATCAAATGTAATCTGACTAATATCCTTTGTTTTTTAGTAGTATACCTTTGACAATGAGCGTTAGCATAAGAATTAATCGCGACGAGCAACACTTTTAAAATTAGCAGAATACATATGCATGAAATAAAAATAATTTAATTAACAATAACAACTTTGTCTATAACAACTTTGTCTATAACAATAACAACTTTGTTTATAACGATAACAACTTTGTCTATAACGATAACAACTTTGTTTATAACAATAACAACTTTGTCTATAACAATAACAAAACTAAGAAAAACATGACGGTACAAGTGGAAATTAAAATTTACCAGTTCTCAAGATGGCGAATTTCTCCAAAATGCCTCCAGTGTCTGACAGTGTTCCAAAATGTTTTGTATCTGACGAGCTAGTTTATCTAAGTCTACAGCTGTCACATATTACTATTTGATAGGCATTCACCTCACTCCCTCAACGCTCCAGTCCTATCAACTACCCGCTGAAAGAGGGTCACAGTCCATTACCCCATACCACTGCTTTGTCAAACCTTCTCTCACAACAGGCATTCGGCACGTGACTGTATTTCCGGATCTGATTATGTTTAAACTTGTAAAATAAAAAAAGGACAGCGACAAACTTTCAACTACGTTCTCGCAATATTCGGGGGGGGGGGGGGGGGTGGGGGGGGGTGGGGGGGGAGAGGGGGGGGGAGGGGAGGGGGGGGGGGGGGGGGGTGGTTGTAAGGTTACGAGAAATGATTGCATGCAAGATTCTAGACATATTACAACATGCAAGATTACAACAGACAATAGTAACCGCCTTATAACTAATAAATAAACAAATACAATTAAAAATAATTTGAATCAAAGTAAGAAAGATAAAGCTATAAATAAGCACGAAACAATAGTTCCTTGCAGGGCCGGTGCCACCATTAGGCCAACAAGGCGGCCGCCTAGGGCGCAGACCTCAGAGGGGCGCAGAGTATAGAGTGTCAGTGTGTTAAGAGAGTGAGAAGTGTGAGAAACTAGAATAATGAGTAGAAATAAGAGAACAAAACAAGTTGATTGTTTTCAACACTAACAATACTGTTAACCCTTTCCCGGCCATGTGTCCGACTGGGTAAGTGTAACTGTCTTGTTCCCCATTTGTAGCTGTCTTGTTTGAATGATAGTCATACGCTTTGAATGGTGTAAGGGATGACAGTTAGCTAATTTTTGTATATCTGACGCGAATGTTCTTTTAAGATAAAAATGTACGAATAGTCAAAGTCCTAACGATCACATCAACACCAACAGTGTCAAGGGAAGGACACTAGAACTCATGATTGATTAAAGTTACAATCCACAGTTTATTTGACAATCACGTTGACAAGGACGATACGAAAAATCGTGCATATATATGAAAATTCCTTCCTGATAAAATGGTATGTAAGATTCCACCAGGTACATGGTTAAGCATCACAAAGGACATCGGCACAATCTCGAAGGTTCATCTTATAGTAGTGAATAGCTGGTTTAACAAATGTTCTCAAAGACGGTTGACCTTTCAAGGGCAATCCCTCATCGTACAACCAAGGGTATACAATCCAATCAAATAGATATTCCCTCCTATCTAGATTTTCAACAGAATACGACTACTAGATATCATAATATAATCATTAACTTGATCAATATAACATAGGATGAACTTCTAACTTTTGGTTCACCTTTCCATATAAGCCGTTAATCGTATGACGGCGATTCCAATATTCAATAACGTAGATCCCTTACTTTCAATAAACAAGTTTCATTATAAACATGCTCGAAACTTCCAATACATTAACGCTCAAATTTGATCCATTCTGGTCCCAACGCATGAGGGTACCAGCTAGAGGTCGACTTGTAGAATGTATGTCAATGACGAAATTAATTCAATAAATATTTAATCAATTATAGCAATACCTTACTCTGTGATACTGGGGCTATGTCTTGAATGCAGTGAGCCGATCACCAAGTAAAAATCAATATGCCCGAACGCAGGGGCTAAAATATATCATCAGACCATACTGTCTGGTAGGGATCCTGCTTGATTCTCTCAGCAGATACGTCATCCGCCTTTTGTTTGACAACAAGCGCGTTAATTTCAAAATCTCCAAAAATGTGCGTTCTCGTGCGCAATAAATTTAATATACAAAACCAATTACTAATATCTCAGTTGGTGCGTACACTTTTAACAAAGACAGGACCTGAGATTGTCTATATTTGTTAATGCCTGTTAAGGACTTAAAATGAACGCAACAGTAAGACAATCGATTTTTCCCGTTCAGGTCGAATATCTTACCCTAGTTAGACACAAGACGAAATAACTGGTTTTACAGTCGTTTGTCTTTCCCAGTTAGCCAAGGTATTGTACCATTATTTTATGGCACAAAATGCTTGCCGTGATACAGGAAAACGAACTATTTGTGGTAAATTGAAAAGTAGAACGTAGGGGGGCAGGGACAATGGCATCAACAAGCAAACGTGCAAAGCAAATGACTGTCTCAGAAGTAGGGTCTTTTCTGGAGGAGACTGATAATAGTGGTAGTGAAAGTGATAAGATAAATATAGATGACAGTGATTTTATATTAGGTGATTCTGTAACAGATGATTCCAGTACCAGTGACGATGCTTGCAGTAGCGATGACAGTGATTTTATATTAGGTGATTCTGTAACAGATGATTCCAGTACCAGTGACGATGCTGGCAGTAGCGATGACAGTGATCATAATGAAGATGAAGAAAGTGATGAAGTACCAGCACAAGGGGTTAAGTTACCTCAATCAGACTCTTGTAGTATAAATCATTTACAATTTTCAGTACACAATGCAGGTGTACAGATTCTTGATCGTAATATTCCTGACAATATTTGTGTGCTTTTGAGCCATATCATGGTGCTATAACAATAATGGTGTGAAAAATACTAGCAGGTGTCGTTTTGGGGTATTGTTTTGCCAAAAATATATTCCAACCTAGTAGCAATGGCATGCATATTTTATTCGGCCGGAAAAGGTTAAACTTAAATCAATTTGTATCACAGTGGTCTCATATATTTTTATTTCATTTTTTTAGTGAGCTATGGCTGATAGAAAACGACCTTCAGGAGCTCAGTACCGCAAACGAAAGGTAGCAAAAGCTTACAAGCAATCAAAGCAAGAGGGGTTCTTCCTGAAATACCTTCGTACACAGAAAGCTAATCAAGAACAAGAATATGACTGAACTCTTGTTGAAACTGGCACTGGGGGAGCTGAATGTGGTGCTCCTACTACAAATGATAAAAACTGTTAGACAAAAGTTTCACAAATTGGAGATATTTATGGAAAACACAGAGTCGAAAAAAATATGTTAAGAAAAGTGACAGTACTGCAAAGTCTGCAAAAGAAGATGGTATTGTACCTGACTTAAATTACCGTGATCCTGCCAACTTACCTTACTGTTGCGGTGATAATTTCCGACAGCTCATAATACAACATGAACCACCGCAGCCTGTATCACATGATTTTCCCAAAGACTAAAAAAACAGAAGTTTTTTTGGGACTTGTGTCTTTTATCACCCATTCTGAAATTCAATGACCACACCGGCTTCCGTACATTTGCCTGCGCGGGGTTAGGCTTTTTTGCAATTCGCAAGTAGGGGTGGCAGGATAATTGTGTCTACAATTTCCTTACATTTGCCTGCGCGGGGTTAGTCTATTATGCATTTCGCAAGTAGGGGTGGCAGGATAATTGTGTCAACATTTGACAAGGATCCGTGAGTAGCGAGGGGACCCTCTCCCCACCCAGCCCTCTCCACCCAGCCCTCCCAACCCAGCGGCGAAATTAAATAAAGGATCAGTGCGTAGCGATTTCTTGTCAGGGTACAGTTTTGTTGGTTTTGTGGGCCCTAAACAGGACCGTGGTGCAGTTTAGTGGGTTTTCTGATCCCTAGAAAGGACCATGGTGCGGTTTTGTGGGTTTTCTGGGTCCTAAAAAGAACCGTGAGGGGAACAGATCACAAGGATCGCTGAAGCTATGCACATATCAGGACATACACATGTTCGTTTGTAGCAGCACAATTTAAAAAGAAGGCCAACATTCTGTAATGTCATGCAGGATACTGTCGAACGGGTCTGACTGACGAACTTTATTCCGATGTCGCCACAAAAAGTCACACATGTAAGAATCTAACATGTGTCTTTATGTTCCGTTTTGACGTTTGTTGCGTTCTTTGGCAGCTTTCCACAACTTCTCTATTCGTTGTGTGTTTGCTCCTGTATTTGGGTCGACAAAATTTGCAGAATGATTCACCATTTCGTGAGTTAAACCTGGCAAATTCTGAATGGTACTATATGCACGCCATTGATCAGACACAACTATCGTACCAGGACGAATGTTGGCTATGATAAAGGACATTAGTGTAGCCGCTGAGCGGTCCCGCACCGGAACCATGAAACACTCACTTGTTTCACGACAAATGCCACCAAATACCCACTGCAGTGCAAATACACGACCGACGTTATTTTTTCTGCGTGTGAACACACTTTCATCAATCTCAACCGTCGTATTGGGACCGCCAATTACAGCGGGATTAGCAATTAGTGAATTTGCACAAACCTCACGGAGGTTGCTGTTCCATTTTATGACAGCTTTATTGGCAATTCCTAGCTCTGATTTACAGAAAGCAATGCTAGTCATCTCTTTACTCCAACAGTAAATGAACAGAAAAATATGTCTGAAGAACAGATGTGTGCCCTGTAACCATGTGCCAGAACGAACAGGAATGTCCTGCTGACATGTGCGGCATCTCTAACGATCTTGGCGAACTGTGAGAGACAAACTCATGACATTATTGTTAGCACACAATCGGACGGTGTGTATAATTCCTCGTTCCTGCAAAAACTGCACACAATTCTTTTTGTTGCGTGTAAAATCTGACAACTCAAAGAGATTCATCTTCCACGGCCTTGACACGGCGACTGAATGACACGGTGTTAGATTTGCCTCGCGAATTTAAGAAAAAGTATGGTGCTTCGTGTGGCTACTAAATTTTAACAATTATAATCTGTGGGTGAAAAAAGTCATGTACCGATTTTTTCCTATACACTACAAGAGGAGACTAGCAAATTGTGAAGAAGTTTGCCGTCAATGGTTGATATATTCAACCTCAAAAGATGTGTATTTTTTGTTTTTGCTATAAGTTGTTCAGCCCCAAAAAATGGTGCATCATCCCTACAAGAAACAGGTTCAAAAGATTGGAAGAACATTGGAGCAATTCTTTCTTCACATGAGAGGAACACTGACCATTTAGAAAACTATCAGACATGATGTGAACTTGAATTGCGCTTATCTAAAAGAAAAACAATTGATGATATTAACCAGCAGAGAATTAGGCAAGAACAACACTATAGGCGACAAATCTTGGAACGGTTAATTGCTTTGGTCCGAGTTCTTGGCATGCAAAACTTGCCATTCCGTGGTACAGATGAAAACTTGTACAGTGCTAGCTAGCAATGGACATATTTTAAAGTTTGTGGAATATCTCGCCCTTTTTTATCCTATCATGAATAAACATTTGCACAGAGTTAAAGATCAAGAAACAATGGTTCACTACCTAGGACAAGATATCCAAAATGAGCTTATACAGCTTATAACAGGTGCTATTAAGCAGCAAATTTTAACACAAACAAACTCAGCCATGTACTACTCAATTATTCTGAACTGCACACCTGATGTTAGTCATATTGAGCAAATGACAATGATTGTACGTTTTGTTGATGTAATCAAACCATCAGATAATGAGATTTACGAGCCTAAAGGCATCATAAGAAAACATTTCTTGGGATTTGTTTCACTAAAGAAGACTACAGGTGCCTTTATGACAGAAACTCTTCTTGGACAGCTTGAGCAAATGGGTTTACCAATTGAGAATCTGCGTAGACAGGGTTATGGTAATGGGAGTAACATGAAAGGCAAAGAAAATGGCGTACAAAAGAGAGTCCTGGACATAAACCCACGTGCCTTTTTTAGCGCTTCAATGCACACTCTTAAACTTGGTAGTCAACGATACCGCTTAGTGTTGTCTGGAAGAAACTAGTTTCTTCAGTTTGGCTCCACAGATCTATAATTATTTCTTGCTTTGACTCAGCGTTTGGCAAATTCTAACTAGCCATATATCAGACTTAGGCATAACTGTTAAGCCATTGAGTGAAACAAGATGGGAGAGTCAGATCGATGTTTTGAAACCACACTGAGATGTCATCTTGGTGATATATATGATGTTTTAATAGAGATCTTTGATGACACAAGGCTAAAAGGTTCCTCTGGAAATACTTCACGAATTGAAGCTAAGGCCCGTGCTGATGCAATTTGTAAGTTCAAGTTTGTGGTATTCCTTGTTGCATGGTACAACATACTTTTTGAAGTCAGTCTTACAAGCGAGCTACTACAAAATAAGGAAACTGATTTAAATTCAGCTACGAGCCAATTGCAAGTGCGTAAGAATTACCTTGTGGGCTGCAGATGTGATGAGGGTTGTCAACACGTGTTGGCAGATGCTACTGAGATTGCAAAAGAACTAGAGATACTACCAAACTTTTAGACAGAAAAGGGAGAAAGAAATGGCAGTTTCTTATTCTTCTTCTTCGTTCGTCCTGAAAAGGACGTTGGTTGCATTGTGTCCGTTTACAGCGAAGCTGCGATATTTGCGCCTTTCTGCCGACACATCCGACTTCAGCACGGCATTTTTGGGACCGCGTTAGCCTTCCCTCTTCGATCCCTACTCACTCAGCCAGACTGCAGTGATGCAGCCTGTGTCCAGGACCACCACTTGGAGGTAGTGTAGAGTCTTTGTCAGTTCTGGTTCGCTGACCATGACGCAAGCAGTCTAGCTATGGGTCGCTAACTGCATTTCTCACTGTTGACGCGTCTTAGGTCCCAAATGGCAGTTTGAGTACGAGGCCCAAGAAGAGGCACCGCAAGATCCAAAGCAGAATTTCAAAGTAGGTTTCTACTATGTCTTAGACATGGCCATACAATCTGTTGAAGAGAGATTCCAACAGCTACAACAATATAATTCCCTATTTGAATTCCTGTTTGATATATATGGTATAAAGAAAAAAAATCGACTGAATACGTACTCAAGGCTTGTGACTAAATGGACGACCTCTTCACGATCTCGGTTTCACTCCGACAGGATCAGAGACATATTTTGTACTGGTTTTTATTTGTGAACTTTAAAAAGTACCAATTTCTTCTCATTATCGGCTAAGGAGCAAGTAGTTTGTATGTTTAAACATTTTTGATACTCCGTGCAGATAATGTTTATCCCAGCCTGTAAGAAACAGCTAAATGAGATGAGTGCCGGCGTGTTTAGATTAAACCGCTGATAAGCGACTCGTTTGTTAACAAGCTTGGCAAACACGGAGTTTTGTATGCTCATACGACAGATAACGAGCTTACTGTCTGTGTGACAAATGTGGGCAGACACGTGTGACATAATCGCTTCCGGGCCGACTTGTTAAGACAACAATACTTTCTAATAAAGTAATAAGTATTACAGCTTACCCATGTTATCATGTGTGTCTACCGATCTGCCTGTGAGAGTGTAATGCAAGGTATCAAATGTCCATATATGGTAATACGTGACCTCTGCAGACACGCCCCTTATTTCACGTGGGACTATTTTGAAAATATCACAGCCTATCTGCATGATTTGAAATGATTGGATTTTTCTGATTAGATTCAAAACAACAATCCGTGGCGAGATAGGAACATAGTCTGACCATTTTGCAGTTTTATTTCACTGTGAATTTCACGCTCGCCAAGACAACATCAGACCTCGCCAGAGTGAAGACTAGATTCATAGTTCCTTTTTGTTAACCGGACCTTTTATTGGAGAACCAAATAAGACTTAAAAAGAGCAGGAAATCTCTACATTCTAATAAGGAACAGCGGGAGTTGGAAACTGAAGAAACTCACGGAGTCAGAGAGGGAACCTATTGTCAAATTAAAGACATCACAGACGCGTGTAAGAGACCGACTTAGTTAGTTCACATGTTAGTAATGAAAAATATAATTTAAAATGCACTACTTACGCCAGTCGTGGCTACAGACTTGTTGCTCAGATGAACAAAAGAGACTTGAATTGGCCTCTTACACGCGTCTGAAGTGTCGTTAATTTAATATGTTCCCTCTCTGACTTCGTGTGTGGTCCTTCAGTTTCCTCAGTCCCGGTTTCCTTATTGAAAATGTTAGAGATTTCCTGGGCTATATTGTAAGTCCTGATAAATACTCCAATAAAAGGTGTCTGGTATTTTAAGAAGGAATTCTGAATTCTAATTCTTCACTGTAGGAGCTTTGTATCTTGGCAAGCGATTTATCAAGTTAAATAGCTTGAGAAAACGGTCAGATTATATTCCCTGTCTTCCCACGCATTCGTTTGTTATGAGCTCTCAAAAAACCACAATCATATTCAAACAGGCGGGTTATGGGGCAATTCCAAAATATTCCGACATCGGATAATTTTAAACGTAAGGCAGAGGTCAACTCTCCCATACATGGTAATAAGATGTCCGATGCCCTTTTGTACAAACTTTCAAACACACCGGTAACCGCATATGACCATGTGTTCGAGATGTACCAATCTTACTTTATCTAATTTAATCTTGTCATCCATGTCTGTCTGTAAGTTGTCTCCCCTTTTCCAAGCTTTGGTGTTGCGTGCACCCATGTTTTATCGGTAATTAAGCCGATTGCTCTGGTCGATGTACGTGTTAATATGCCACGCCTATAGGCAACAAATCTGGGCAGCGCCAAGCAAATGTGATTATTATCACCTACAGAGAGTGTCGAATGTTTTGATAAAATCAAATATCTGCTACTCAGCAGAAAAATAACGAAGAATAAAAAGAAGGAAAGAAAAGCGCGACAATTGAGAGCAAAAAAAAAAAAATAAAAATCAGTACCACAAATGTACCGATACTGCTGGAATGAAACAAAGATCGATAGGGGCCGCCCCGTTTTGTCACAGTATCAAGGTAAAGCATCCCCAATGTATCAAGATAAGACATCACCATTGTATCCAGATCAGGCACCGCCAATGGAAAGACAAAAAATAACAAGACAAACGCAATAAAGAAAGAAAATATGTGAGGCCATTACACAGAAATGAATCCACATATGTATACACACTTTCAGAGACGTCCCTCAAGTAATTAGCACCCAAGGCGGATTATACTCGTACCTTTGGCACCCTCCAATAAAAAATCACTTGCAAGAACATCTTCAACAACAAGTGCTATAATAATAGTGTCCCATAGCACCCCCTTCCTGGCTGTTACCTGGGGCGGTCCGCCCTCTTGCACTCCCTTTAGTACACCACTGCACACTGTAATGCCTACATAAATTATTAAATTCCTAGCGATTGTATGTATTTATGTAATATATATGTAATATAAATATATAGTGAATATATATTTATATTACATATATATTACATAAATACATACAATCGCTTGGAATGTAATAATTATCAACAACATTATTTTTGACAGTCATAGATTGGGTGATGTGCCAGACAACGGAGGGCAGTCCAAGAGGAATTAGATGGACAACGTTTTCTACACTGGAAGACCTGGAATATGCAGATGACATTGCACAACTCGCGCATTCACATCAACACATTCAAGACAAAACCGATAGACTGAATAAGTATGGCCAGCAGGTTGGCCTGAACATCAATTTGAAGAAGACAGAGGTCATGACACTAAATGTGGGCAATCCTGAGCCAATAACAGTAAGGAACCAGAAGTTAGAACAGACAGACACATCTACTTACTGTTGAGGATTGTTTCATTTTTACAGGCATTTAGATTTGACGTCGATCCGAATGGCTGTATCATGGAACACCTCAAACGAATAGAGATATATCTCATCGGCCGATGTCGATGATTGTTGCATTGGTGCAGGCATTTGAGTTTTGATCACACTCAAATTGCTGCACCATGGAACATCGCAATTGAATATATTAACGACATAGTATGCATATCTCTATGCATGACGCGTATGTCTTGGTAACGTCATTCGACTTGTGGGTTTTGTCCCTAACGGCAGTGTGTTTCAGAAGTGTGGCATCGCCACTATGATATGTGTGGTATAACCACTTCAAAATGTGTGGCATTGTCCATTTAAGGGATGTGTGTGGCTGGGAAGCCAATTGAGCAGTGTATTTCGGGAATCAAACGTAAGTCGCTCGTTACTAACGCAGTTTGTATATTTATGGCAGATTAGCCTGGCGTGGTATGCCAAAGGAGCATTGTATTACTAGCAACAGTAGTAAGACTAGTACAGATGAATATTAGACGACTAGCAGTAGACGTAAGCCTAGCGAAAGAAATATATTGAAAAACTAGCAGGATAAGTAAGTCTAGTGAAAATGGCTATTGCTAAACTAGCGACGGGAGTAAGTCTAGTTAGCCTCTGAATTTATGCCAAAAGACATTGGCCGGTAAAAGGAACTGACCGCTAACCAGAAGTCTAGATAACCATTAATGAACATGTGCTTTTAATGAAAGAACAAGGACTCTTGCAAGACGTACATGAATGTGATGTGAACTATGTCTCCATGTAGTTGTGTCCGCTCATGGAATGATATTATTAATTAAAATGTTTGAGTCGTCGAATCCTGGTTTTATCAACTGACGTATTCTGAGTTGAGTTAAATACTGTTTATATTCAACTATAATGACCAGTGACACTTAATGCCTGAACACGCTGCATCTCACACTGCTAATATTATTAATAAGACAAGAGACTAATACAGGTCAGTCAATATTTCATATCTTTAATATGAAACATGTTCAGCTATCAATACATCACACGGGTTAATACAGACAATATCGATACCAACGAAGAGTATTACGGAATCCTATAAAAGTGATATAAGAACCCGAGGGACTTTGACTCTAGGAACAGAATACGCATGCGACATCTTGGTCATCCTCAACATACTAGGAGTCAAGTCAGACCGTAACATACTGGTGTCAGAAGCGTTTGGATTTCGTGAATACTAAGACCCCCCATCAAGTATCGAAGAAAGTTAAATTGACGATGAACGTTTGAAAGTAAGATCATTCATGCTATCCAAGCTGGCAACTGTAATGCGCATGTTAGTAAGTGACGTCACTGTATCGATGCCGTCACCGCTAGCAGACAACATCGCCTGAGAATATCCTGTTTTTCATCCACCACAAGAGACTGAACCATACTGATAGAACAGAAGTCTTCCACTCTAGAACCTCATCCAGTGGACATGTATCTTTTCATCAAAACCATCTAAAGCTGTAACGCAGATCGATTGAAGAAGCTACGTTCGAAGACCGGCAATACTTTCAAACGGCTCTACTACGAAGGTCAAGGTTTACTATCAATGGACTTCAGTGTTGACTACACTTGTGTGGAACCGGGATTAGATTTACATGCACTCATGTATTTCTCAGAGGGACAGACAGACTTAAGTCTTCTTAAAACTTAGGCGCTTGAACATTATCATACTGTCCTTGAATTAGCTTTGGTCTACAGTATTTTTCACACTAAACAGATTGCTTAATTTTACTTAGGCGCTTGAACATTATCATACTGTCCTTGAATTAGCTTTGGTCTACAGTTCATCATCACTTTGCTTACTTTTCTACTTATCATCTGTGTTCCCCATTCATGTTTATCCGTAAATATGTATATTCGTCGGGTAGGAAGGAAAGGGCTTAATATTGGCTGGAATTTTCCCAGGAAAACTTCAGTGAATGTTAACGTCTATTAGGTTTTCATGCTTATATTAGCTGACTGAGGATCTGACTGATTAAATTTTTTCTTTTGAGTCAGGCAATAAATGTTTCTTCAGTTCGCAGTATAACCATATTTTAGTGTACTTAGTAGTTTCGTCATGTAGATTACGTCATCATTATTTGCATAACCTCATTTCAGTGCTGTTAACAATTGTTTTCGTGTGTTTTCTAAAATTTCTTTGTCTACACGTTAGTTTAAGACGACCTGTCTCGTTATATTTTTTGTGATGTCACTTCTTCACTTCTTTTACTGATTACTCTGTATAAGTCTCCTTTATTTACTTTATTATTGTCAATTTTTGTCGCATAACTGAGAAATCATTTCATTGTAATTCATTTGATTGTTTTCATTGTCCTTTGTCACCTGTTCTTGTAACTTGTTTGTTATTGATTAATATATTCATGTACATAACATATTGAGTTCTTTAAACTAGTGTATATTAGAGACTATTGAAGGTACCCAGAAACCTATTATCATGTCTACACTAGAGGATTTCATCAACATTGGAAAGAATTATGGGAAATCAGGATCTGAACTTCATATTTATGCGGAGACCAAATTTGAAGAACATTTATCGCGTCTTGAAAGGATTGAACAACGCGAAGCTACGAAACGAGCAGAAGAACTTAAGAGGTTGGAATTAGCTCAAAAAGATAAAGAATTAACCCAGGAAAGGGAATTGAAAGAAAAAGAGATGTCCATGAAATTGGAATTAGAACGAATGACTATGGCTCAACAAGAGAAAATAAGAGAACTAGAAAAGGAGAAAAGGGAGGAAAGAAGAATGGAACTGCTACAACTAGATCAGGCCCATAAAAATGCCATGGAGCTTGAAGCATTAAAACTTAATGCAGAAAAAGAAAAGGTGCTGGAATTGGCTAAAGTGCAGTCTGAACGGGCTAAGACTTCAGCTGGTACAAATATTTTCCATCCGAAGTTAAAAATGCTTAATTTTGATCAATCTCGTGATTGCATTGACTCTTTTCTATCTAGGTTCATCATGAAAGTTACCGCCTTGAACATACCCAAGGAAAGATGGAGCAGTCTTTTACTTGATTTTTTGACTGGTGACTCACTTAAATGTTTCATGAGTCTGGATGAAAAGAGTAGAAACGATTTCGATGTCGTAAAAGAGGTATTACTAAGACGTTTCCAGTTAACTGAGTCTGGATTCAGAGATCGTTTTCATGCGGCTAAGCCAAGTAAGGATGCAGATTTTGGTGAATTCATTGCATCTATTAAGCATTTTTTTAGCAGATGGATTGATCTCTCTGGTATTAATAAAACTTATGAAGGTATCATAGATCTCATGCTGCGAGATAAAGTTTTATCCGCATGCAGTACCGAATTAGAAGCATTTTTACAGGAAAGACATCCTAATTCTATCGATGAGTATGAAAAACTCGGAAGACAATATCAGACCGCACATCAGAATAAAGATGTTCATAGATCATCTATTCAAGATTCTTTGCCTGTGTGCGCGGCACACCATGATCACAGACCTCGATCGAAGAGCTTTGATGGACGTTATCGTTCAGATTGTTATCGATCCGACAGAGGTTTTTATAACTTTCGTCGTCATCGCTCTCCTTCGAATTCATATCGACGAGGTTATAGATGATATTCACCTCATGATCGTGGGTATCACAGAGGCAGGGATTATGATGATTCACATCAGAAAAGATACTATAGACAGAGATCATCTTATGGTAGAGATGCCAAGAAGGATGACTCTACTGATTTTTATTATAGCAATAAAAAGTCAGTCAATAATAACAAAGGTAATGCCAGATCTCCGTCGAGAGACAAAAGTAAACATAGACATGCAAATAATTGCAGTGTCAAAAAGGAGAAAGGTAATGATGATAATGATCATGCGAATGCATGTATGGTAATGAATGATACCTGTTATGAGTGTCAATCAAAAAACAGATTAAAGTCTAAAATTACACTTGATTGTGGTCATTGTATGCTTACAATGTCGGCGTGTGTAAATATGGGTTATCTTACATTTCATCCAGGAATATTGGATGGGAAGATAGTGAAAGTTTTGCGTGACACGGGCTGTTCCACGATAGGCATAAAGCACTCGCTTATCGAGCCCTCTGCTTTTACAGGCAAATCAGTTAAGTGTGTCACATTTGGAGGGAATATAGAAACTTTCCCTGTGGCACGAGTATACATTGATACTCCTTTTTACACAGGAACTGTTTATGCCTGCGGCCTGAGAGCGCCCATCACTGAGATTATTATTGGAAACATACCAGGAGTTAAAGATTGCACTCCTGAGGAGATTGCAATGTGGGTTGAATCTCACCCACAGGTGGGGAATGCTGTTGTAACGAGAGCATAACAGTTAGCTACAGACATGGCTACACCACCTACTCCAATAATAGATACAATTATGTCTCAAGTTGGCACTGTTACACCATCTATTTTTGCAGAAAAACAGAAAAGTGACCCAACATTACAAGGTTTGTTTAGTCGAGCAGATCAAAAAACCATTAAACCCACAGGAGTGGCTAAACAGTGGTTTAAGATAAAGAAATCTATACTCACTAGATACTTTGATAATGGCAAAACAATCATACATCAAGTAGTAGTTCCTAAGGAATACAGACCATTGGTCCTACAAACAGGTCATGATTCCCCTATGGCAGGTCATATGGGGATCAAAAGAACATTGTTTCGTATTACGTCACAATTTTATTGGCCTGGGGTTAACAAAGATACAAAGTTGTACTGCAGATCTTGTACAACATGCCAAGGTATAGCACGTAAGGGCAGGTTCCATACGGCACCCTTACAAATTACAGACGTGCCTGAAAGACCATTCAAAAAGATTGCAGTAGATATAGTGGGTCCTTTATCAATTACTTCAAATAATGGATTTCGTTATATTTTAACTTGCGTAGATCTTTGCACGCGTTGACCAGAAGCCATACCGTTAAAAACCATCACGACTGCTTCTGTGTCTGATGCATTATTTTCAATATTCTGTCGGATCGGTTTTCCAGAGGACATTTTGTCAGATCAAGGATCACAATTTACGTCCAACATTATGAAGGAGCTAGAATCCATGTTATCTGTTCACCACTCGTTTTGTAGTGCCTATAGGCCCCAATCAAACGGTGTGTGCGAGCGCTATAATGGTACTCTAAAACAGATGCTATCTAAGATAACTGAGGAATGCCCTCGTGAATGGGACCGGCTCCTTCCGGCTGCCCTGTTTGCTTTTCGCGAGGTGCCTCATGAAAGCACGGGATGGTCCCCGTTCGAATTGGTTTATGGTTCGAATCCTCGCGGACCAATGATGATACTCAAAGATTTGTTGGTTGGAGCATCAATTGATACACCCACTCGAAACAGCTACGAGTTGGTTATTGATCTCAGACAGCGAATCATAGATGCGTGCACTTATGCATCCAAGAGTATAAAATCGGCTACTCAAAGATCAAGATTATTACATAATCAAAAGAGAACATTAAGATTCTTTAAACCAGGTGAAAAAGTTTGGTTATTATTGCCTCATAACGATAATAAATTACTAATATCATGGCAAGGTCCATTTGACATTATCAAACAAGTCACAGATGTTGACTATTCTGTGAACGTTAGAGGTAAAATCAAAACCTGTCATATCAACATGCTAAAATTAGCAGTTGAAAGACCACAGGAATTAATTCCTGTCATTAACTCTATTAGTGATTCTTCACATCAAGCTGCTTCTTTTGCAATTGTTCATGAGGAAGATACCACGTCATCTATTCCTTTACACTTCCAATTGCCTTCTTTGCAATCATCGGAATCTTGGAAGGACGTGACTATTTCTTCTTCATTATCTTCTTCACAACAATGTCAGGTTCGGGATATTCTTATGTTTTTCGATGATGTTCTCACCGATCTTCCAGGTCAGACATCACTTATATCCCATGACATTATTCTTACTGACTATCAACCTATCAAACTTAGACCCTATCCTATATCTTTACACCACAAAGATAGGGTAGAGAAAGAGTTAAAAGAGATGATACGCTTAGGTGTAATATCTCCTTCGGAATCACCATATGCATCCCCAATGGTGATTGTTAAGAAGAAGGATGATTCTTTGCGTATATGTATTGATTTTAGGCGACTGAACAAAATTACAATCACAGACGGTGAGCCTATGCCTCTTTTAGATGATCTTCTATCAGAATTATCTAACGCTACTTTCTTTAGCAAATTAGATCTTTCTAAAGGCTACTGGCAAATTCCTCTTGCCGAACATGCCAAACCATACACAGCTTTTACAACTCCTTTTGGTCTCTACCAATGGAATTACCTTTTTTTTGGTTTAGTAAATGCACCAGCGACGTTTGTGCGCATGATGCGCCGTCTTCTTGGCGATCGTATAAATGTCATCACATACATCGATGACATCTGCTTATTTCATGACTCGTGGGAAGACCACATTGATGGTTTAACTTCTCTTCTCCATACGTTACGTATACACGGTTTGACTGTGCGACCTTCAAAGGTCCAAATAGGTTGTCAGGAAATTTCTTCTCTTGGTCACCGCATAGGTAACCACAAACTATATCCTGACGACAATACAGTCAAAAGAATTCTAGAGATTTCTACCCCTTCAACTAAGAAGCAGGTTAGAAGCATTTTGTGCTTGATTAACTATTACCATAAGTTCATCCCGCATTTCGCACAAATATCTACTCCTTTGTCCGCACTGTTGGCCAAAGGTAGTCCTAATAAGGTACGTTGGGAACCAGATTGCGAAAGCGCTTTGGTAACAATTAAGAAATTATTTAGTAATGCACCTATTTTGTTATTACCGAATATACGTATTCCATTCATACTTCAATCAGATGCCTCAAGTTACTCAATGGGTGGATGTTTGCTACAATGTTACAAGGAAACACTCCATCCATGTTTCTATGTGTCAAGAAAACTGACTTCAGCTGAATAGAAGTATGCGACAGGTGAACGTGAACTCCTGTCGATGGTCTGGTGCCTGGAGAAGCTGTCGAGATACCTCATCGGCACTCACTTTTTTATCATGACAGACCACAGCCCTCTTACGTACATAACATCTAGAACAATGCGTAACTCTAGAATACACCGATGGTACTTGTTGATTCAAGAATTTTCGTTTACGATTCTGCCTATTGCTGGAAAAGACAATAACTTGGCGGATCTTCTATCGCGCAACTTCTCTGAGAAGAAAATGAATTAACTCTTTAGTTACCATTTTGAGAAGTGCTATTATTATTGTTATAAAATTTATTGTGTGTACTTAATGAGTATGATGGTTATAAGTAGGTAGTACTAATACTAATATAATCGAGAGACGAGCATCTTCTCCACCACTATCACACGTGCCACAAGTGTCACGTTTGGAAGTGAGGGGGATGATGTTGAGGATTGTTTCATGTTTACAGGCATTTGGATTTGACGTCGATCCGAATGGCTGTATCATGGAACACCTCAAACGAATAGAGATATATCTCATCGACCGATGTCGATGATTGTTGCATGTGTGCAGTCATTTGAGTTTTGATCACACTCGAATTGCTGCACTATGGAACATCGCAACTGAATATATTAACGACATAGTATGCATATCTCTATGCATGACGCGTATGTCTTGGTAACGTCATTCGACTTGTGGGTTTTGACCCTAACGGCAGTGGGTTTCAGAAGTGTGGCATCGCCACTATGATATGTGTGGTATAACCACTTCAAAATGTGTGGCATTGTCCACTTAAGGGATGTGTGTGGCTGGGAAGCCAATTGAGCAGTGTATTTCGGGAATCAAACGTAAGTCGCTCGTTACTAACGCAGTTTGTATATTTATGGCAGATTAGCCTGGCGTGGTATGCCAAAGGAGCATTGTATTACTAGCAACAGTAGTAAGACTAGTACAGATGAATATTAGACGACTAGCAGTAGACGTAAGCCTAGCGAAAGAAATATATTGAAAAACTAGCAGGATAAGTAAGTCTAGTGAAAATGGCTATTGCTAAACTAGCGACGGGAGTAAGTCTAGTTAGCCTCTGAATTTATGCCAAAAGACATTGGCCGGTAAAAGGAACTGACCGCTAACCAGAAGTCTAGATAGCAATTAATGAACATGTGCTTTTAATGAAAGAACAAGGACTCTTGCAAGACGTACATGAATGTGATGTGAACTATGTCTCCATGTAGTTGTGTCCGCTCATGGAATGATATTATTAATTAAAATGTTTGAGTCGTCGAATCCTGGTTTTATCAACTGACGTATTCTGAGTTGAGTTAAATACTGTTTATATTCAACTATAATGACCAGTGACACTTAATGCCTGAACACGCTGCATCTCACACTGCTAATATTATTAATAAGACAAGAGACTAATACAGGTCAGTCAATATTTCATATCTTTAATATGAAACATGTTCAGCTATCAATACATCACACGGGTTAATACAGACAATATCGATACCAACGAAGAGTATTACGGAATCCTATAAAAGTGATATAAGAACCCGAGGGACTTTGACTCCAGGAACAGAATACGCATCCGACATCTTGGTCATCCTCAACATACTAGGAGTCAAGTCAGTCCTGTAACACTTACCTAGGATGCATAGTAACACCTGACGGCGGAACAAGCAAGGACATTAACAACATAATGAATAAAGCGAGAACGGCCTTTGCTGTTCTCAACAACATTTGGATGTCTTCCCAGTAGAGCACAAACACCAAATTAAGACTGTATGAGAGCTGTGTACTTTCTGTACTTCTCTATGGTGCGGAATGTTGGAGAGTAACAGAGATGGAAATGTCGAAACTGTCCTCCTTCCACACAATCTGCCTAAGGAAAATTCTCCGAATCTTTTGGCCAAACACCATCAGCAACAAAGAACTACTTATTCGGAGTAACCAGGAGGACATGCACACCATCATAGCTGGCAGACGCTGGAGTTGGGTTGGCCACGTCCTCAGAAGGGACCCTGATACCATCACAAGAACAGCTATGCTATGGACCCCCGAGGGAAAGCGAAAGAGAAGCCGACCAAAAACAACTTGGCGGAGAACTGTGGAAGCTGAAATGCAAAGAATGAACCACAGTTGGGGCACTGTACGAAGGATGGCAGCCGACCAAGCAAAGTGGAATCAATTTGTTGCTGCCCTACAAGACGCCACAGGCGTGATGGCCGCTGACTGTTTTGACGGTTGGTGGTTATGGATCAATGAAGAAGAAGATATATATATATATATATATATATATATATATATATATATATATATATATATATATATATATATATATATACAGTAAAAAAGTTAGTTGCTTATCCTTTACAGGACGTGGCAATCAACCCCAGCTTTTATTGGCTGTTTGTGATTTTTCTAGGCAATTTTTTACATTCAGTAGTTTGCCATTGCTTTCTGAACGGTACGGCGCTTATACCATTGTTAAAAATCCACACAAAGCGATTTGCTACCAAACCACCTGCAGCAGGTTTCGAACCTGGTATATCTGGATTATGAAACTGCGTTCATATCCATTAGGCCACAGACGCCGACATATATACAGTACTTTGCAAAAAAATGGAAGTCATATTGCTCAGCTAAATATGCTGAAATCTAATTAAATATGCATGTTCTGCCCCAAATTTACACTCCACTTAAGTGAGCAAACACTACCGAAAGTAAAAAAAAATTAGCGTAGAGTACAGTCCCTTGATAATAGAGCAGACGACTATTTCTAATGCTAGTGGCAGAAAATGGATACAAAGACAAAGTGTATGTTAATTTCACAGCTTTGGAATGAAGGAAATCAAACATGTTCCAACATTTCTAAAACCTTGAACATTCATGAGCGGACTGTCTACAGAGTTGTGAGTAAATTAACAGCAGGTAATGGAATCGAGCGAAAAGAAGGTAGTGGGAGGCCAAGAATTTTGGACACAAAGGACCATCGGCGTCTCGCCCAAATCGTTCGGGCTGGGCGAATGAAGAGTAGAAAACTTACGGCAGAGCATGATCGAGTTGGGAAGCCCAGAGGTATCTAATGCTACTGTCAACCGGGAGCTACACAGGATGAATTACACAAAAAAGCTGGTAATGTCGTCACCATTGCTCACAGAGACTCACAAACAGATGCGCTTGAACTGGTGCCACGAAAACAAAAATTTGTCATGGGACAATGTGATTTTTCCAGATGAATGTTCTGTTTGGTCTTATCCTGCTCAAATAAATATTTGGACGAAAGACTCTGTAACGCCTGTGTACCAGCGACCGAAACATACCCAGAAATTCCATCTTTGGGGAGGGGTGTCAGCAAGAGGTGGCACCCCACTGTGAGTTTTCACAGGAATTCTCACGAAAGAAAGGTACATCGACATACTAGAGGGACACCTTCTGCCATTTATGCAGGTAATTGTTGCGGGTCGGTTTTTTGAGTTGTTGCGGGTCGATTTTTTCTTAATTCTAGTTGAAGGTATATACCTTGCTTGATTATCATTATCCAATTGCGGGTCAACATAAATTGTCTCATTGATTAATACATGTCCAAGAAACATTGGTTCCGTATGAACCGCATTACCATTAGTATTAACTTCTTATGAAAGAGAGTTCATCAGGCATAACAACAAGCAACAATGTAAGTTGAAGCAACCAACCGCAACACGATTAACGTGGTAAGTCCTTTGGTTGAGTCAGACATTTATTGACGATAAAACATCGGAAGACATCACGAGCATTGTTTATAATACGTATACAATTCATGTGAGCGTTAAATCAATACATCTTAGTATCAGTCCGTGTCCAATAAATGAATTAATGTACACAGAACAGCATAGCTATATGCACGCGCAGTTGGGGATTCCAACAGCCGACAGTGAGCGTATGAGTCTGGTGAATATAAATATTATGGACTGTTTTATAATCCTTCCTTGAATTCGGTTATATACTAACCTTATCGTTTCATCTCTTTCACATAACTTTGACTGACCTCTGACCCTGAGTCCTTACTTCGAAGTAAGTATCTTTCTATATATATATATATATATATATATATATATATATATATATATATATATATATATATATATATATATATATATATATATATGCGGCAATACAATGCCCAACACTAGGAGGATATAGGACGCGTCTTCACAGCTTGACGTTCAACGTAAAAAGGGTCTCGTATCTAAGTCACGGTGCGTGACCTATCACCGCTAACACGTCATAATTCGACCGTGTTCATAGCGTTCAGCAGACCGTGAATTATTAACCTTAAATTATATTAAATGCTGTCACCCTTAAAATTGCACACTGCCAACCATAGCAGACGACTTCAATAGAAATACCGTAACAATTCCCTGCCCAACGGGGAAAAAAAATCAATGATTTTTTGGAACTATCTTAATCATACATATGACAAATTTAACAAAAACCCGACATATGGCCTACGATGTTTTGTCTAGAACAGTGTCGTGGTCATGTCGATAATATATCAGTCATGTAATATACTAACAGTCATGCTATACATGTAAATTAAATTACCCAAAAGGTTGTCAACTTGTCGTTAAATAATTAACTAATTAATTAACGTAAGTGTTAACTAAGTAAGAAAGTGTGGTGTCATGAAATTATTATAACTAATTAAAATTAAACTAATTAATCATAATATGTGTGTAAGGGATCAAGTTATTGACAATCTAATTAAAGAAAATGAAAGAAGATGTCATAAGAAAAAGACAAAATGAGAAGTAAAGACAAGTCATCATCATCATCAGTTGCCATCTCCACAACGAAGGTTGCCTGTAATGGATCTCCAACGTCTTCTGTCTCTTGTCTTGATAGTGCACTCTGATAGACTCTTTCCTGTCCATCTTTTGATGTTGTCTTCCCACTTATAGCGCTGTCTTCCCCTTGCTCGTTTGCCTTAAACTCTCCCTTCTGTTATGGTCTTCTGCAAGGTGTTATGCCTTTTTATGTGGCCAAAGTATTGTAGCTGTCGAACTTTGACCTCCCTCATTAGTTCTCTTTTTATACTTAGATTTTCTAGGACCTCCTTATTTATTTTAATCTCTTTCCATGAGATACGCCCCATTCTTCTATATATCCACATTTCAAGAGCCTCAATTCTTTCTTCCAACTGCTTATTCATCGTCCATGTTTCTGCACCATACAGAAATGCAGAATATATATAACACTTTATGATTCTCAGTTTTAATTTGTGAGATAACTGTTTGGATGTCAGTATATGTTTCATGTTGTTGAATGTAGCTTTGGCCATTCCTATTCTCTTCTTGATTTCTGTTTCACATCTGCCATCTTCTGTTATTATATGACCGAGATATACGTAGCTCTTGACTTGTTCCAGGATTTCCCCATTTACGCTTATCTTTAATGTGGGGTTATCGTCTGTTTTGCTAATTATCATAGTTTTTGTTTTCTCAATATTAATGTCGAGTCCATATTCATGACTTATACTGTTCACTTGCTTCACTAGTTCTTGTAACTCCTGTTCGCTTTCAGCTAACAACACGGTATCATCTGCATATCTAAGGTTGTTTATTGACCTTCCACTGATGTTCAGTCCTGGTATTTCCTGTATCTGTTTGAAAATTTTTTCGGTGTATAAATTAAATAGGCAGGGGGACAGCACACAACCTTGTCTGACACCTCTTTTTATATCTATGTATGGTGAATAATTCCTTCCAGATCTTACTGTGGCAGTTTGCTCCCAATAAAGGTTACTGAGTATTCTTATATCTTTTCCATCAATACCTATGTCTTCGAGGCATTCAATTATTTTCTCATGATGGACTCTGTCAAAAGCCTTCTTATAGTCAATGAAGCACATATACATACTTTTTTGGACCTCTGTATATTTTTCTGCTAATATTCTTAGGCAAAATATTGCCTCTCTTGTTCCACTGTTCCGTCTAAAACCAAACTGTTCTTTCTGGATTTCGCTGTCTACTTTACTTTTTATTCTTTCCTGTATGATTTTGAGCAGTATCTTAATTGCATGACTCATCAGGCTGATTGTTCTGAAGTCTGAACATTCTGTTGCATTTGGTTTTTTGGGCAATGTTATAAAAACTGATGTCTTCATGTCGTGTGGTATATATCCTGTATTGTATACATCGTTGCATATTTCTGTGATTGTATCTATACCAAAGCTCTCCAGAGCTTCTATCATTTCAATTTTTATGTTATCCATGCCTGCTGATTTTCCTTTTTGTATCATATGAATGGCATTCTCTACTTCTGATCTGAGAATGTTTGGGCCTTCATTAGAATCTGGTGATGGTTTTTACCTCTGTTGTCCTCGAATAATTCTTTTCCGTATTCTGCCCATCTGTTTGATATGTCTTTCTCATCAAATAATATTACACCATTTTTGTTCTTGATACAGCTTTCTCCTTGTGCAATCCGTCACCGATTTGATAATTTCTTTATTTCTTCATGCATATCTCTTGTCCTGTGCTTTGCTTCCAAGTCTTCTATTTCCTTGCAGTTTGTTTCTATCCACCGTTCTTTTGCTTCTCTACACATAGTACGTATGTTATTGTCTATTGTTTTATATTCTGGAGTGATTTTTGCTTTCTTTCTTTCGATCATTTTATTCAAGATGTCATCTGTCATCCAAATTTGATTTTTCTTAGACTCCTTTTTAGGTAAATTTGCATTTGCTGATTGTATGCTTGTTTTTAAGCATTCCCATTTTGCGGTTGCTTTTTCTTCTGGGTTTTCTCTTCTATACTGCTCCATGCTTTCTGTCAATAACTGTTGATATTTATTTTTTACGTCGATTAAATATTTCTGTTTTATATCTGGTTGTTTCAGCGCTGATATTTCTATCTGGGGTTCCACCTGTCTTCTGTTTCCTGCTCTTTTCAGCTTTATATTTACTTTGATGACGACTGGATTGTGATCTGTATTTATGTCGGCGCCAGGATATGTCTTTGCATTTGTGACACTGTTCTTAAATCTATGTTTTATCATGATATAGTCGATTTGATTTCGTGTTATATCTCCTGGGCTTTTCCATGTGTATAATTTCCTTGGGTGGTGTTCAAAAAAGGTGTTACATATGACCAGCTGGTTTTCTTCACAGAACTGGATAAGTCTGTCTCCTCTATCATTTCTTGTCCCTAATCCATACTGTCCTACTATTTTCTTGTATTTTCCTTTTCCTACTTTTGCATTCATATCACCCATTACTATCAACACATCTGTTGATTTGACTGGTTTAAGTGTGTGTTGTAGCTCTTCATAGTATTCTTCTATTTCTTCCTCGCGGTGATCTTTAGTTGGTGCATAAGTTTGTAAGATTGATATGTCGAATGGCTTTGCTCTCATTTTTAGTAACATCATTCTGTCATTGTGTGTCCAGTATCCAAATACGTATTTTTCTAACTCCTTCTTTATCAACATTCCCACTAACTCTTACAGTGGTAACGCAGATGTCGTGCTCCTCCTGGAGCCTCAAAGGAAACCAGTTGCAGTGATGACAAGTGCTGTCCAAACATAGAAGTCTCTCACACAAAACATATACACTGGCGGGTCTTCTACAGTAGTGGCCAGTCATACTCAGATCTCTACAGTGGTGGCCTTCGCAGTCTTGATGATTGAAGTCACCAAGTATAACAAGAACGTTTATTTTGGCAAAATGTGACACACATCAACACCAGTAGGAACTATACAGTCGATGTCAGCTTGACCTGTTCTGACAAGTGAAATGAATCTGGGTCAATGCTTGTTGACATTTTTCGCAGTACAGAGCTGAAAACTTTGAAGCACATAAACTGTTCGGTTGTTACAGTGTTTGATTACCTTGCTAAAGAAGAACATAAGTGGTGTTATTTCATCGGTGGATCTTCTCATGCTCATGAATGTAATAAGATAGTTCAATAATTTAAGATTGAAAAAAAATGATTAAAAAGTGCCATTGAAGTGAAAGCTGAACATACTTTGCAACACATGCCAACCACAACACATTTAATTAATTAATGTATGCATGCTATTGATGTTTATTTGATTAATTTGATTTCTGCAAGTGTTCTCATATTGTCTTTTCTTGTTTGTCCTTTGTGAATGTCTTGAGTTGACATATGATATATAGGGTATATTTAATTACACGTATGGTATAGTATAGATCAATACTTTATTATTAGTATAGTTATACAAGAAAGTATACAAGACCTATGTAAGGCTTGTCTCCCACAGAGATTGGGATTGTGAACTAATTTGTCAAGTTCTTCTAAAACTTGTGACTATATTACCATGAAATATATATAGTATTATTATTGTTTCAAGTAATTAGTATTATTGTTAGACATCATGTCTACATTAGAATACTTTATTGCACAAGGGAAATCCCTTGATAAGACTGGTCAAGACTTAGAACAATGGGCAACTGCTCAATATGACAAAGCATTAGCAGCTGAGGAAAAAAATTGCAAAGAGAAGCTGAGGCTGAGGAAAAATGATTGCAAAGAGAAGCTGAGGCTGACGAAAAAAGATTGCAAAGAGAGGATGAACAAAAGAAATTACAAATGCAATTGGATGAAAAAAGATTCCAGATGGAAATGGAAAAAGAAAAAAGAAAAGCTGAAGCTGAAGCTGCTGCTGCTGCTGAGGGAAAAAAAGCTGCTGCTGCTGCTGAGGAAAAAAAAAAGCTGCTGCTGAGGAGAGAAAAGCAATGAGAGAATATGAACATCATAAAGAACTTTCAGCATTTGAGTTAGAAAAATTAAAATTGACAAATATGATTAATGTCAATCAGTCATCTAGTGGTAAACCCTTTACTTATAAGGTCAAGGTGCCAGCGTTCAATTCTGCCAGTGATGATATAACATTCTGGCTTGATAGATTTGAACGTGCTTGTCAAGCTCATAATGTGCATGAATCACAATATGCTAATCAGTTGTCTGAGAATTTAAAAGGTGATTCTCTGACAAGTTTAAGTTTGGTTGAGGAAACTGGCAAGGATAATTATGAGGTTATTAGGGCAGCCTTGATAAAGAAATATCAGTTATCTGAAAAAGGTTACCGTATTTTGTTTAAGAAAATGGTACCTGAATCAGGGGTAGAATTCTCAGAATTCATTGCAAGGACACGTCTTTGTTAGATGCTTTTTATTTGAAAGTGGGTTTGTTGAATCTGTCTACTTTTGATATAACGCGAATGGATTCAATTTCTGAACAATGTAGTAATAAGTCAACTTGAACTTCCAACCAGGGGCACATCAACTAATGCCAAGACGGTATATAGTTCATTCAATTTATTTGACATCATACGGTTAACTAGACGAACATTTAATTTTGACGACGGATAGTTGACGTTCCACCAGACAGCACACAACGTAAGTTTCATATTTAAAATTACTGTTAATTCGTTCCGTAAGATAATCTCTTAGGTAACGTCAGACTAGTTATACAGTGTTCATAACATGGCATCCAAGTAAACAAATGAGGCAGTTATATACGAGAAGTCAATCTTCCACTGTCCTATGACCTTGGCAATGACGGAGAACCTTGTCAGATCTTCTATATCATATAATGTTCCGATACTCCGTATCTCCTTTTAGTACTGGCCTCTTACTTCAATCAATGTGAAATAACAATAATACAATTTCCTGCCCGCGACCTTCGTGGCATCATAGCTTAGATATAGCAAATACTTGAGTCACCTCTGCTTTGCGGGGTACGTATTCGTAACGGCCGAATACTGATTCATATCATAAAAATATATACCAAGCCAATCCTGGATAATCCTAACGTCGGAATTCGTCGGCTTTAAAATTCATACAATAAGTTCAAGTAGGACTCCATTTTGAACCAATACGTCATTGGTACAACTAGACGTCTACATGAGAACGAAATACATTATTATCTAAATCATACTTGCTTCTCTTCCCAAGAAAAATCACCAGAATACTGTTGACCCGAGTCCTCATCTTCTTAACAGACGGACGGTCATACACAAGAATAAAATATACCCGCAACACGGGTTCGAACGCCACGAATCAATGGACTGATTCTTGGGCACTAAACTTCTCAACCCCAGCTATGACGTAGACTGGTCTTTGGCAACACATGCGGGCGGGGTAACCCAATACTCGCATAAGTGCACAATCGTGCGCTACGAAAATCAAACTCACCAATAATACTTACTATCCTGTAAGTCGGTGCGTAAAGTTTATTACAGAGGTAGGACCACATATTAATAAAATATGAGACTACCCTCATCTGTAAACGACTGTAAAGGCCTACGAAAAGGGCTCTAAAGATTCCTTACCAATCCCCCCAAAAAAATTAATTATATTAATTTTTTTTCTTTACTACTCGAAACTAGAGGTGATTCAAGTGTACATAATCATATAATATTAATATAGCATGACATAGAATCATCAAAACATAAATATGAAATTTAAGTTAACTCAAATAAACAAAAGGTATGCACAAAAGCATACATCCACAATTGACCAACTGTGGTGCAATGTGGTAAATGAGATAAAATCGCATATAGAAATAATGAATTAAACCGAATAGAAACGCAAAATGAAAAGAAATGTAAAAACCAATGAATAAACCGAAAAGTGATGGATATGTCTTAAAAATGACAAGTGAAAAAAAAATGAAAGCATACAATTTAAACACGTGTAGAGATCAACACACTTAACTGTGTCTAAAAGTTCCTTTGTGATACTAATAAAAGTGCAAATGTTAAATCAATGTCCTTACCGAGTGATAAATATTAAATGTTTACAATTAAATATTTCATAGTGATCCAAATTAATTCTTATACTCATTAACTAAGTATCAATGGTTACTAATCTAACGAATTATTTATTTTAAAAACAAATTAACAATGTCATTAAATTTCGTAGATTAAGAAAGTTCCATTGTCCTGTTAGGAAACCGTAAAATAATACTAGGTTCCGTTCCATGAAAAACCAACCAAGTGTTCGCAATGTTATTTCAGTGAGAAAATATTGTCTGTTTTTATTCAACGTTATTCTCTCTTCAATATCCTGAGTGAGTAAATGTTATTTTCACAACGATAGTCATATATCTTAACGTTCCATGTTATTTTGATACATAAGCATTGTAGATTTCACTTGACTGAATGTTAATGACTCTTGTCATAGAGATATCACACGTAAAAAGTTACAATAGACGAACTGTCAGTGTCAAAGTTCAGTTATCTGCAGTGCGTAGCTGTTAATGTGATTCGTTAGGACATCTCGACAAAACGTCTGCGAGAACATTCTGTGTGCCAGGTATGGATCGAATCGTGAAACTATATGGTTGAAGAGCGATCGCATACCTAGTAGATTTGGCAGATTTCACGTCCTTTGTGTTAAGAGCAGTAAGCGCTTTTTGATCTGATTCCACAATAAAGTGTGATCCAAGCAGATATCTCTGGTGTTTAGTTATTGACCAAACAAGTCCGAGCAGTTCTTTATCTAAAACTGAGTAATTTTGTTCAGTCGGAGTTAACTTCCGTGATACATAGAGAACTAGATGCAAGGTGCCATTATATTCTTGTAGTAAGACGCTTCCCACGCCGGAATTAGAAGCATCGCGGCGTAAGACAAATGGTAAATTAGCATTAGGCAACCTTAAAACAGGAGCATCCGAAAAAAATTTCTTTATGGTATCCAACGCGATTTGATGTTCGTTTGACCACCGAATCACGTTAGCTGCACCTTTCCTAAGTAATGAAGAGAAAGGAGCAGTAATGGACGAAAGATGTGGTATGAATTTCCCATAGTATTGTACTAGTCCTAATAGAGATCGCACTTGTTTCTTTGTTTTAGGTGTGGAGATATTAAGGATTTTAGAGACATTACTGTCCTCTGTATATAACATACCGCGACCAATACGGTGACCCTAAAAAGAAATATCGTGGAAACCCACAAATGCCTTTGGTGGCTTAGCAGTTAAGTTATGATTTTGTAATGTGGACAGTAATGAGTTTAATCCTTCTATATGTTCTTCCCAAGAGTCACTGAAAAGACAAATGTCATCTATGTACGCAATGACGTTGGGATGATGAGATAAAATTCGACGCATCATGCGTACGAACGTGGCAGGAGCGTTGACTAACCCGAAAAGCATAAAATTCCATTGGAATAGGCTCCGGGGAGTCGAGAAAGCAGTGAGTGGCTTTGCCCTTTCTGTCAATGGTACTTGCCAATAGCCCTTTGACAGATCAAACTTAGAGAAGAAAGTAGAATGAGATAATTTTACTAATAAATCTTCTAAAAGTGGCAAAGGTTCTGCGTCAAATTGTGTGACTTTATTTAATTTTCTGTAGTATACACATAGACGAATGTTATTATCTTTCTTTCTAATTATCACCATAGATGAAGCATATGGTGACAACGATGGCTCAATTATGTTTAATCGAAGCATCTCATCTAATTCCTTTTCGACCTTATCTCTAAAGTGTAAAGGTATGGGATATGGACGAATACGGATAGGTGTTTCATCAGTGAGAAGGATATCATGTTGAATAGCTGACGTATGACCTGGAATGTCAGTGAGAACCTTATCATACGTTTGAAGTAGTGATGAAACTTGCTGTCGTTGATCAGTCGAAAGAGAAGAAGAAATAGTGACATCATTCCAGTTTTCCGTGGAATGAAGAGGTACAACTGGTATGGGCAATTGTACATCTTGAAAAGAAGACTCTTCTTCTTGTATAACTGACAAATTAGTATAGTTGTGAATGTGAGGGGTAGGATCGTCAGTCGCTTGAAATACTGATTGTAAATAATCAGGACGTGAATAATACTCTTTCAACATGTTAATGTGAAAGGTTTTGTGTTTTCCGTTAATATCGACGATGTAGTCGACATCGGATATTCTTGAGATGATCCTAAAAGGACCTCTCCATGTGATAAGTAGACGATTGTTATGCGAAGGCAGTAAAACAAAATCCTCGTCACCAAGAATAAGCTGGCGAAGACGTCTATACCGATTTGCAAATAGACGAGCTTTTTCTTTAGACTCTTCGGATGATGCAGTAGCTAACCTACACGCATCTATTATTCTCTTTCTTAAAGAGATGACATAATCATATGAGGATTGAGTTTCCTCAGGTATATTATCTTCAACCAATAAATCATGGGTTAAAGACATAGGTCCGCGTGGTTGTATGCCAAAAACTAACTGGAAGGGAGAAAACCCTGTGGCTTGGTTTTGCACCTCGCGATACGCGAAGAGAGCAGCGGGTAGGACCCGGTCCCACTCCTGAGGGTGATCTAGAGTCATCTTAACCAACAACTGCTTTAAGTGTCCTATTCTGTCTCTCAATTAACCCATTGGACATTGCATGGTATATTGAACTGAGAGATCTATCTATACCCAATGTCTTCATAACCTGTGACATGGATTCGGAAATAAACTGGACACCATGATCCGATAGGATCTTACGCGGAAAACCAATGCGTGAAAAGACCAGCATTAAAACTTCTGCAACACTGGCAGATGAGGTGTTCTTAAGAGGTATGGCCTCAGGCCAACGCGTACACATATCGATACAAGTAAGAATATGTGTATGTCCTCTTGCAGATCACAGTATAGGACCAATGATGTCGATCGCCATTTTATCAAATGGTCTAATAGGTATGTCCGCAGCTTGGATAGGAGCATCATGATATGGACCCCTTACTTTAACTTCCTGACATTTCACGCAGGAACGACAATAGAGATTAACATCCCTATGAACGCCAGGCCAATAGAATGCGGATAGCACTCTAGATTTGGTTCGCGAAAACCCCATGTGACCTGCACATTGAGAATCATGAGCATGTCGTAATATTCCGGGTCTCATAGAAGACGGGACCAGAATTTGTGAACGCACCAATGAATCTGTTTCTCTTATTAATCTAATTAAATACCTTTTTTAAGAGCAAATTGGTGTCTAGACTTTGCAATTGTGTTGTTATTATTTCTCTTAGTCGCCAATTTAAAAAATCTCTGCAAAGAATTATCATTCTTTTGTAAATTAGCAAACAGCTCCCTTGAAATAGGAGAATCATCATCATTACTATTATGAACCGTAGGTTCAGAAGTTGATTCACGCGACAATTCAGTAGCTTGCGCTCTGGTAACCACTGCATTTGCAGCATGAATATGTCGCTTTTCCCATTCATTAATCTGCTCTGGTGTACACTCTTTTATACCGTGTATACAACCAAGTATCACATCGCTAACTGGATTTTGTAGAAGACAGGCATGGATCTTCCCTGAAAAGAAAGGTGTATGTAAGTTAATGATGGCTGTAGGGAAGGTTTCCACAGTTCCCCCGAATGTGACACACTTGACCACGTTGCCAGTGGCAAAGGAGGGGTCGATCAGAGAGTTCCGCATTCCGACAGCACTGCAGCCTGAATCAAACAAAATAGAGCAAGGAATCGAGTTGACATATCCTTTGTTAAATTTTAAACAACCCTTTCCGTGGTGAACTGATGCAGAAGTAGCTGTACAAACTGCTGGTAGACTTGGTAGAATGTGCCCGCATCGCAGCGTCGTGATCGCCTTGGGCTGGAATAACGTTGAGCATTCTTGACATGTCTTTACCTGCTCTAGATCGATACAAGACATAGCGTTATGTTGATTAACATTATTATCATTATCTTTGCTAGTTTGTGATTCAATTGAAGCAACATTTGAATGTTGTCGTGGCGTGCTCGACGATCTATCTACGTCGCGATCGAATTTGACTATTGTCATTAAAATTGCTATAATTACTGTTTCTGCCATCATTAAAATTTGGATGAGTCCGCCAATGAAAGTTATCACTGTTGTGATGTTGGCGAAATGACTTATTCATAAATCTATTTCTATTTTCAGGATGATATGATAGAGATCTCCAATGTTGTTTATTATTATTACCTTGATTATATTTAGGATTGTTGTTAATAAAATCTCGAGATCTGTGAGATTGCCCCCATGATACATTAAATGGAGCAGACTGTTGGTATTGTTTCCCCTTTTGAAAATGACCAAAGTTGAAATTATTATTACTTCCCCTTTGAAAATTTATATCGCTACTCATCGAACGGTTTCTAGGGAAATTGTTTTGTTGCATAGCGAAAGCAACGGGTAAATCGTCCTTAAGCTGCGCATTGCTGACATCCATGTTAGGATGAGCGGTGCAGAAATTGTTACAATGTTCTGACATTTCTTTTATATTACCAGGCTTACGTTCATGTAGAAACGCAAGAAATGCAGGACTTACTGCCGATAAAACTTTGTCTCGTAATAATAAGTCGAAAATACCATCATACGATTTCTCTACCTTGGATAGTTCAATCCATCTTTCCAAGGTAAGACGTATTTGAGAAAGAAAATCATCAAAATTCTTGCTAGACTGTGGGAGCATAGACTTGAACTTTGTTCTGTATTGATCTTCTGTCATTTGAAATTTGTTTAGAAGAGCGGCCCTAAGAGCATCGTAATCATTTTTATCTATAGAGCTAGTAGTGTGATAAACAGCCATTGCCTCTCCTGTAAGTAATCTGGATAAGTGGGTGCAATATAATGATTTATCCAAGTTGTACGACCGACATGTAGCCTCAAATCTGTCCAAAAAAAATCACATCGTCGGATGGTGGAGTAAACTTTGGCAATTTTAGATGAATCTCTCTAAAATTCTCATGTCTAGATGAAGACTGGCCTTCCTGAGTCTTTTGTGTATTACATTCACTTGACAATCTTATTCTATCAAATTCCAATTCGGCAAGTTTCAAATCATGCTGCCGTTTCTTATCATTCTCTTCTGTCTCAAGCTGAAGTCTTTTTGCATTTTGTTCAGCTATTAATCTTCTTCCTTCCATTTCCTTTTGTTTTTCTTCCATTTTCTGTTCTGCCTCACGCTGAAATCGTTTCTCTTCTAATTCAGCGACTAATCTCATTTTTTTCTCATTTTCATCAGCCTCAAATTTCATCTTCTTTTCATTTTCCTCAGCCCGTTTCTCTTCTAATTCAGCGGCCAATCTCATTTTTTTCTCATTTTCTTCAGCCTCAAACTTTTTTTGTTCCAGTTCCATCTGAAGTTTTTGTGATTTTAATTTTTCTGCCTCTAATCTTTGAGATTCCAACCTTTGAGACTCTTTGTATTCCGCCATAGCAAATGATCTAATCTCTTCCGGAGGTATATTAAGCGCCTTAGCTTGCTTAATAAAATAGTCTAAGGTAGACATTGTTCAAAATTATTCTGAAATACTTCAACATAAAATGTTACTAAACCAAGTGGTCTTCGTTCCTGTCCTAGAACGGTAACTTCAAGTCATATAATAGGCAATTATATTAATAATTAATAAAGTAATTTATGCAATGAAATGTTATGAAAGCAATAACGTGACAGACAAAAGGCAAAATACTGACACGACACGATACTCAAAGACAAATGAAAACAGTCGCAGAAATCCAATAAAAATAAAATGTGAAACTAAAATGGAATGTTGTAAAGAATTACGATGATAACTGCGATCAAATACTAAACAATAC